>JANJGN010000431.1:0-507577 GCA_026770705.1 Isurus oxyrinchus
CAACAACCTCAACATTGAAAAACACCAACAAATTCGACAACAACCTCAACATTGAAAAACAACAACAACCTCAACATTGAAAAACACCAACAAATTCAACAACAACCTCAACATTGAAAAACACTAACAAATTCAACAACAACCTCAACATTCAAAAACAACAACAACCTCAAAATTGAAAACCACCAACAAATTCAACAACAACAACAACATTGAAAAACAACAACAACCTCAACATTGAAAAAGACCAACAAATTCAACAACAACCTCAACATTGAAAAACAACAACAACCTCAACATTGAAAAATACCAACAAATTCAACACCAACCTCAACATGGAAAAACATCAACAAATACATCAACAACCTCAACATTGAAAACACCAACAAATTCAACAACAACCTCAACATTGAAAAAATACAACAACCTCAACATTGAAAAACACCAACCAATTCAACAACAACCTGAACATTGAAAAACAACAACAACCTCAACATTGAAAAACACCAACAAATTCAACAACAACTTCAACATTGAAAAACACCAACAAATTCAACAACAACCTCGAAATTGAAAAACACCAACAAATTCAAGAACAACCTCAACATTGAAAAACAACAACAACCTCAACATTGAAAAAACACCAACAAATTCAACAACAACCTCAACAGTGAAAAACACCAACAAATTCAACATAAACCTCAACATTTAAAAACGCCAACAAATTCAACAACAACCTCAACATTGAAAAACACCAACAAATTCAACAATAACCTCAACATTGAAAAACAACAACAACCTCAACATTGAAAAACACCAACAAATTCATCAACAACCTCAACATTGAAAACACCAACAAATTCAACAACAACCTCAACATTGAAAAACAACAACAACCTCAACATTGAAAAACACCAACAAATTCAACAACAACTTCAACATTGAAAAACACCTACAAATTCAACAACAACCTCGAAATTGAAAAACACCAACAAATTCAACAACAACCTCACATTGAAAAACAACAACAACCTCAACATTGAAAAACACCAACAAATTCAACAACAACCTCAACAGTGAAAAACACCAACAAATTCAACATAAACCTCAACATTTAAAAACGCCAACAAATTCAACAACAACCTCAACATTGAAAAACACCAACAAATTCAACAATAACCTCAACATTGAAAAACAACAACAACCTCAACATTGAAAAACACCAACAAATTCAACAACAACCTCAACATTGAAAACACCAACAAATTCAACAACAACCTCAACATTGAAAAACAACAACAACCTCAACATTGAAAAACACCAACAAATTCAACAACAACTTCAACATTGAAAAACACCTACAAATTCAACAACAACCTCGAAATTGAAAAACACCAACAAATTCAACAACAACCTCAACATTGAAAAACAACAACAACCTCAACATTGAAAAACACCAACAAATTCAACAACAACCTCAACAGTGAAAAACACCAACAAATTCAACATAAACCTCAACATTTAAAAACGCCAACAAATTCAACAACAACCTCAACATTGAAAAACACCAACAAATTCAACAATAACCTCAACATTGAAAAACAACAACAACCTCAACATTGAAAAAACACCAACAAATTCAACAACAACCTCAACATTGAAAAGCACCATCAAATTCAACAACAACCTCAACATTGAAAAAAAACAACAACCTCAACATTGAAAAAACACCAACAAATTCAACAACAACCTCAACATTGAAAAACAACAACAAATACAACAACAACCTCAGCATTGAAAAACAACAACAACCTCAACATTGAAAAACACCAACAAATTCAACAACAACCTCAACATTGAAAAACAACAACAACCTCAACATTGAAAAACACCAAGAAATTCAACAACAACTTCAACATTGAAAAACACCAACAAATTCAACAACAACCTCAACATTGAAAAACACCAACAAATACAACAACAACCTCAGCATTGAAAAACAACAACAACCTCAACATTGAAAAACACCAACAAATTCAACAACAACCTCAACATTGAAAAACAACAACAACCTCAACATTGAAAAACACCAACAAATTCAACAACAACCTCAACATTGAAAAACACCAACAAATTCAACAACAACCTCGAAATTGAAAAAAAACCAACAAATTCAACAACAACCTCAACATTGAAAAACAATAACAACCTGAATATTGAAAATCACCAACAAATTCAACAACAGCCTCAGCATTGAAAAACAACAACAACCTCAACATTGAAAAACACCAATATATTCAACGACAACCTCAACATTTAAAAACACCAACAAATTCAACAACAACCTCAACATTGAAAAACGACAACAACCTCAACATTGAAAAACACCAACAAATTCAACAACAACCTCAACATTGAAAAACAACAACAACCTCAACATTGAAAAACACCAAGAAATTCAACAACAACTTCAACATTGAAAAACACCAACAAATTCAACAACAACCTCGAAATTGAAAAACACCAACAAATTCAACAACAACCTCAACATTGAAAAACAACAACAACCTCAACATTGAAAAACACCAAAAAATTCAACAACAACCTCAACATTGAAAAGCACCAACAAATTCAACAACAACCTCAACATTGAAAAAAAACAACAACCTCAACACTGAAAAACACCAACAAATTCAACAACAACCTCAACATTGAAAACACCAACAAATTCAACAACAACCTCAACATTGAAAAAATACAACAACCTCAACATTGAAAAACACCAACCAATTCAACAACAACCTGAACATTGAAAAACAACAACAACCTCAACATTGAAAAACACCAACAAATTCAACAACAACTTCAACATTGAAAAACACCAACAAATTCAACAACAACCTCGAAATTGAAAAACACCAACAAATTCAAGAACAACCTCAACATTGAAAAACAACAACAACCTCAACATTGAAAAACACCAACAAATTCAACAACAACCTCAACAGTGAAAAACACCAACAAATTCAACATAAACCTCAACATTTAAAAACGCCAACAAATTCAACAACAACCTCAACATTGAAAAACACCAACAAATTCAACAATAACCTCAACATTGAAAAACAACAACAACCTCAACATTGAAAAACACCAACAAATTCATCAACAACCTCAACATTGAAAACACCAACAAATTCAACAACAACCTCAACATTGAAAAACAACAACAACCTCAACATTGAAAAACACCAACCAATTCAACAACAACCTGAACATTGAAAAACAACAACAACCTCAACATTGAAAAACACCAACAAATTCAACAACAACTTCAACATTGAAAAACACCTACAAATTCAACAACAACCTCGAAATTGAAAAACACCAACAAATTCAACAACAACCTCAACATTGAAAAACAACAACAACCTCAACATTGAAAAACACCAACAAATTCAACAACAACCTCAACAGTGAAAAACACCCACAAATTCAACAACAACCTCAATATTTAAAAACACCAACAAATTCAACAACAACCTCAACATTGAAAAACACCAACAAATTCAACAACAACTTCAACATTGAAAAACACCAACAAATTCAACCACAACCTCGACATTGAAAAACACCAACAAATTCAACAACAACCTCAACATTGAATAACTACAACAACCTCAACATTGAAAAACACCAACAAGTTCAACAAGAACCTCAACATTGAAAAACAACAACAACCTCAACATTGAAAAACAACAACAAATTCAACAACAACCTCAACATTGAAAAACACCAACAAATTCAACAACAACCTCAACATTGAAAAACAACAACAACCTCGAAATTGAAAAACACCAACAAATTCAACAACAACCTCAACATTGAAAAACAACAACAACCTCAACATTGAAAAACACCAACAAATTCAACAACAACCTCAACATTGAAAAACACTAACAAATTCAACAACAACCTCAACATTGAAAAACAACAACAACCTCAACATTGAAAACCACCAACAAATTCAACAACCACAACATTGAAAACAACAACAACCTCAACATTGAAAAAGACCAACAAATTCAACAACAACCTCAACATTGAAAAACAACAACAACTTCAACATTGAAAAATACCAACAAATTCAACACCAACCTCAACATTGAAAAACATCAACAAATTCATCAACAAACTCAACATTGAAAACACCAACAAATTCAACAACAACCTCAACATTGAAAAACAACAACAACCTCAACATTGAAAAACACCAACCAATTCAACAACAACCTGAACATTGAAAAACAACAACAACCTCAACATTGAAAAACACCAACAAATTCAACAACAACTTCAACATTGAAAAAACACTTACAAATTCAACAACAACCTCGAAATTGAAAAACACCAACAAATTCAACAACAACCTCAACATTGAAAAACAACAACAACCTCAACATTGAAAAACACCAACAAATTCAACAACAACCTCAACAGTGAAAAACACCAACAAATTCAACATAAACCTGAACATTTAAAAACGCCAACAAATTCAACAACAACCTCAACATTGAAAAACACCAACAAATTCAACAATAACCTCAACATTGAAAAACAACAACAACCTCAACATTGAAAAACACCAACAAATTCAACAACAACCTCAACATTGAAAAGCACCATCAAATTCAACAACAACCTCAACATTGAAAAAAAACAACAACCTCAACATTGAAAAACACCAACAAATTCAACAGCAACCTCAACATTGAAAAACAACAACAGCCTCAACATTGAAAAACACCAACAAATTCAACAACAACCTCAACATTGAAAAACACAACAAATACAACAACAACCTCAGCATTGAAAAACAACAACAACCTCAACATTGAAAAACACCAACAAATTCAACAACAACCTCAACATTGAAAAGCACCATCAAATTCAACAACAACCTCAACATTGAAAAAAAACAACAACCTCAACATTGAAAAACACCAACAAATTCAACAACAACCTCAACATTGAAAAACAACAACAAATACAACAACAACCTCAGCATTGAAAAACAACAACAACCTCAACATTGAAAAACACCAACAAATTCAACAACAACCTCAACATTGAAAAACAACAACAACCTCAACATTGAAAAACACCAAGAAATTCAACAACAACTTCAACATTGAAAAACACCAACAAATTCAACAACAACCTCAACATTGAAAAACACCAACAAATACAACAACAACCTCAGCATTGAAAAACAACAACAACCTCAACATTGAAAAACACCAACAAATTCAACAACAACCTCAACATTGAAAAACAACAACAACCTCAACATTGAAAAACACCAAGAAATTCAACAACAACTTCAACATTGAAAAACACCAACAAATTCAACAACAACCTCGAAATTGAAAAAAAACCAACAAATTCAACAACAACCTCAACATTGAAAAACAATAACAACCTGAATATTGAAAATCACCAACAAATTCAACAACAGCCTCAGCATTGAAAAACAACAACAACCTCAACATTGAAAAACACCAATATATTCAACGACAACCTCAACATTTAAAAACACCAACAAATTCAACAACAACCTCAACATTGAAAAACGACAACAACCTCAACATTGAAAAACACCAACAAATTCAACAACAACCTCAACATTGAAAAACAACAACAACCTCAACATTGAAAAACACCAACAAATTCAACAACAACCTCAACAGTGAAAAACACCAACAAATTCAACATAAACCTCAACATTTAAAAACGCCAACAATTCAACAACAACCTCAACATTGAAAAACACCAACAAATTCAACAATAACCTCAACATTGAAAAACAACAACAACCTCAACATTGAAAAACACCAACAAATTCATCAACAACCTCAACATTGAAAACACCAACAAATTCAACAACAACCTCAACATTGAAAAACAACAACAACCTCAACATTGAAAAACACCAACAAATTCAACAACAACTTCAACATTGAAAAACACCTACAAATTCAACAACAACCTCGAAATTGAAAAACACCAACAAATTCAACAACAACCTCAACATTGAAAAACAACAACAACCTCAACATTGAAAAACACCAACAAATTCAACAACAACCTCAACAGTGAAAAACACCAACAAATTCAACATAAACCTCAACATTTAAAAACGCCAACAAATTCAACAACAACCTCAACATTGAAAAACACCAACAAATTCAACAATAACCTCAACATTGAAAAACAACAACAACCTCAACATTGAAAAACACCAAGAAATTCAACAACAACCTCAACATTGAAAACACCAACAAATTCAACAACAACCTCAACATTGAAAAACAACAACAACCTCAACATTGAAAAACACCAACAAATTCAACAACAACTTCAACATTGAAAAACACCTACAAATTCAACAACAACCTCGAAATTGAAAAACACCAACAAATTCAACAACAACCTCAACATTGAAAAACAACAACAACCTCAACATTGAAAAACACCAACAAATTCAACAACAACCTCAACAGTGAAAAACACCAACAAATTCAACATAAACCTCAACATTTAAAAACGCCAACAAATTCAACAACAACCTCAACATTGAAAAACACCAACAAATTCAACAATAACCTCAACATTGAAAAAACAACAACAACCTCAACATTGAAAAACACCAACAAATTCAACAACAACCTCAACATTGAAAAGCACCATCAAATTCAACAACAACCTCAACATTGAAAAAAAACAACAACCTCAACATTGAAAAACACCAACAAATTCAACAACAACCTCAACATTGAAAAACAACAACAAATACAACAACAACCTCAGCATTGAAAAACAACAACAACCTCAACATTGAAAAACACCAACAAATTCAACAACAACCTCAACATTGAAAAACAACAACAACCTCAACATTGAAAAACACCAAGAAATTCAACAACAACTTCAACATTGAAAAACACCAACAAATTCAACAACAACCTCAACATTGAAAAACACCAACAAATACAACAACAACCTCAGCATTGAAAAACAACAACAACCTCAACATTGAAAAACACCAACAAATTCAACAACAACCTCAACATTGAAAAACAACAACAACCTCAACATTGAAAAACACCAACAAATTCAACAACAACCTCAACATTGAAAAACACCAACAAATTCAACAACAACCTCGAAATTGAAAAAAAAACCAACAAATTCAACAACAACCTCAACATTGAAAAACAATAACAACCTGAATATTGAAAATCACCAACAAATTCAACAACAGCCTCAGCATTGAAAAACAACAACAACCTCAACATTGAAAAACACCAATATATTCAACGACAACCTCAACATTTAAAAACACCAACAAATTCAACAACAACCTCAACATTGAAAAACGACAACAACCTCAACATTGAAAAACACCAACAAATTCAACAACAACCTCAACATTGAAAAACAACAACAACCTCAACATTGAAAAACACCAAGAAATTCAACAACAACTTCAACATTGAAAAACACCAACAAATTCAACAACAACCTCGAAATTGAAAAACACCAACAAATTCAACAACAACCTCAACATGAAAAACAACAACAACCTCAACATTGAAAAACACCAAAAAATTCAACAACAACCTCAACATTGAAAAGCACCAACAAATTCAACAACAACCTCAACATTGAAAAAAAACAACAACCTCAACACTGAAAAACACCAACAAATTCAACAACAACCTCAACATTGAAAACACCAACAAATTCAACAACAACCTCAACATTGAAAAAATACAACAACCTCAACATTGAAAAACACCAACCAATTCAACAACAACCTGAACATTGAAAAACAACAACAACCTCAACATTGAAAAACACCAACAAATTCAACAACAACTTCAACATTGAAAAACACCAACAAATTCAACAACAACCTCGAAATTGAAAAACACCAACAAATTCAAGAACAACCTCAACATTGAAAAACAACAACAACCTCAACATTGAAAAACACCAACAAATTCAACAACAACCTCAACAGTGAAAAACACCAACAAATTCAACATAAACCTCAACATTTAAAAACGCCAACAAATTCAACAACAACCTCAACATTGAAAAACACCAACAAATTCAACAATAACCTCAACATTGAAAAACAACAACAACCTCAACATTGAAAAACACCAACAAATTCATCAACAACCTCAACATTGAAAACACCAACAAATTCAACAACAACCTCAACATTGAAAAACAACAACAACCTCAACATTGAAAAACACCAACCAATTCAACAACAACCTGAACATTGAAAAACAACAACAACCTCAACATTGAAAAAACACCAACAAATTCAACAACAACTTCAACATTGAAAAACACCTACAAATTCAACAACAACCTCGAAATTGAAAAACACCAACAAATTCAACAACAACCTCAACATTGAAAAACAACAACAACCTCAACATTGAAAAACACCAACAAATTCAACAACAACCTCAACAGTGAAAAACACCCACAAATTCAACAACAACCTCAATATTTAAAAACACCAACAAATTCAACAACAACCTCAACATTGAAAAACACCAACAAATTCAACAACAACTTCAACATTGAAAAACACCAACAAATTCAACCACAACCTCGACATTGAAAAACACCAACAAATTCAACAACAACCTCAACATTGAATAACTACAACAACCTCAACATTGAAAAACACCAACAAGTTCAACAAGAACCTCAACATTGAAAAACAACAACAACCTCAACATTGAAAAACAACAACAAATTCAACAACAACCTCAACATTGAAAAACACCAACAAATTCAACAACAACCTCAACATTGAAAAACAACAACAACCTCGAAATTGAAAAACACCAACAAATTCAACAACAACCTCAACATTGAAAAACAACAACAACCTCAACATTGAAAAACACCAACAAATTCAACAACAACCTCAACATTGAAAAACACTAACAAATTCAACAACAACCTCAACATTGAAAAACAACAACAACCTCAACATTGAAAACCACCAACAAATTCAACAACCACAACATTGAAAACAACAACAACCTCAACATTGAAAAAGACCAACAAATTCAACAACAACCTCAACATTGAAAAACAACAACAACTTCAACATTGAAAAATACCAACAAATTCAACACCAACCTCAACATTGAAAAACATCAACAAATTCATCAACAAACTCAACATTGAAAACACCAACAAATTCAACAACAACCTCAACATTGAAAAACAACAACAACCTCAACATTGAAAAACACCAACCAATTCAACAACAACCTGAACATTGAAAAACAACAACAACCTCAACATTGAAAAACACCAACAAATTCAACAACAACTTCAACATTGAAAAACACTTACAAATTCAACAACAACCTCGAAATTGAAAAACACCAACAAATTCAACAACAACCTCAACATTGAAAAACAACAACAACCTCAACATTGAAAAACACCAACAAATTCAACAACAACCTCAACAGTGAAAAACACCAACAAATTCAACATAAACCTCAACATTTAAAAACGCCAACAAATTCAACAACAACCTCAACATTGAAAAACACCAACAAATTCAACAATAACCTCAACATTGAAAAACAACAACAACCTCAACATTGAAAAACACCAACAAATTCAACAACAACCTCAACATTGAAAAGCACCATCAAATTCAACAACAACCTCAACATTGAAAAAAAACAACAACCTCAACATTGAAAAACACCAACAAATTCAACAGCAACCTCAACATTGAAAAACAACAACAGCCTCAACATTGAAAAACACCAACAAATTCAACAACAACCTCAACATTGAAAAACACCAACAAATACAACAACAACCTCAGCATTGAAAAACAACAACAACCTCAACATTGAAAAACACCAACAAATTCAACAACAACCTCAACATTGAAAAGCACCATCAAATTCAACAACAACCTCAACATTGAAAAAAAACAACAACCTCAACATTGAAAAACACCAACAAATTCAACAACAACCTCAACATTGAAAAACAACAACAAATACAACAACAACCTCAGCATTGAAAAACAACAACAACCTCAACATTGAAAAACACCAACAAATTCAACAACAACCTCAACATTGAAAAACAACAACAACCTCAACATTGAAAAACACCAAGAAATTCAACAACAACTTCAACATTGAAAAACACCAACAAATTCAACAACAACCTCAACATTGAAAAACACCAACAAATACAACAACAACCTCAGCATTGAAAAACAACAACAACCTCAACATTGAAAAACACCAACAAATTCAACAACAACCTCAACATTGAAAAACAACAACAACCTCAACATTGAAAAACACCAAGAAATTCAACAACAACTTCAACATTGAAAAACACCAACAAATTCAACAACAACCTCGAAATTGAAAAAAAACCAACAAATTCAACAACAACCTCAACATTGAAAAACAATAACAACCTGAATATTGAAAATCACCAACAAATTCAACAACAGCCTCAGCATTGAAAAACAACAACAACCTCAACATTGAAAAACACCAATATATTCAACGACAACCTCAACATTTAAAAACACCAACAAATTCAACAACAACCTCAACATTGAAAAACGACAACAACCTCAACATTGAAAAACACCAACAAATTCAACAACAACCTCAACATTGAAAAACAACAACAACCTCAACATTGAAAAACACCAAGAAATTCAACAACAACTTCAACATTGAAAAACACCAACAAATTCAACAACAACCTCGAAATTGAAAAACACCAACAAATTCAACAACAACCTCAACATTGAAAAACAACAACAACCTCAACATTGAAAAACACCAAAAAATTCAACAACAACCTCAACATTGAAAAGCACCAACAAATTCAACAACAACCTCAACATTGAAAAAAAACAACAACCTCAACACTGAAAAACACCAACAAATTCAACAACAACCTCAACATTGAAAACACCAACAAATTCAACAACAACCTCAACATTGAAAAAATACAACAACCTCAACATTGAAAAACACCAACCAATTCAACAACAACCTGAACATTGAAAAACAACAACAACCTCAACATTGAAAAACACCAACAAATTCAACAACAACTTCAACATTGAAAAACACCAACAAATTCAACAACAACCTCGAAATTGAAAAACACCAACAAATTCAAGAACAACCTCAACATTGAAAAACAACAACAACCTCAACATTGAAAAACACCAACAAATTCAACAACAACCTCAACAGTGAAAAACACCAACAAATTCAACATAAACCTCAACATTTAAAAACGCCAACAAATTCAACAACAACCTCAACATTGAAAAACACCAACAAATTCAACAATAACCTCAACTTTGAAAAACAACAACAACCTCAACATTGAAAAACACCAACAAATTCATCAACAACCTCAACATTGAAAACACCAACAAATTCAACAACAACCTCAACATTGAAAAACAACAACAACCTCAACATTGAAAAACACCAACCAATTCAACAACAACCTGAACATTGAAAAACAACAACAACCTCAACATTGAAAAACACCAACAAATTCAACAACAACTTCAACATTGAAAAACACCTACAAATTCAACAACAACCTCGAAATTGAAAAACACCAACAAATTCAACAACAACCTCAACATTGAAAAACAACAACAACCTCAACATTGAAAAACACCAACAAATTCAACAACAACCTCAACAGTGAAAAACACCCACAAATTCAACAACAACCTCAATATTTAAAAACACCAACAAATTCAACAACAACCTCAACATTGAAAAACACCAACAAATTCAACAACAACTTCAACATTGAAAAACACCAACAAATTCAACCACAACCTCGACATTGAAAAACACCAACAAATTCAACAACAACCTCAACATTGAAAAACTACAACAACCTCAACATTGAAAAACACCAACAAGTTCAACAACAACCTCAACATTGAAAAACAACAACAACCTCAACATTGAAAAACAACAACAAATTCAACAACAACCTCAACATTGAAAAAACACCAACAAATTCAACAACAACCTCAACATTGAAAAACAACAACAACCTCGAAATTGAAAAACACCAACAAATTCAACAACAACCTCAACATTGAAAAACAACAACAACCTCAACATTGAAAAACACCAACAAATTCAACAACAACCTCAACATTGAAAAACACTAACAAATTCAACAACAACCTCAACATTGAAAAACAACAACAACCTCAACATTGAAAACCACCAACAAATTCAACAACCACAACATTGAAAACAACAACAACCTCAACATTGAAAAAGACCAACAAATTCAACAACAACCTCAACATTGAAAAACAACAACAACCTCAACATTGAAAAATACCAACAAATTCAACACCAACCTCAACATTGAAAAACATCAACAAATTCATCAACAAACTCAACATTGAAAACACCAACAAATTCAACAACAACCTCAACATTGAAAAACAACAACAACCTCAACATTGAAAAACACCAACCAATTCAACAACAACCTGAACATTGAAAAACAACAACAACCTCAACATTGAAAAACCCCAACAAATTCAACAACAACTTCAACATTGAAAAACACTTACAAATTCAACAACAACCTCGAAATTGAAAAACACCAACAAATTCAACAACAACCTCACATTGAAAAACAACAACAACCTCAACATTGAAAAACACCAACAAATTCAACAACAACCTCAACAGTGAAAAACACCAACAAATTCAACATAAACCTCAACATTTAAAAACGCCAACAAATTCAACAACAACCTCAACATTGAAAAACACCAACAAATTCAACAATAACCTCAACATTGAAAAACAACAACAACCTCAACATTGAAAAACACCAACAAATTCAACAACAACCTCAACATTGAAAAGCACCATCAAATTCAACAACAACCTCAACATTGAAAAAAAACAACAACCTCAACATTGAAAAACACCAACAAATTCAACAGCAACCTCAACATTGAAAAACAACAACAGCCTCAACATTGAAAAACACCAACAAATTCAACAACAACCTCAACATTGAAAAACACCAACAAATACAACAACAACCTCAGCATTGAAAAACAACAACAACCTCAACATTGAAAAACACCAACAAATTCAACAACAACCTCAACATTGAAAAACAACAACAACCTCAACATTGAAAAACACCAAGAAATTCAACAACAACTTCAACATTGAAAAACACCAACAAATTCAACAACAACCTCGAAATTGAAAAACACCAACAAATTCAACAACAACCTCAACATTGAAAACCAACAACAACCTGAATATTGAAAATCACCAACAAATTCAACAACAGCCTCAGCATTGAAAAACAACAACAACCTCAACATTGAAAAACACCAATATATTCAACAACAACCTCAACATTTAAAAACACCAACAAATTCAACAACAACCTCAACATTGAAAAACGACAACAACCTCAACATTGAAAAACACCAACAAATTCAACAACAACCTCAACATTGAAAAACAACAACAACCTCAACATTGAAAAACACCAACAAATTCAACAACAACTTCAACATTGAAAAACACCAACAAATTCAACAACAACCTCGAAATTGAAAAACACCAACAAATTCAACAACAACCTCAACATTGAAAAACAACAACAACCTCAACATTGAAAAACACCAACAAATTCAACAACAACCTCAACATTGAAAAGCACCAACAAATTCAACAACAACCTCAACATTGAAAAACAACAACAACCTCAACATTGAAAAACACCAACAAATTCAACAACAACCTCAACATTGAAAAACAACAACAGCCTCAACATTGAAAAACACCAACAAATTCAACAACAACCTCAACATTGAAAAACACCAACAAATACAACAACAAACTCAGCATTGAAAAACAACAACAACCTCAACATTGAAAAACACCAACAATTTCAACAACAACCTCAACATTGAAAAACAACAACAACCTCAACATTGAAAAACACCAAGAAATTCAACAACAACTTCAACATTGAAAAACACCAACAAATTCAACAACAACCTCAACATTGAAAAAATACAACAACCTCAACATTGAAAAACACCAACCAATTCAACAACAACCTGAACATTGAAAAACAACAACAACCTCAACATTGAAAAACACCAACAAATTCAACAACAACTTCAACATTGAAAAACACCAACAAATTCAACAACAACCTCGAAATTGAAAAACACCAACAAATTCAAGAACAACCTCAACATTGAAAAACAACAACAACCTCAACATTGAAAAACACCAACAAATTCAACAACAACCTCAACAGTGAAAAACACCAACAAATTCAACATAAACCTCAACATTTAAAAACGCCAACAAATTCAACAACAACCTCAACATTGAAAAACACCAACAAATTCAACAATAACCTCAACATTGAAAAACAACAACAACCTCAACATTGAAAAACACCAACAAATTCATCAACAACCTCAACATTGAAAACACCAACAAATTCAACAACAACCTCAACATTGAAAAACAACAACAACCTCAACATTGAAAAACACCAACCAATTCAACAACAACCTGAACATTGAAAAACAACAACAACCTCAACATTGAAAAACACCAACAAATTCAACAACAACTTCAACATTGAAAAACACCTACAAATTCAACAACAACCTCGAAATTGAAAAACACCAACAAATTCAACAACAACCTCAACATTGAAAAACAACAACAACCTCAACATTGAAAAACACCAACAAATTCAACAACAACCTCAACAGTGAAAAACACCCACAAATTCAACAACAACCTCAATATTTAAAAACACCAACAAATTCAACAACAACCTCAACATTGAAAAACACCAACAAATTCAACAACAACTTCAACATTGAAAAACACCAACAAATTCAACCACAACCTCGACATTGAAAAACACCAACAAATTAAACAACAACCTCAACATTGAAAAACTACAACAACCTCAACATTGAAAAACACCAACAAGTTCAACAACAACCTCAACATTGAAAAACAACAACAACCTCAACATTGAAAAACAACAACAAAATCAACAACAACCTCAACATTGAAAAACACCAACAAATTCAACAACAACCTCAACATTGAAAAACAACAACAACCTCAACATTGAAAAACACCAACAAATTCAACAACAACCTCAACAGTGAAAAACACCAACAAATTCAACATAAACCTCAACATTTAAAAACGCCAACAAATTCAACAACAACCTCAACATTGAAAAACACCAACAAATTCAACAATAACCTCAACATTGAAAAACAACAACAACCTCAACATTGAAAAACACCAACAAATTCATCAACAACCTCAACATTGAAAACACCAACAAATTCAACAACAACCTCAACATTGAAAAACAACAACAACCTCAACATTGAAAAACACCAACAAATTCAACAACAACTTCAACATTGAAAAACACCTACAAATTCAACAACAACCTCGAAATTGAAAAACACCAACAAATTCAACAACAACCTCAACATTGAAAAACAACAACAACCTCAACATTGAAAAACACCAACAAATTCAACAACAACCTCAACAGTGAAAAACACCAACAAATTCAACATAAACCTCAACATTTAAAAACGCCAACAAATTCAACAACAACCTCAACATTGAAAAACACCAACAAATTCAACAATAACCTCAACATTGAAAAACAACAACAACCTCAACATTGAAAAACACCAACAAATTCAACAACAACCTCAACATTGAAAACACCAACAAATTCAACAACAACCTCAACATTGAAAAACAACAACAACCTCAACATTGAAAAACACCAACAAATTCAACAACAACTTCAACATTGAAAAACACCTACAAATTCAACAACAACCTCGAAATTGAAAAACACCAACAAATTCAACAACAACCTCAACATTGAAAAACAACAACAACCTCAACATTGAAAAACACCAACAAATTCAACAACAACCTCAACAGTGAAAAACACCAACAAATTCAACATAAACCTCAACATTTAAAAACGCCAACAAATTCAACAACAACCTCAACATTGAAAAACACCAACAAATTCAACAATAACCTCAACATTGAAAAACAACAACAACCTCAACATTGAAAAACACCAACAAATTCAACAACAACCTCAACATTGAAAAGCACCATCAAATTCAACAACAACCTCAACATTGAAAAAAAACAACAACCTCAACATTGAAAAACACCAACAAATTCAACAACAACCTCAACATTGAAAAACAACAACAAATACAACAACAACCTCAGCATTGAAAAACAACAACAACCTCAACATTGAAAAACACCAACAAATTCAACAACAACCTCAACATTGAAAAACAACAACAACCTCAACATTGAAAAACACCAAGAAATTCAACAACAACTTCAACATTGAAAAACACCAACAAATTCAACAACAACCTCAACATTGAAAAACACCAACAAATACAACAACAACCTCAGCATTGAAAAACAACAACAACCTCAACATTGAAAAACACCAACAAATTCAACAACAACCTCAACATTGAAAAACAACAACAACCTCAACATTGAAAAACACCAACAAATTCAACAACAACCTCAACATTGAAAAACACCAACAAATTCAACAACAACCTCGAAATTGAAAAAAAACCAACAAATTCAACAACAACCTCAACATTGAAAAACAATAACAACCTGAATATTGAAAATCACCAACAAATTCAACAACAGCCTCAGCATTGAAAAACAACAACAACCTCAACATTGAAAAACACCAATATATTCAACGACAACCTCAACATTTAAAAACACCAACAAATTCAACAACAACCTCAACATTGAAAAACGACAACAACCTCAACATTGAAAAACACCAACAAATTCAACAACAACCTCAACATTGAAAAACAACAACAACCTCAACATTGAAAAACACCAAGAAATTCAACAACAACTTCAACATTGAAAAACACCAACAAATTCAACAACAACCTCGAAATTGAAAAACACCAACAAATTCAACAACAACCTCAACATTGAAAAACAACAACAACCTCAACATTGAAAAACACCAAAAAATTCAACAACAACCTCAACATTGAAAAGCACCAACAAATTCAACAACAACCTCAACATTGAAAAAAAACAACAACCTCAACACTGAAAAACACCAACAAATTCAACAACAACCTCAACATTGAAAACACCAACAAATTCAACAACAACCTCAACATTGAAAAAATACAACAACCTCAACATTGAAAAACACCAACCGATTCAACAACAACCTGAACATTGAAAAACAACAACAACCTCAACATTGAAAAACACCAACAAATTCAACAACAACTTCAACATTGAAAAACACCAACAAATTCAACAACAACCTCGAAATTGAAAAACACCAACAAATTCAAGAACAACCTCAACATTGAAAAACAACAACAACCTCAACATTGAAAAACACCAACAAATTCAACAACAACCTCAACAGTGAAAAACACCAACAAATTCAACATAAACCTCAACATTTAAAAACGCCAACAAATTCAACAACAACCTCAACATTGAAAAACACCAACAAATTCAACAATAACCTCAACATTGAAAAACAACAACAACCTCAACATTGAAAAACACCAACAAATTCATCAACAACCTCAACATTGAAAACACCAACAAATTCAACAACAACCTCAACATTGAAAAACAACAACAACCTCAACATTGAAAAACACCAACCAATTCAACAACAACCTGAACATTGAAAAACAACAACAACCTCAACATTGAAAAACACCAACAAATTCAACAACAACTTCAACATTGAAAAACACCTACAAATTCAACAACAACCTCGAAATTGAAAAACACCAACAAATTCAACAACAACCTCAACATTGAAAAACAACAACAACCTCAACATTGAAAAACACCAACAAATTCAACAACAACCTCAACAGTGAAAAACACCCACAAATTCAACAACAACCTCAATATTTAAAAACACCAACAAATTCAACAACAACCTCAACATTGAAAAACACCAACAAATTCAACAACAACTTCAACATTGAAAAACACCAACAAATTCAACCACAACCTCGACATTGAAAAACACCAACAAATTCAACAACAACCTCAACATTGAATAACTACAACAACCTCAACATTGAAAAACACCAACAAGTTCAACAAGAACCTCAACATTGAAAAACAACAACAACCTCAACATTGAAAAACAACAACAAATTCAACAACAACCTCAACATTGAAAAACACCAACAAATTCAACAACAACCTCAACATTGAAAAACAACAACAACCTCGAAATTGAAAAACACCAACAAATTCAACAACAACCTCAACATTGAAAAACAACAACAACCTCAACATTGAAAAACACCAACAAATTCAACAACAACCTCAACATTGAAAAACACTAACAAATTCAACAACAACCTCAACATTGAAAAACAACAACAACCTCAACATTGAAAACCACCAACAAATTCAACAACCACAACATTGAAAACAACAACAACCTCAACATTGAAAAAGACCAACAAATTCAACAACAACCTCAACATTGAAAAACAACAACAACTTCAACATTGAAAAATACCAACAAATTCAACACCAACCTCAACATTGAAAAACATCAACAAATTCATCAACAAACTCAACATTGAAAACACCAACAAATTCAACAACAACCTCAACATTGAAAAACAACAACAACCTCAACATTGAAAAACACCAACCAATTCAACAACAACCTGAACATTGAAAAACAACAACAACCTCAACATTGAAAAACACCAACAAATTCAACAACAACTTCAACATTGAAAAACACTTACAAATTCAACAACAACCTCGAAATTGAAAAACACCAACAAATTCAACAACAACCTCAACATTGAAAAACAACAACAACCTCAACATTGAAAAACACCAACAAATTCAACAACAACCTCAACAGTGAAAAACACCAACAAATTCAACATAAACCTCAACATTTAAAAACGCCAACAAATTCAACAACAACCTCAACATTGAAAAACACCAACAAATTCAACAATAACCTCAACATTGAAAAACAACAACAACCTCAACATTGAAAAACACCAACAAATTCAACAACAACCTCAACATTGAAAAGCACCATCAAATTCAACAACAACCTCAACATTGAAAAAAAACAACAACCTCAACATTGAAAAACACCAACAAATTCAACAGCAACCTCAACATTGAAAAACAACAACAGCCTCAACATTGAAAAACACCAACAAATTCAACAACAACCTCAACATTGAAAAACACCAACAAATACAACAACAACCTCAGCATTGAAAAACAACAACAACCTCAACATTGAAAAACACCAACAAATTCAACAACAACCTCAACATTGAAAAGCACCATCAAATTCAACAACAACCTCAACATTGAAAAAAAACAACAACCTCAACATTGAAAAACACCAACAAATTCAACAACAACCTCAACATTGAAAAACAACAACAAATACAACAACAACCTCAGCATTGAAAAACAACAACAACCTCAACATTGAAAAACACCAACAAATTCAACAACAACCTCAACATTGAAAAACAACAACAACCTCAACATTGAAAAACACCAAGAAATTCAACAACAACTTCAACATTGAAAAACACCAACAAATTCAACAACAACCTCAACATTGAAAAACACCAACAAATACAACAACAACCTCAGCATTGAAAAACAACAACAACCTCAACATTGAAAAACACCAACAAATTCAACAACAACCTCAACATTGAAAAACAACAACAACCTCAACATTGAAAAACACCAAGAAATTCAACAACAACTTCAACATTGAAAAACACCAACAAATTCAACAACAACCTCGAAATTGAAAAAAAACCAACAAATTCAACAACAACCTCAACATTGAAAAACAATAACAACCTGAATATTGAAAATCACCAACAAATTCAACAACAGCCTCAGCATTGAAAAACAACAACAACCTCAACATTGAAAAACACCAATATATTCAACGACAACCTCAACATTTAAAAACACCAACAAATTCAACAACAACCTCAACATTGAAAAACGACAACAACCTCAACATTGAAAAACACCAACAAATTCAACAACAACCTCAACATTGAAAAACAACAACAACCTCAACATTGAAAAACACCAAGAAATTCAACAACAACTTCAACATTGAAAAACACCAACAAATTCAACAACAACCTCGAAATTGAAAAACACCAACAAATTCAACAACAACCTCAACATTGAAAAACAACAACAACCTCAACATTGAAAAACACCAAAAAATTCAACAACAACCTCAACATTGAAAAGCACCAACAAATTCAACAACAACCTCAACATTGAAAAAAAACAACAACCTCAACACTGAAAAACACCAACAAATTCAACAACAACCTCAACATTGAAAACACCAACAAATTCAACAACAACCTCAACATTGAAAAAATACAACAACCTCAACATTGAAAAACACCAACCAATTCAACAACAACCTGAACATTGAAAAACAACAACAACCTCAACATTGAAAAACACCAACAAATTCAACAACAACTTCAACATTGAAAAACACCAACAAATTCAACAACAACCTCGAAATTGAAAAACACCAACAAATTCAAGAACAACCTCAACATTGAAAAACAACAACAACCTCAACATTGAAAAACACCAATAAATTCAACAACAACCTCAACAGTGAAAAACACCAACAAATTCAACATAAACCTCAACATTTAAAAACGCCAACAAATTCAACAACAACCTCAACATTGAAAAACACCAACAAATTCAACAATAACCTCAACATTGAAAAACAACAACAACCTCAACATTGAAAAACACCAACAAATTCATCAACAACCTCAACATTGAAAACACCAACAAATTCAACAACAACCTCAACATTGAAAAACAACAACAACCTCAACATTGAAAAACACCAACCAATTCAACAACAACCTGAACATTGAAAAACAACAACAACCTCAACATTGAAAAACACCAACAAATTCAACAACAACTTCAACATTGAAAAACACCTACAAATTCAACAACAACCTCGAAATTGAAAAACACCAACAAATTCAACAACAACCTCAACATTGAAAAACAACAACAACCTCAACATTGAAAAACACCAACAAATTCAACAACAACCTCAACAGTGAAAAACACCCACAAATTCAACAACAACCTCAATATTTAAAAACACCAACAAATTCAACAACAACCTCAACATTGAAAAACACCAACAAATTCAACAACAACTTCAACATTGAAAAACACCAACAAATTCAACCACAACCTCGACATTGAAAAACACCAACAAATTCAACAACAACCTCAACATTGAAAAACTACAACAACCTCAACATTGAAAAACACCAACAAGTTCAACAACAACCTCAACATTGAAAAACAACAACAACCTCAACATTGAAAAACAACAACAAATTCAACAACAACCTCAACATTGAAAAACACCAACAAATTCAACAACAACCTCAACATTGAAAAACAACAACAACCTCGAAATTGAAAAACACCAACAAATTCAACAACAACCTCAACATTGAAAAACAACAACAACCTCAACATTGAAAAACACCAACAAATTCAACAACAACCTCAACATTGAAAAACACTAACAAATTCAACAACAACCTCAACATTGAAAAACAACAACAACCTCAACATTGAAAACCACCAACAAATTCAACAACCACAACATTGAAAACAACAACAACCTCAACATTGAAAAAGACCAACAAATTCAACAACAACCTCAACATTGAAAAACAACAACAACCTCAACATTGAAAAATACCAACAAATTCAACACCAACCTCAACATTGAAAAACATCAACAAATTCATCAACAAACTCAACATTGAAAACACCAACAAATTCAACAACAACCTCAACATTGAAAAACAACAACAACCTCAACATTGAAAAACACCAACCAATTCAACAACAACCTGAACATTGAAAAACAACAACAACCTCAACATTGAAAAACCCCAACAAATTCAACAACAACTTCAACATTGAAAAACACTTACAAATTCAACAACAACCTCGAAATTGAAAAACACCAACAAATTCAACAACAACCTCACATTGAAAAACAACAACAACCTCAACATTGAAAAACACCAACAAATTCAACAACAACCTCAACAGTGAAAAACACCAACAAATTCAACATAAACCTCAACATTTAAAAACGCCAACAAATTCAACAACAACCTCAACATTGAAAAACACCAACAAATTCAACAATAACCTCAACATTGAAAAACAACAACAACCTCAACATTGAAAAACACCAACAAATTCAACAACAACCTCAACATTGAAAAGCACCATCAAATTCAACAACAACCTCAACATTGAAAAAAAACAACAACCTCAACATTGAAAAACACCAACAAATTCAACAGCAACCTCAACATTGAAAAACAACAACAGCCTCAACATTGAAAAACACCAACAAATTCAACAACAACCTCAACATTGAAAAACACCAACAAATACAACAACAACCTCAGCATTGAAAAACAACAACAACCTCAACATTGAAAAACACCAACAAATTCAACAACAACCTCAACATTGAAAAACAACAACAACCTCAACATTGAAAAACACCAAGAAATTCAACAACAACTTCAACATTGAAAAACACCAACAAATTCAACAACAACCTCGAAATTGAAAAACACCAACAAATTCAACAACAACCTCAACATTGAAAAACAACAACAACCTGAATATTGAAAATCACCAACAAATTCAACAACAGCCTCAGCATTGAAAAACAACAACAACCTCAACATTGAAAAACACCAATATATTCAACAACAACCTCAACATTTAAAAACACCAACAAATTCAACAACAACCTCAACATTGAAAAACGACAACAACCTCAACATTGAAAAACACCAACAAATTCAACAACAACCTCAACATTGAAAAACAACAACAACCTCAACATTGAAAAACACCAACAAATTCAACAACAACTTCAACATTGAAAAACACCAACAAATTCAACAACAACCTCGAAATTGAAAAACACCAACAAATTCAACAACAACCTCAACATTGAAAAACAACAACAACCTCAACATTGAAAAACACCAACAAATTCAACAACAACCTCAACATTGAAAAGCACCAACAAATTCAACAACAACCTCAACATTGAAAAACAACAACAACCTCAACATTGAAAAACACCAACAAATTCAACAACAACCTCAACATTGAAAAACAACAACAGCCTCAACATTGAAAAACACCAACAAATTCAACAACAACCTCAACATTGAAAAACACCAACAAATACAACAACAAACTCAGCATTGAAAAACAACAACAACCTCAACATTGAAAAACACCAACAATTTCAACAACAACCTCAACATTGAAAAACAACAACAACCTCAACATTGAAAAACACCAAGAAATTCAACAACAACTTCAACATTGAAAAACACCAACAAATTCAACAACAACCTCAACATTGAAAAAATACAACAACCTCAACATTGAAAAACACCAACCAATTCAACAACAACCTGAACATTGAAAAACAACAACAACCTCAACATTGAAAAACACCAACAAATTCAACAACAACTTCAACATTGAAAAACACCAACAAATTCAACAACAACCTCGAAATTGAAAAACACCAACAAATTCAAGAACAACCTCAACATTGAAAAACAACAACAACCTCAACATTGAAAAACACCAACAAATTCAACAACAACCTCAACAGTGAAAAACACCAACAAATTCAACATAAACCTCAACATTTAAAAACGCCACAAATTCAACAACAACCTCAACATTGAAAAACACCAACAAATTCAACAATAACCTCAACATTGAAAAACAACAACAACCTCAACATTGAAAAACACCAACAAATTCATCAACAACCTCAACATTGAAAACACCAACAAATTCAACAACAACCTCAACATTGAAAAACAACAACAACCTCAACATTGAAAAACACCAACCAATTCAACAACAACCTGAACATTGAAAAACAACAACAACCTCAACATTGAAAAACACCAACAAATTCAACAACAACTTCAACATTGAAAAACACCTACAAATTCAACAACAACCTCGAAATTGAAAAACACCAACAAATTCAACAACAACCTCAACATTGAAAAACAACAACAACCTCAACATTGAAAAACACCAACAAATTCAACAACAACCTCAACAGTGAAAAACACCCACAAATTCAACAACAACCTCAATATTTAAAAACACCAACAAATTCAACAACAACCTCAACATTGAAAAACACCAACAAATTCAACAACAACTTCAACATTGAAAAACACCAACAAATTCAACCACAACCTCGACATTGAAAAACACCAACAAATTAAACAACAACCTCAACATTGAAAAACTACAACAACCTCAACATTGAAAAACACCAACAAGTTCAACAACAACCTCAACATTGAAAAACAACAACAACCTCAACATTGAAAAACAACAACAAAATCAACAACAACCTCAACATTGAAAAACACCAACAAATTCAACAACAACCTCAACATTGAAAAACAACAACAACCTCGAAATTGAAAAACACCAACAAATTCAACAACAACCTCAACATTGAAAAACAACAACAACCTCAACATTGAAAAACACCAACAAATTCAACAACAACCTCAACATTGAAAAACACTAACAAATTCAACAACAACCTCAACATTGAAAAACAACAACAACCTCAACATTGAAAACCACCAACAAATTCAACAACCACAACATTGAAAACAACAACAACCTCAACATTGAAAAAGACCAACAAATTCAACAACAACCTCAACATTGAAAAACAACAACAACCTCAACATTGAAAAATACCAACAAATTCAACACCAACCTCAACATTGAAAAACATCAACAAATTCATCAACAAACTCAACATTGAAAACACCAACAAATTCAACAACAACCTCAACATTGAAAAACAACAACAACCTCAACATTGAAAAACACCAACCAATTCAACAACAACCTGAACATTGAAAAACAACAACAACCTCAACATTGAAAAACACCAACAAATTCAACAACAACTTCAACATTGAAAAACACTTACAAATTCAACAACAACCTCGAAATTGAAAAACACCAACAAATTCAACAACAACCTCAACATTGAAAAACAACAACAACCTCAACATTGAAAAACACCAACAAATTCAACAACAACCTCAACAGTGAAAAACACCAACAAATTCAACATAAACCTCAACATTTAAAAACGCCAACAAATTCAACAACAACCTCAACATTGAAAAACACCAACAAATTCAACAATAACCTCAACATTGAAAAACAACAACAACCTCAACATTGAAAAACACCAACAAATTCAACAACAACCTCAACATTGAAAAGCACCATCAAATTCAACAACAACCTCAACATTGAAAAAAAACAACAACCTCAACATTGAAAAACACCAACAAATTCAACAGCAACCTCAACATTGAAAAACAACAACAGCCTCAACATTGAAAAACACCAACAAATTCAACAACAACCTCAACATTGAAAAACACCAACAAATACAACAACAACCTCAGCATTGAAAAACAACAACAACCTCAACATTGAAAAACACCAACAAATTCAACAACAACCTCAACATTGAAAAACAACAACAACCTCAACATTGAAAAACACCAAGAAATTCAACAACAACTTCAACATTGAAAAACACCAACAAATTCAACAACAACCTCGAAATTGAAAAACACCAACAAATTCAACAACAACCTCAACATTGAAAAACAACAACAACCTGAATATTGAAAATCACCTACAAATTCAACAACAGCCTCAGCATTGAAAAACAACAACAACCTCAACATTGAAAAACACCAATATATTCAACAACAACCTCAACATTTAAAAACACCAACAAATTCAACAACAACCTCAACATTGAAAAACGACAACAACCTCAACATTGAAAAACACCAACAAATTCAACAACAACCTCAACATTGAAAAACAACAACAACCTCAACATTGAAAAACACCAACAAATTCAACAAAAACTTCAACTTTGAAAAACACCAACAAATTCAACAACAACCTCGAAATTGAAAAACACCAACAAATTCAACAACAACCTCAACATTGAAAAACAACAACAACCTCAACATTGAAAAACACCAACAAATTCAACAACAACCTCAACATTGAAAAGCACCAACAAATTCAACAACAACCTCAACATTGAAAAACAACAACAACCTCAACATTGAAAAACACCAACAAATTCAACAACAACCTCAACATTGAAAAACAACAACAGCCTCAACATTGAAAAACACCAACAAATTCAACAACAACCTCAACATTGAAAAACACCAACAAATACAACAACAAACTCAGCATTGAAAAACAACAACAACCTCAACATTGAAAAACACCAACAAATTCAACAACAACCTCAACATTGAAAAACAACAACAACCTCAACATTGAAAAACACCAAGAAATTCAACAACAACTTCAACATTGAAAAACACCAACAAATTCAACAACAACCTCGAAATTGAAAAACACCAACAAATTCAACAACAACTTCAACATTGAAAAACAACAACAACCTGAATATTGAAAATCACCAACAAATTCAACAACAGCCTCAGCATTGAAAAACAACAACAACCTCAACATTGAAAAACACCAATAAATTCAACAACAACCTCAACATTTAAAAACACCAACAAATTCAACAACAAACTCAACATTGAAAAACAACAACAACCTCAACATTGAAAAACACCAACAAATTCAACAACCTGAACATTTAAAAACGCCAACAAATTCAACAACAACCTCAACATTGAAAAACACCAACAAATTGAACAACAACCTCAACATTGAAAAACAACAACAACCTCAACATTGAAAAACAACAACAAATTCAACAACAACCTCAACATTGAAAAACACCAACAAATTCGACAACAACCTCAACATTGAAAAACAACAACAACCTCAACATTGAAAAACACCAACAAATTCAACAACAACCTCAACATTGAAAAACACTAACAAATTCAACAACAACCTCAACATTCAAAAACAACAACAACCTCAACATTGAAAACCACCAACAAATTCAACAACAACAACAACATTGAAAAACAACAACAACCTCAACATTGAAAAAGACCAACAAATTCAACAACAACCTCAACATTGAAAAACAACAACAACCTCAACATTGAAAAATACCAACAAATTCAACACCAACCTAAACATTGAAAAACATCAACAAATTCATCAACAACCTCAACATTGAAAACACCAACAAATTCAACAACAACCTCAACATTGAAAAAATACAACAACCTCAACATTGAAAAACACCAACCAATTCAACAACAACCTGAACATTGAAAAACAACAACAACCTCAACATTGAAAAACACCAACAAATTCAACAACAACTTCAACATTGAAAAACACCAACAAATTCAACAACAACCTCGAAATTGAAAAACACCAACAAATTCAAGAACAACCTCAACATTGAAAAACAACAACAACCTCAACATTGAAAAACACCAACAAATTCAACAACAACCTCAACAGTGAAAAACACCAACAAATTCAACATAAACCTCAACATTTAAAAACGCCAACAAATTCAACAACAACCTCAACATTGAAAAACACCAACAAATTCAACAATAACCTCAACATTGAAAAACAACAACAACCTCAACATTGAAAAACACCAACAAATTCAACAACAACCTCAACATTGAAAAAATACAACAACCTCAACATTGAAAAACACCAACCAATTCAACAACAACCTGAACATTGAAAAACAACAACAACCTCAACATTGAAAAACACCAACAAATTCAACAACAACTTCAACATTGAAAAACACCAACAAATTCAACAACAACCTCGAAATTGAAAAACACCAACAAATTCAAGAACATCCTCAACATTGAAAAACAACAACAACCTCAACATTGAAAAACACCAACAAATTCAACAACAACCTCAACAGTGAAAAACACCAACAAATTCAACATAAACCTCAACATTTAAAAACGCCAACAAATTCAACAACAACCTCAACATTGAAAAACACCAACAAATTCAACAATAACCTCAACATTGAAAAACAACAACAACCTCAACATTGAAAAACACCAACAAATTCATCAACAACCTCAACATTGAAAACACCAACAAATTCAACAACAACCTCAACATTGAAAAACAACAACAACCTCAACATTGAAAAACACCAACCAATTCAACAACAACCTGAACATTGAAAAACAACAACAACCTCAACATTGAAAAACACCAACAAATTCAACAACAACTTCAACATTGAAAAACACCTACAAATTCAACAACAACCTCGAAATTGAAAAACACCAACAAATTCAACAACAACCTCAACATTGAAAAACAACAACAACCTCAACATTGAAAAACACCAACAAATTCAACAACAACCTCAATATTTAAAAACACCAACAAATTCAACAACAACCTCAACATTGAAAAACACCAACAAATTCAACAACAACTTCAACATTGAAAAACACCAACAAATTCAACCACAACCTCGACATTGAAAAACACCAATAAATTCAGCAACAACCTCAACATTGAAAAACTACAACAACCTCAACATTGAAAAACACCAACAAGTTCAACAACAACCTCAACATTGAAAAACAACAACAACCTCAACATTGAAAAACAACAACAAATTCAACAACAACCTCAACATTGAAAAACACCAACAAATTCAACAACAACCTCAACATTGAAAAACAACAACAACCTCAACATTGAAAAACACCAACAACTTCAACAACAACCTCAACATTGAAAAACAACAACAACCTCAACATTGAAAAACACCAACAAATTCAACAACAACCTCAACATTGAAAAACACTAACAAATTCAACAACAACCTCAACATTGAAAAACAACAACAACCTCAACATTGAAAACCACCAACAAATTCAACAACCACAACATTGAAAACAACAACAACCTCAACATTGAAAAAGACCAACAAATTCAACAACAACCTCAACATTGAAAAACAACAACAACCTCAACATTGAAAAATACCAACAAATTCAACACCAACCTCAACATTGAAAAACATCAACAAATTCATCAACAAACTCAACATTGAAAACACCAACAAATTCAACAACAACCTCAACATTGAAAAACAACAACAACCTCAACATTGAAAAACACCAACCAATTCAACAACAACCTGAACATTGAAAAACAACAACAACCTCAACATTGAAAAACACCAACAAATTCAACAACAACTTCAACATTGAAAAACACCTACAAATTCAACAACAACCTCGAAATTGAAAAACACCAACAAATTCAACAACAACCTCAACATTGAAAAACAACAACAACCTCAACATTGAAAAACACCAACAAATTCAACAACAACCTCAACAGTGAAAAACACCAACAAATTCAACATAAACCTCAACATTTAAAAACGCCAACAAATTCAACAACAACCTCAACATTGAAAAACACCAACAAATTCAACAATAACCTCAACATTGAAAAACAACAACAACCTCAACATTGAAAAACACCAACAAATTCAAGAACAACCTCAACATTGAAAAGCACCATCAAATTCAACAACAACCTCAACATTGAAAAAAAACAACAACCTCAACATTGAAAAACACCAACAAATTCAACAACAACCTCAACATTGAAAAACAACAACAGCCTCAACATTGAAAAACACCAACAAATTCAACAACAACCTCAACATTGATAAACACCAACAAATACAACAACAACCTCAGCATTGAAAAACAACAACAACCTCAACATTGAAAAACACCAACAAATTCAACAACAACCTCAACATTGAAAAACAACAACAACCTCAACATTGAAAAACAACAAGAAATTCAACAACAACTTCAACATTGAAAAACACCAACAAATTCAACAACAACCTCGAAATTGAAAAACACCAACAAATTCAACAACAACCTCAACATTGAAAAACAACAACAACCTGAATACTGAAAATCACCAACAAATTCAACAACAGCCTCAGCATTGAAAAACAGCAACAACCTCAACATTGAAAAACAGCAATATATTCAACAACAACCTCAACATTTAAAAACACCAACAAATTCAACAACAACCTCAACATTGAAAAACGACAACAACCTCAACATTGAAAAACACCAACAAATTCAACAACAACCTCAACATTGGAAAACAACAACAACCTCAACATTGAAAAACACCAACAAATTCAACAACAACTTCAACATTGAAAAACACCAACAAATTCAACAACAACCTCGAAATTGAAAAACACCAACAAATTCAACAACAACCTCAACATTGAAAAACAACAACAACCTCAACATTGAAAAACACCAAAAAATTCAACAACAACCTCAACATTGAAAAGCACCAACAAATTCAACAACAACCTCAACATTGAAAAACAACAACAACCTCAACATTGAAAAACACCAACAAATTCAACAACAACGTCAACATTGAAAAACAACAACAGCCTCAACATTGAAAAACACCAACAAATTCAACAACAACCTCAACATTGAAAAACACCAACAAATACAACAACAAACTCAGCATTGAAAAACAACAACAACCTCAACATTGAAAAACACCAACAAATTCAACAACAACCTCAACATTGAAAAACAACAACAACCTCAACATTGAAAAACACCAAGAAATTCAACAACAACTTCAACATTGAAAAACACCAACAAATTCAACAACAACCTCGAAATTGAAAAACACCAACAAATTCAACAACAACTTCAACATTGAAAAACAACAACAACCTGAATATTGAAAATCACCAACAAATTCAACAACAGCCTCAGCATTGAAAAACAACAACAACCTCAACATTGAAAAACACCAATAAATTCAACAACAACCTCAACATTTAAAAACACCAACAAATTCAACACAAACTCAACATTGAAAAACAACAACAACCTCAACATTGAAAAACACCAACAAATTCAACAACCTGAACATTTAAAAACGCCAACAAATTCAACAACAACCTCAACATTGAAAAACACCAACAAATTGAACAACAACCTCAACATTGAAAAACAACAACAACCTCAACATTGAAAAACAACAACAAATTCAACAACAACCTCAACATTGAAAAACACCAACAAATTCGACAACAACCTCAACATTGAAAAACAACAACAACCTCAACATTGAAAAACACCAACAAATTCAACAACAACCTCAACATTGAAAAACACTAACAAATTCAACAACAACCTCAACATTCAAAAACAACAACAACCTCAACATTGAAAAAGACCAACAAATTCAACAACAACCTCAACATTGAAAAACAACAACAACCTCAACATTGAAAAATACCAACAAATTCAACACCAACCTCAACATTGAAAAACATCAACAAATACATCAACAACCTCAACATTGAAAACACCAACAAAGTCAACAACAACCTCAACATTGAAAAAATACAACAACCTCAACATTGAAAAACACCAACCAATTCAACAACAACCTGAACATTGAAAAACAACAACAACCTCAACATTGAAAAACACCAACAAATTCAACAACAACTTCAACATTGAAAAACACCAACAAATTCAACAACAACCTCGAAATTGAAAAACACCAACAAATTCAAGAACAACCTCAACATTGAAAAACAACAACAACCTCAACATTGAAAAACACCAACAAATTCAACAACAACCTCAACAGTGAAAAACACCAACAAATTCAACATAAACCTCAACATTTAAAAACGCCAACAAATTCAACAACAACCTCAACATTGAAAAACACCAACAAATTCAACAATAACCTCAACATTGAAAAACAACAACAACCTCAACATTGAAAAACACCAACAAATTCATCAACAACCTCAACATTGAAAACACCAACAAATTCAACAACAACCTCAACATTGAAAAACAACAACAACCTCAACATTGAAAAACACCAACCAATTCAACAACAACCTGAACATTGAAAAACAACAACAACCTCAACATTGAAAAACACCAACAAATTCAACAACAACTTCAACATTGAAAAACACCTACAAATTCAACAACAACCTCGAAATTGAAAAACACCAACAAATTCAACAACAACCTCAACATTGAAAAACAACAACAACCTCAACATTGAAAAACACCAACAAATTCAACAACAACCTCAACAGTGAAAAACACCAACAAATTCAACATAAACCTCAACATTTAAAAACGCCAACAAATTCAACAACAACCTCAACATTGAAAAACACCAACAAATTCAACAATAACCTCAACATTGAAAAACAACAACAACCTCAACTTTGAAAAACACCAACAAATTCAACAACAACCTCAACATTGAAAAGCACCATCAAATTCAACAACAACATCAACATTGAAAAAAAACAACAACCTCAACATTGTAAAACACCAACAAATTCAACAACAACCTCAACATTGAAAAACAACAACAAATACAACAACAACCTCAGCATTGAAAAACAACAACAACCTCAACATTGAAAAACACCAACAAATTCAACAACAACCTCAACATTGAAAAACAACAACAACCTCAACATTGAAAAACACCAAGAAATTCAACAACAACTTCAACATTGAAAAACACCAACAAATTCAACAACAACCTCAACATTGAAAAACACCAACAAATACAACAACAACCTCAGCATTGAAAAACAACAACAACCTCAACATTGAAAAACACCAACAAATTCAACAACAACCTCAACATTGAAAAACAACAACAACCTCAACATTGAAAAACACCAAGAAATTCAACAACAACTTCAACATTGAAAAACACCAACAAATTCAACAACAACCTCGAAATTGAAAAAAAACCAACAAATTCAACAACAACCTCAACATTGAAAAACAATAACAACCTGAATATTGAAAATCACCAACAAATTCAACAACAGCCTCAGCATTGAAAAACAACAACAACCTCAACATTGAAAAACACCAATATATTCAACGACAACCTCAACATTTAAAAACACCAACAAATTCAACAACAACCTCAACATTGAAAAACGACAACAACCTCAACATTGAAAAACACCAACAAATTCAACAACAACCTCAACATTGAAAAACAACAACAACCTCAACATTGAAAAACACCAAGAAATTCAACAACAACTTCAACATTGAAAAACACCAACAAATTCAACAACAACCTCGAAATTGAAAAACACCAACAAATTCAACAACAACCTCAACATTGAAAAACAACAACAACCTCAACATTGAAAAACACCAAAAAATTCAACAACAACCTCAACATTGAAAAGCACCAACAAATTCAACAACAACCTCAACATTGAAAAAAAACAACAACCTCAACACTGAAAAACACCAACAAATTCAACAACAACCTCAACATTGAAAACACCAACAAATTCAACAACAACCTCAACAATGAAAAAATACAACAACCTCAACATTGAAAAACACCAACCAATTCAACAACAACCTGAACATTGAAAAACAACAACAACCTCAACATTGAAAAACACCAACAAATTCAACAACAACTTCAACATTGAAAAACACCAACAAATTCAACAACAACCTCGAAATTGAAAAACACCAACAAATTCAAGAACAACCTCAACATTGAAAAACAACAACAACCTCAACATTGAAAAACACCAACAAATTCAACAACAACCTCAACAGTGAAAAACACCAACAAATTCAACATAAACCTCAACATTTAAAAACGCCAACAAATTCAACAACAACCTCAACATTGAAAAACACCAACAAATTCAACAATAACCTCAACATTGAAAAACAACAACAACCTCAACATTGAAAAACACCAACAAATTCAACAACAACCTCAACATTGAAAACACCAACAAATTCAACAACAACCTCAACATTGAAAAACAACAACAACCTCAACATTGAAAAACACCAACCAATTCAACAACAACCTCAACATTGAAAAACAACAACAACCTCAACATTGAAAAACACCAACAAATTCAACAACAACTTCAACATTGAAAAACACCTACAAATTCAACAACAACCTCGAAATTGAAAAACACCAACAAATTCAACAACAACCTCAACATTGAAAAACAACAACAACCTCAACATTGAAAAACACCAACAAATTCAACAACAACCTCAACAGTGAAAAACACCCACAAATTCAACAACAACCTCAATATTTAAAAACACCAACAAATTCAACAACAACCTCAACATTGAAAAACACCAACAAATTCAACAACAACTTCAACATTGAAAAACACCAACAAATTCAACCACAACCTCGACATTGAAAAACACCAACAAATTCAACAACAACCTCAACATTGAAAAACTACAACAACCTCAACATTGAAAAACACCAACAAGTTCAACAACAACCTCAACATTGAAAAACAACAACAACCTCAACATTGAAAAACACCAACAAATTCAACAACAACCTCAACAGTGAAAAACACCAACAAATTCAACATAAACCTCAACATTTAAAAACGCCAACAAATTCAACAACAACCTCAACATTGAAAAACACCAACAAATTCAACAATAACCTCAACATTGAAAAACAACAACAACCTCAACATTGAAAAACACCAACAAATTCAACAACAACCTCAACATTGAAAAGCACCATCAAATTCAACAACAACCTCAACATTGAAAAAAAACAACAACCTCAACATTGAAAAACACCAACAAATTCAACAGCAACCTCAACATTGAAAAACAACAACAGCCTCAACATTGAAAAACACCAACAAATTCAACAACAACCTCAACATTGATAAACACCAACAAATACAACAACAACCTCAGCATTGAAAAACAACAACAACCTCAACATTGAAAAACACCAACAAATTCAACAACAACCTCAACATTGAAAAACAACAACAACCTCAACATTGAAAAACAACAAGAAATTCAACAACAACTTCAACATTGAAAAACACCAACAAATTCAACAACAACCTCGAAATTGAAAAACACCAACAAATTCAACAACAACCTCAACATTGAAAAACAACAACAACCTGAATATTGAAAATCACCAACAAATTCAACAACAGCCTCAGCATTGAAAAACAGCAACAACCTCAACATTGAAAAACAGCAATATATTCAACAACAACCTCAACATTTAAAAACACCAACAAATTCAACAACAACCTCAACATTGAAAAACGACAACAACCTCAACATTGAAAAACACCAACAAATTCAACAACAACCTCAACATTGGAAAACAACAACAACCTCAACATTGATAAACACCAACAAATTCAACAACAACTTCAACATTGAAAAACACCAACAAATTCAACAACAACCTCGAAATTGAAAAACACCAACAAATTCAACAACAACCTCAACATTGAAAAACAACAACAACCTCAACATTGAAAAACACCAAAAAATTCAACAACAACCTCAACATTGAAAAGCACCAACAAATTCAACAGCAACCTCAACATTGAAAAACAACAACAACCTCAACATTGAAAAACACCAACAAATTCAACAACAGCCTCAGCATTGAAAAACAACAACAACCTCAACATTGAAAAACACCAATATATTCAACGACAACCTCAACATTTAAAAACACCAACAAATTCAACAACAACCTCAACATTGAAAAACGACAACAACCTCAACATTGAAAAACACCAACAAATTCAACAACAACCTCAACATTGAAAAACAACAACAACCTCAACATTGAAAAACACCAAGAAATTCAACAACAACTTCAACATTGAAAAACACCAACAAATTCAACAACAACCTCGAAATTGAAAAACACCAACAAATTCAACAACAACCTCAACATTGAAAAACAACAACAACCTCAACATTGAAAAACACCAAAAAATTCAACAACAACCTCAACATTGAAAAGCACCAACAAATTCAACAACAACCTCAACATTGAAAAAAAACAACAACCTCAACACTGAAAAACACCAACAAATTCAACAACAACCTCAACATTGAAAACACCAACAAATTCAACAACAACCTCAACATTGAAAAAATACAACAACCTCAACATTGAAAAACACCAACCAATTCAACAACAACCTGAACATTGAAAAACAACAACAACCTCAACATTGAAAAACACCAACAAATTCAACAACAACTTCAACATTGAAAAACACCAACAAATTCAACAACAACCTCGAAATTGAAAAACACCAACAAATTCAAGAACAACCTCAACATTGAAAAACAACAACAACCTCAACATTGAAAAACACCAACAAATTCAACAACAACCTCAACAGTGAAAAACACCAACAAATTCAACATAAACCTCAACATTTAAAAACGCCAACAAATTCAACAACAACCTCAACATTGAAAAACACCAACAAATTCAACAATAACCTCAACATTGAAAAACAACAACAACCTCAACATTGAAAAACACCAACAAATTCAACAACAACCTCAACATTGAAAACACCAACAAATTCAACAACAACCTCAACATTGAAAAACAACAACAACCTCAACATTGAAAAACACCAACCAATTCAACAACAACCTGAACATTGAAAAACAACAACAACCTCAACATTGAAAAACACCAACAAATTCAACAACAACTTCAACATTGAAAAACACCTACAAATTCAACAACAACCTCGAAATTGAAAAACACCAACAAATTCAACAACAACCTCAACATTGAAAAACAACAACAACCTCAACATTGAAAAACACCAACAAATTCAACAACAACCTCAACAGTGAAAAACACCCACAAATTCAACAACAACCTCAATATTTAAAAACACCAACAAATTCAACAACAACCTCAACATTGAAAAACACCAACAAATTCAACAACAACTTCAACATTGAAAAACACCAACAAATTCAACCACAACCTCGACATTGAAAAACACCAACAAATTCAACAACAACCTCAACATTGAAAAACTACAACAACCTCAACATTGAAAAACACCAACAAGTTCAACAACAACCTCAACATTGAAAAACAACAACAACCTCAACATTGAAAAACACCAACAAATTCAACAACAACCTCAACAGTGAAAAACACCAACAAATTCAACATAAACCTCAACATTTAAAAACGCCAACAAATTCAACAACAACCTCAACATTGAAAAACACCAACAAATTCAACAATAACCTCAACATTGAAAAACAACAACAACCTCAACATTGAAAAACACCAACAAATTCAACAACAACCTCAACATTGAAAAGCACCATCAAATTCAACAACAACCTCAACATTGAAAAAAAACAACAACCTCAACATTGAAAAACACCAACAAATTCAACAGCAACCTCAACATTGAAAAACAACAACAGCCTCAACATTGAAAAACACCAACAAATTCAACAACAACCTCAACATTGATAAACACCAACAAATACAACAACAACCTCAGCATTGAAAAACAACAACAACCTCAACATTGAAAAACACCAACAAATTCAACAACAACCTCAACATTGAAAAACAACAACAACCTCAACATTGAAAAACAACAAGAAATTCAACAACAACTTCAACATTGAAAAACACCAACAAATTCAACAACAACCTCGAAATTGAAAAACACCAACAAATTCAACAACAACCTCAACATTGAAAAACAACAACAACCTGAATATTGAAAATCACCAACAAATTCAACAACAGCCTCAGCATTGAAAAACAGCAACAACCTCAACATTGAAAAACAGCAATATATTCAACAACAACCTCAACATTTAAAAACACCAACAAATTCAACAACAACCTCAACATTGAAAAACGACAACAACCTCAACATTGAAAAACACCAACAAATTCAACAACAACCTCAACATTGGAAAACAACAACAACCTCAACATTGATAAACACCAACAAATTCAACAACAACTTCAACATTGAAAAACACCAACAAATTCAACAACAACCTCGAAATTGAAAAACACCAACAAATTCAACAACAACCTCAACATTGAAAAACAACAACAACCTCAACATTGAAAAACACCAAAAAATTCAACAACAACCTCAACATTGAAAAGCACCAACAAATTCAACAGCAACCTCAACATTGAAAAACAACAACAACCTCAACATTGAAAAACACCAACAAATTCAACAACAACCTCAACATTGAAAAACAACAACAGCCTCAACATTGAAAAACACCAACAAATTCAACAACAACCTCAACATTGAAAAACACCAACAAATACAACAACAAACTCAGCATTGAAAAACAACAACAACCTCAACATTGAAAAACACCAACAAATTCAACAACAACCTCAACATTGAAAAACAACAACAACCTCAACATTGAAAAACACCAAGAAATTCAACAACAACTTCAACATTGAAAAACACCAACAAATTCAACAACAACCTCGAAATTGAAAAACACCAACAAATTCAACAACAACTTCAACATTGAAAAACAACAACAACCTGAATATTGAAAATCACCATCAAATTCAACAACAGCCTCAGCATTGAAAAACAACAACAACCTCAACATTGAAAAACTCCAATAAATTCAACAACAACCTCAACATTTAAAAACACCAACAAATTCAACAACAAACTCAACATTGAAAAACAACAACAACCTCAACATTGAAAAACACCAACAAATTCAACAACCTGAACATTTAAAAACGCCAACAAATTCAACAACAACCTCAACATTGAAAAACACCAACAAATTGAACAACAACCTCAACATTGAAAAACAACAACAACCTCAACATTGAAAAACAACAACAAATTCAACAACAACCTCAACATTGAAAAACACCAACAAATTCGACAACAACCTCAACATTGAAAAACAACAACAACCTCAACATTGAAAAACACCAACAAATTCAACAACAACCTCAACATTGAAAAACACTAACAAATTCAACAACAACCTCAACATTCAAAAACAACAACAACCTCAACATTGAAAAAGACCAACAAATTCAACAACAACCTCAACATTGAAAAACAACAACAACCTCAACATTGAAAAATACCAACAAATTCAACACCAACCTCAACATTGAAAAACATCAACAAATACATCAACAACCTCAACATTGAAAACACCAACAAATTCAACAACAACCTCAACATTGAAAAAATACAACAACCTCAACATTGAAAAACACCAACCAATTCAACAACAACCTGAACATTGAAAAACAACAACAACCTCAACATTGAAAAACACCAACAACTTCAACAACAACTTCAACATTGAAAAACACCAACAAATTCAACAACAACCTCGAAATTGAAAAACACCAACAAATTCAAGAACAACCTCAACATTGAAAAACAACAACAACCTCAACATTGAAAAACACCAACAAATTCAACAACAACCTCAACAGTGAAAAACACCAACAAATTCAACATAAACCTCAACATTTAAAAACGCCAACAAATTCAACAACAACCTCAACATTGAAAAACACCAACAAATTCAACAATAACCTCAACATTGAAAAACAACAACAACCTCAACATTGAAAAACACCAACAAATTCATCAACAACCTCAACATTGAAAACACCAACAAATTCAACAACAACCTCAACATTGAAAAACAACAACAACCTCAACATTGAAAAACACCAACCAATTCAACAACAACCTGAACATTGAAAAACAACAACAACCTCAACATTGAAAAACACCAACAAATTCAACAACAACTTCAACATTGAAAAACACCTACAAATTCAACAACAACCTCGAAATTGAAAAACACCAACAAATTCAACAACAACCTCAACATTGAAAAACAACAACAACCTCAACATTGAAAAACACCAACAAATTCAACAACAACCTCAACAGTGAAAAACACCAACAAATTCAACATAAACCTCAACATTTAAAAACGCCAACAAATTCAACAACAACCTCAACATTGAAAAACACCAACAAATTCAACAATAACCTCAACATTGAAAAACAACAACAACCTCAACATTGAAAAACACCAACAAATTCAACAACAACCTCAACATTGAAAAGCACCATCAAATTCAACAACAACCTCAACATTGAAAAAAAACAACAACCTCAACATTGAAAAACACCAACAAATTCAACAACAACCTCAACATTGAAAAACAACAACAAATACAACAACAACCTCAGCATTGAAAAACAACAACAACCTCAACATTGAAAAACACCAACAAATTCAACAACAACCTCAACATTGAAAAACAACAACAACCTCAACATTGAAAAACACCAAGAAATTCAACAACAACTTCAACATTGAAAAACACCAACAAATTCAACAACAACCTCAACATTGAAAAACACCAACAAATACAACAACAACCTCAGCATTGAAAAACAACAACAACCTCAACATTGAAAAACACCAACAAATTCAACAACAACCTCAACATTGAAAAACAACAACAACCTCAACATTGAAAAACACCAAGAAATTCAACAACAACTTCAACATTGAAAAACACCAACAAATTCAACAACAACCTCGAAATTGAAAAAAAACCAACAAATTCAACAACAACCTCAACATTGAAAAACAACAACAACCTGAATATTGAAAATCACCAACAAATTCAACAACAGCCTCAGCATTGAAAAACAACAACAACCTCAACATTGAAAAACACCAATATATTCAACGACAACCTCAACATTTAAAAACACCAACAAATTCAACAACAACCTCAACATTGAAAAACGACAACAACCTCAACATTGAAAAACACCAACAAATTCAACAACAACCTCAACATTGAAAAACAACAACAACCTCAACATTGAAAAACACCAAGAAATTCAACAACAACTTCAACATTGAAAAACACCAACAAATTCAACAACAACCTCGAAATTGAAAAACACCAACAAATTCAACAACAACCTCAACATTGAAAAACAACAACAACCTCAACATTGAAAAACACCAAAAAATTCAACAACAACCTCAACATTGAAAAGCACCAACAAATTCAACAACAACCTCAACATTGAAAAAAAACAACAACCTCAACACTGAAAAACACCAACAAATTCAACAACAACCTCAACATTGAAAACACCAACAAATTCAACAACAACCTCAACATTGAAAAAATACAACAACCTCAACATTGAAAAACACCAACCAATTCAACAACAACCTGAACATTGAAAAACAACAACAACCTCAACATTGAAAAACACCAACAAATTCAACAACAACTTCAACATTGAAAAACACCAACAAATTCAACAACAACCTCGAAATTGAAAAACACCAACAAATTCAAGAACAACCTCAACATTGAAAAACAACAACAACCTCAACATTGAAAAACACCAACAAATTCAACAACAACCTCAACAGTGAAAAACACCAACAAATTCAACATAAACCTCAACATTTAAAAACGCCAACAAATTCAACAACAACCTCAACATTGAAAAACACCAACAAATTCAACAATAACCTCAACATTGAAAAACAACAACAACCTCAACATTGAAAAACACCAACAAATTCAACAACAACCTCAACATTGAAAACACCAACAAATTCAACAACAACCTCAACATTGAAAAACAACAACAACCTCAACATTGAAAAACAGCAACCAATTCAACAACAACCTGAACATTGAAAAACAACAACAACCTCAACATTGAAAAACACCAACAAATTCAACAACAACTTCAACATTGAAAAACACCTACAAATTCAACAACAACCTCGAAATTGAAAAACACCAACAAATTCAACAACAACCTCAACATTGAAAAACAACAACAACCTCAACATTGAAAAACACCAACAAATTCAACAACAACCTCAACAGTGAAAAACACCCACAAATTCAACAACAACCTCAATATTTAAAAACACCAACAAATTCAACAACAACCTCAACATTGAAAAACACCAACAAATTCAACAACAACTTCAACATTGAAAAACACCAACAAACTCAACCACAACCTCGACATTGAAAAACACCAACAAATTCAACAACAACCTCAACATTGAAAAACTACAACAACCTCAACATTGAAAAACACCAACAAGTTCAACAACAACCTCAACATTGAAAAACAACAACAACCTCAACATTGAAAAACAACAACAAATTCAACAACAACCTCAACATTGAAAAACACCAACAAATTCAACAACAACCTCAACATTGAAAAACAACAACAACCTCGAAATTGAAAAACACCAACAAATTCAACAACAACCTCAACATTGAAAAACAACAACAACCTCAACATTGAAAAACACCAACAAATTCAACAACAACCTCAACATTGAAAAACACTAACAAATTCAACAACAACCTCAACATTGAAAAACAACAACAACCACAACATTGAAAACAACAACAACCTCAACATTGAAAAAGACCAACAAATTCAACAACAACCTCAACATTGAAAAACATCAACAAATTCATCAACAAACTCAACATTGAAAACACCAACAAATTCAACAACAACCTCAACATTGAAAAACAACAACAACCTCAACATTGAAAAACACGAACCAATTCAACAACAACCTGAACATTGAAAAACAACAACAACCTCAACATTGAAAAACACCAACAAATTCAACAACAACTTCAACATTGAAAAACACTTACAAATTCAACAACAACCTCGAAATTGAAAAACACCAACAAATTCAACAACAACCTCAACATTGAAAAACAACAACAACCTCAACATTGAAAAACACCAACAAATTCAACAACAACCTCAACAGTGAAAAACACCAACAAATTCAACATAAACCTCAACATTTAAAAACGCCAACAAATTCAACAACAACCTCAACATTGAAAAACACCAACAAATTCAACAATAACCTCAACATTGAAAAACAACAACAACCTCAACATTGAAAAACACCAACAAATTCAACAACAACCTCAACATTGAAAAGCACCATCAAATTCAACAACAACCTCAACATTGAAAAAAAACAACAACCTCAACATTGAAAAACACCAACAAATTCAACAGCAACCTCAACATTGAAAAACAACAACAGCCTCAACATTGAAAAACACCAACAAATTCAACAACAACCTCAACATTGAAAAACACCAACAAATACAACAACAACCTCAGCATTGAAAAACAACAACAACCTCAACATTGAAAAACACCAACAAATTCAACAACAACCTCAACATTGAAAAACAACAACAACCTAAACATTGAAAAACACCAAGAAATTCAACAACAACTTCAACATTGAAAAACACCAACAAATTCAACAACAACCTCGAAATTGAAAAACACCAACAAATTCAACAACAACCTCAACATTGAAAAACAACAACAACCTGAATATTGAAAATCACCAACAAATTCAACAACAGCCTCAGCATTGAAAAACAACAACAACCTCAACATTGAAAAACACCAATATATTCAACAACAACCTCAACATTTAAAAACACCAACAAATTCAACAACAACCTCAAATTTGAAAAACGACAACAACCTCAACATTGAAAAACACCAACAAATTCAACAACAACCTCAACATTGAAAAACAACAACAACCTCAACATTGAAAAACACCAACAAATTCAACAACAACTTCAACATTGAAAAACACCAACAAATTCAACAACAACCTCGAAATTGAAAAACACCAACAAATTCAACAACAACCTCAACATTGAAAAACAACAACAACCTCAACATTGAAAAACACCAACAAATTCAACAACAACCTCAACATTGAAAAGCACCAACAAATTCAACAACAACCTCAACATTGAAAAACAACAACAACCTCAACATTGAAAAACACCAACAAATTCAACAACAACCTCAACATTGAAAAACAACAACAGCCTCAACATTGAAAAACACCAACAAATTCAACAACAACCTCAACATTGAAAAACACCAACAAATACAACAACAAACTCAGCATTGAAAAACAACAACAACCTCAACATTGAAAAACACCAACAAATTCAACAACAACCTCAACATTGAAAAACAACAACAACCTCAACATTGAAAAACACCAAGAAATTCAACAACAACTTCAACATTGAAAAACACCAACAAATTCAACAACAACCTCGAAATTGAAAAACACCAACAAATTCAACAACAACTTCAACATTGAAAAACAACAACAACCTGAATATTGAAAATCACCAACAAATTCAACAACAGCCTCAGCATTGAAAAACAACAACAACCTCAACATTGAAAAACACCAATAAATTCAACAACAACCTCAACATTTAAAAACACCAACAAATTCAACAACAAACTCAACATTGAAAAACAACAACAACCTCAACATTGAAAAACACCAACAAATTCAACAACCTGAACATTTAAAAACGCCAACAAATTCAACAACAACCTCAACATTGAAAAACACCAACAAATTGAACAACAACCTCAACATTGAAAAACAACAACAACCTCAACATTGAAAAACAACAACAAATTCAACAACAACCTCAACATTGAAAAACACCAACAAATTCGACAACAACCTCAACATTGAAAAACAACAACAACCTCAACATTGAAAAACACCAACAAATTCAACAACAACCTCAACATTGAAAAACACTAACAAATTCAACAACAACCTCAACATTCAAAAACAACAACAACCTCAACATTGAAAACCACCAACAAATTCAACAACAACAACAACATTGAAAAACAACAACAACCTCAACATTGAAAAAGACCAACAAATTCAACAACAACCTCAACATTGAAAAACAACAACAACCTCAACATTGAAAAATACCAACAAATTCAACACCAACCTCAACATTGAAAAACATCAAAAAATTCATCAACAACCTCAACATTGAAAACACCAACAAATTCAACAACAACCTCAACATTGAAAAAATACAACAACCTCAACATTGCAAAACACCAACCAATTCAACAACAACCTGAACATTGAAAAACAACAACAACCTCAACATTGAAAAACACCAACAAATTCAACAACAACTTCAACATTGAAAAACACCAACAAATTCAACAACAACCTCGAAATTGAAAAACACCAACAAATTCAAGAACAACCTCAACATTGAAAAACAACAACAACCTCAACATTGAAAAACACCAACAAATTCAACAACAACCTCAACAGTGAAAAACACCAACAAATTCAACATAAACCTCAACATTTAAAAACGCCAACAAATTCAACAACAACCTCAACATTGAAAAACACCAACAAATTCAACAATAACCTCAACATTGAAAAACAACAACAACCTCAACATTGAAAAACACCAACAAATTCATCAACAACCTCAACATTGAAAACACCAACAAATTCAACAACAACCTCAACATTGAAAAACAACAACAACCTCAACATTGAAAAACACCAACCAATTCAACAACAACCTGAACATTGAAAAACAACAACAACCTCAACATTGAAAAACACCAACAAATTCAACAACAACTTCAACATTGAAAAACACCTACAAATTCAACAACAACCTCGAAATTGAAAAACACCAACAAATTCAACAACAACCTCAACATTGAAAAACAACAACAACCTCAACATTGAAAAACACCAACAAATTCAACAACAACCTCAAAAGTGAAAAACACCAACAAATTCAACATAAACCTCAACATTTAAAAACGCCAACAAATTCAACAACAACCTCAACATTGAAAAACACCAACAAATTCAACAATAACCTCAACATTTAAAAACAACAACAACCTCAACATTGAAAAACACCAACAAATTCAACAACAACCTCAACATTGAAAAGCACCATCAAATTCAACAACAACCTCAACATTCAAAAAAAACAACAACCTCAACATTGAAAAACAGCAAAAAATTCAACCACAACCTCAACATTGAAAAACAACTACAGCCTCAACATTGAAAATCACCAACAAATTCAACAACAACCTCAACATTGAAAAACACCAACAAATACAACAACAACCTCAGCATTGAAAAACAACAACAACCTCAACATTGAAAAACACCAACAAATTCAACAACAACCTCAACATTGAAAAACAACAACAGCCTCAACATTGAAAATCACCAACAAATTCAACAACAACCTCAACATTGAAAAACACCAACAAATACAACAACAACCTCAGCATTGAAAAACAACAACAACCTCAACATTGAAAAACACCAACAAATTCAACAACAACCTCAACATTGAAAAACAACAACAACCTCAACATTGAAAAACACCAAGAAATTCAACAACAACTTCAACATTGAAAAACACCAACAAATTCAACAACAACCTCGAAATTGAAAAACACCAACAAATTCAACAACAACCTCAACATTGAAAAACAACAACAACCTGAATATTGAAAATCACCAACAAATTCAACAACAGCCTCAGCATTGAAAAACAACAACAACCTCAACATTGAAAAACACCAATATATTCAACAACAACCTCAACATTTAAAAACACCAACAAATTCAACAACAACCTCAACATTGAAAAACGACAACAACCTCAACATTGAAAAACACCAACAAATTCAACAACAACCTCAACATTGAAAAACAACAACAACCTCAACATTGAAAAACAACAAGAAATTCAACAACAACTTCAACATTGAAAAACACCAACAAATTCAACAACAACCTCGAAATTGAAAAACACCAACAAATTCAACAACAACCTCAACATTGAAAAACAACAACAACCTCAACATTGAAAAACACCAAAAAATTCAACAACAACCTCAACATTGAAAAGCACCAACAAATTCAACAACAACCTCAACATTGAAAAAAAACAACAACCTCAACACTGAAAAACACCAACAAATTCAACAACAACCTCAACATTGAAAACACCAACAAATTCAACAACAACCTCAACATTGAAAAAATACAACAACCTCAACATTGAAAAACACCAACCAATTCAACAACAACCTGAACATTGAAAAACAACAACAACCTCAACATTGAAAAACACCAACAAATTCAACGACAACTTCAACATTGAAAAACACCAACAAATTCAACAACAACCTCGAAATTGAAAAACACCAACAAATTCAAGAACAACCTCAACATTGAAAAACAACAACTTCAACATTGAAAAACACCAACAAATTCAACAACAACCTCAACAGTGAAAAACACCAACAAATTCAACATAAACCTCAACATTTAAAAACGCCAACAAATTCAACAACAACCTCAACATTGAAAAACACCAACAAATTCAACAATAACCTCAACATTGAAAAACAACAACAACCTCAACATTGAAAAACACCAACAAATTCATCAACAACCTCAACATTGAAAACACCAACAAATTCAACAACAACCTCAACATTGAAAAACAACAACAACCTCGACATTGAAAAACACCAACCAATTCAACAACAACCTGAACATTGAAAAACAACAACAACCTCAACATTGAAAAACACCAACAAATTCAACAACAACTTCAACATTGAAAAACACCTACAAATTCAACAACAACCTCGAAATTGAAAAATACCAACAAATTCAACAACAACCTGAACATTGAAAAACAACAACAACCTCAACATTGAAAAACACCAATATATTCAACAACAACCTCAACATTTAAAAACACCAACAAATTCAACAACAACCTCAACATTGAAAAACGACAACAACCTCAACATTGAAAAACACCAACAAATTCAACAACAACCTCAACATTGAAAAACAACAACAACCTCAACATTGAAAACACCAAGAAATTCAACAACAACTTCAACATTGAAAAACACCAACAAATTCAACAACAACCTCGAAATTGAAAAACACCAACAAATTCAACAACAACCTCAACATTGAAAAACAACAACAACCTCAACATTGAAAAACACCAAAACATTCAACAATAACCTCAACATTGAAAAGCACCAACCAATTCAACAACAACCTCAACATTGAAAAAAAACAACAACCTCAACACTGAAAAACACCAACAAATTCAACAGCAACCTCAACATTGAAAAACAACAACAGCCTCAACATTGAAAAACACCAACAAATTCAACAACAACCTCAACATTGAAAAACACCAACAAATACAACAACAAACTCAGCATTGAAAAACAACATCAACCTCAACATTGAAGAACACCAACAAATTCAACAACAACCTCAACATTGAAAAACAACAACAACCTCAACATTGAAAAACACCAAGAAATTCAACAACAACTTCAACATTGAAAAACACCAACAAATTCAACAACAACCTCGAAATTGAAAAACACCAACAAATTCAACAACAACTTCAACATTGAAAAACAACAACAACCTGAATATTGAAAATCACCAACAAATTCAACAACAGCCTCAGCATTGAAAAACAACAACAACCTCAACATTGAAAAACACCAATAAATTCAGCAACAACCTCAACATTTAAAAACACCAACAAATTCAACAACAAACTTAACATTGAAAAACAACAACAACCTCAACATTGAAAAACACCAACAAATTCAACAACCTGAACATTTAAAAACGCCAACAAATTCAACAACAACCTCAACATTGAAAAACACCAACAAATTGAACAACAACCTCAACATTGAAAAACAACAACAACCTCAACATTGAAAAACAACAACAAATTCAACAACAACCTCAACATTGAAAAACACCAACAAATTCGACAACAACCTCAACATTGAAAAACAACAACAACCTCAACATTGAAAAACACCAACAAATTCAACAACAACCTCAACATTGAAAAACACTAACAAATTCAACAACAACCTCAACATTGAAAAACAACAACAACCTCAACATTGAAAACCACCACCAAATTCAACAACAACAACAACATTGAAAAACAACAACAACCTCAACATTGAAAAAGACCAACACATTCAACAACAACCTCAACATTGAAAAACAACAACAACCTCAACATTGAAAAATACCAACAAATTCAACACCAACCTCAACATTGAAAAGCATCAACAAATTCATCAACAACCTCAACATTGAAAACACCAACAAATTCAACAACAACCTCAACATTGAAAAAATACAACAACCTCAACATTGAAAAACACCAACCAATTCAACAACAACCTGAACATTGAAAAACAACAACAACCTCAACATTGAAAAACACCAACAAATTCAACAACAACTTCAACATTGAAAAACACCAACAAAATCAACAACAACCTCGAAATTGAAAAACACCAACAAATTCAAGAACAACCTCAACATTGAAAAACAACAACAACCTCAACATTGAAAAACACCAACAAATTCAACAACAACCTCAACAGTGAAAAACACCAACAAATTCAACATAAACCTCAACATTTAAAAACGCCAACAAATTCAACAACAACCTCAACATTGAAAAACACCAACAAATTCAACAATAACCTCAACATTGAAAAAAAACAACAACCTCAAAATTGAAAAACACCAACAAATTCAACAACAACCTCAACATTGAAAAACACCAACAAATTCAACAACAACCTCAACATTGAAAAAAAACAACAACCTCAACATTGAAAAACACCAACAAATTCAACAACAACCTCAACATTGAAAAACAACAACAGCCTCAACATTGAAAATCACCAACAAATTCAACAACAACCTCAACAATGAAAAACACCAACAAATACAACAACAACCTCAGCATTGAAAAACAACAACAACCTCAACATTGAAAAACACCAACAAATTCAACAACAACCTCAACATTGAAAAACAACAACAACCTCAACATTGAAAAACACCAAGAAATTCAACAACAACCTCGAAATTGAAAAACACCAACAAATTCAACAACAACCTCAACATTGAAAAACAACAACAACCTGAATATTGAAAATCACCAACAAATTCAACAACAGCCTCAGCATTGAAAAACAACAACAACCTCAACATTGAAAAACACCAATATATTCAACAACAACCTCAACATTTAAAAACACCAACAAATTCAACAACAACCTCAACATTGAAAAACGACAACAACCTCAACATTGAAAAACACCAACAAATTCAACAACAACCTCAACATTGAAAAACAACAACAACCTCAACATTGAAAAACACCAAGAAATTCAACAACAACTTCAACATTGAAAAACACCAACAAATTCAACAACAACCTCGAAATTGAAAAACACCAACAAATTCAACAACAACCTCAACATTGAAAAACAACAACAACCTCAACATTGAAAAACACCAAAAAATTCAACAACAACCTCAACATTGAAAAGCACCAACAAATTCAACAACAACCTCAACATTGAAAAAAAACAACAACCTCAACACTGAAAAACACCAACAAATTCAACAACAACCTCAACATTGAAAACACCAACAAATTCAACAACAACCTCAACATTGAAAAAATACAACAACCTCAACATTGAAAAACACCAACCAATTCAACAACAACCTGAACATTGAAAAACAACAACAACCTCAACATTGAAAAACACCAACAAATTCAACAACAACTTCAACATTGAAAAACACCAACAAATTCAACAACAACCTCGAAATTGAAAAACACCAACAAATTCAAGAACAACCTCAACATTGAAAAACAACAACAACCTCAACATTGAAAAACACCAACAAATTCAACAACAACCTCAACAGTGAAAAACACCAACAAATTCAACATAAACCTCAACATTTAAAAACGCCAACAAATTCAACAACAACCTCAACATTGAAAAACACCAACAAATTCAACAATAACCTCAACATTGAAAAACAACAACAACCTCAACATTGAAAAACACCAACAAATTCATCAACAACCTCAACTTTGAAAACACCAACAAATTCAACAACAACCTCAACATTGAAAAACAACAACAACCTCGACATTGAAAAACACCAACCAATTCAACAACAACCTGAACATTGAAAAACAACAACAACCTCAACATTGAAAAACACCAACAAATTCAACAACAACTTCAACATTGAAAAACACCTACAAATTCAACAACAACCTCGAAATTGAAAAACACCAACAAATTCAACAACAACCTGAACATTGAAAAACAACAACAACCTCAACATTGAAAAACACCAATATATTCAACAACAACCTCAACATTTAAAAACACCAACAAATTCAACAACAACCTCAACATTGAAAAACGACAACAACCTCAACATTGAAAAACACCAACAAATTCAACAACAACCTCAACATTGAAAAACAACAACAACCTCAACATTGAAAACACCAAGAAATTCAACAACAACTTCAACATTGAAAAACACCAACAAATTCAACAACAACCTCGAAATTGAAAAACACCAACAAATTCAACAACAACATCAACATTGAAAAACAACAACAACCTCAACATTGAAAAACACCAAAACATTCAACAATAACCTCAACATTGAAAAACACCAACCAATTCAACAACAACCTCAACATTGAAATAAAACAACAACCTCAACACTGAAAAACACCAACAAATTCAACAACAACCTCAACATTGAAAAACAACAACAGCCTCAACATTGAAAAACACCAACAAATTCAACAACAACGTCAACATTGAAAAACACCAACAAATACAACAACAAACTCAGCATTGAAAAACAACATCAACCTCAACATTGAAAAACACCAACAAATTCAACAACAACCTCAACATTGAAAAACAACAACAACCTCAACATTGAAAAACACCAAGAAATTCAACAACAACTTCAACATTGAAAAACACCAACAAATTCAACAACAACCTCGAAATTGAAAAACACCAACAAATTCAACAACAACTTCAACATTGAAAAACAACAACAACCTGAATATTGAAAATCACCAACAAATTCAACAACAGCCTCTGCATTGAAAAACAACAACAACCTCAACATTGAAAAACACCAATAAATTCAACAACAACCTCAACATTTAAAAACACCAACAAATTCAACAACAAACTCAACATTGAAAAACAACAACAACCTCAACATTGAAAAACACCAACAAATTCAACAACCTGAACATTTAAAAACGCCAACAAATTCAACAACAACCTCAACATTGAAAAACACCAACAAATTGAACAACAACCTCAACATTGAAAAACAACAACAACCTCAACATTGAAAAACAACAACAAATTCAACAACAACCTCAACATTGAAAAACACCAACAAATTCGACAACAACCTCAACATTGAAAAACAACAACAACCTCAACATTGAAAAACACCAACAAATTCAACAACAACCTCAACATTGAAAAACACCAACAAATTCAACAACAACCTCAACATTGAAAAACAACAACAACCTCAACATTGAAAACCACCAACAAATTCAACAACAACAACAACATTGAAAAACAACAACAGCCTCAACATTGAAAAAGACCAACAAATTCAACAACAACCTCAACATTGAAAAACAACAACAACCTCAACATTGAAAAATACCAACAAATTCAACACCAACCTCAACATTGAAAAACATCAACAAATTCATCAACAACCTCAACATTGAAAACACCAACAAATTCAACAACAACCTCAACATTGAAAAAATACAACAACCTCAACATTGAACAACACCAACCAATTCAACAACAACCTGAACATTGAAAAACAACAACAACCTCAACATTGAAAAACACCAACAAATTCAACAACAACTTCAACATTGAAAAACACCAACAAAATCAACAACAACCTCGAAATTGAAAAACACCAACAAATTCAAGAACAACCTCAACATTGAAAAACAACAACAACCTCAACATTGAAAAACACCAACAAATTCAACAACAACCTCAACAGTGAAAAACACCAACAAATTCAACATAAACCTCAACATTTAAAAACGCCAACAAATTCAACAACAACCTCAACATTGAAAAACACCAACAACCTCAACATTGAAAAACACCAACAAATTCAACAACAACCTCAACATTGAAAAACACCAACAAATTCAACAACAACCTCAACATTGAAAAAAAACAACAACCTCAACATTGAAAAACACCAACAACCTCAACATTGAAAAACACCAACAACCTCAACATTGAAAAACAACAACAACCTCAACATTGAAAAACACCAACAAATTCAACAACAACCTCAACATTGAAAAAAACCAACAAATTCAACAACAACCTCAGCATTGAAAAACAACAACCTCAACATTGAAAAACACCAACAAATTCAACAACAACCTCAACATTGAAAAACAACAACAACATCAACATTAAAAAACACCAAGAAATTCAACAACAACTTCAACATTGAAAAACACCAACAAATACAACAACAACCTCGAAATTGAAAAACACCAACAAATTCAACAACAGCCTCAGCATTGAAAAACAACAACACCCTCAACATTGAAAAACACCAATATATTCAACAACAACCTCAACATTTAAAAACACCAACAAATTGAACAACAACCTGAACATTGAAAAACAACAACAACCTCAACATTGAAAAACACCAACAAATTCAACAACAACTTCAACATTCAAAAACACCAACAATTTCAACAACAACCTCGACATTGAAAAACACCAACAAATTCAACAACAACCTCAACATTGAAAAACAACAACAACCTCAACATTGAAAAACACCAACAAATTCAACAACAACCTCAACATTGAAAAACACCAACAAATTCAACAACAACCTCAACATTGAAAAACGCCAACAAATTCAACAACAACCTCAACATTGAAAAACACCAACAAATTCAACAACAACCTCAACATTGAAAAACAACAACAACCTCAACATTGAAAAACACCAACTAATTCAACAACAAATTCAACATTGAAAAAGACCAACAAATTCAACAACAACCTCGACATTGAAAAACACCAACAAATTCAACAAGAACCTCCACATTGAATGACAACAACAACCTCAACAAAGAAAAACACCAACAAATTCAACAACAACCTCAACATTGAAAAACAACAACAACCTCAACATTGAAAAACACCAACAAATTCAACAACAACCTCAATATTTAAAAACACCAACAAATTCAACAACAACCTCAACATTGAAAAACAGCAACAAATTCAACAACAACTTCAACATTGAAAAACACCAACAAATTCAACCACAACCTCGACATTGAAAAGCACCAACAAATTCAAAAACAACCTCAACATTGAAAAACTACAACAACCTCAACATTGAAAAACACCAACAAGTTCAACAACAACCTCAACATTGAAAAACAACAACAACCTCAACATTGAAAAACAACAACAAATTCAACAACAACCTCAACATTGAAAAACACCAACAAATTCAACAACAACCTCAACATTGAAAATCAACAACAACCTCAACATTGAAAAACACCAACAAATTCAACAACAACCTCAACATTGAAAAACAACAACAACCTCAACATTGAAAAACACCAACAAATTCAACAACAACCTCAACATTCAAAAACACTAACAAATTCAACAACAACCTCAACATTGAAAAACAACAACAACCTCAACATTGAAAACCACCAACAAATTCAACAACAACCACAACATTGAAAACAACAACAACCTCAACATTGAAAAAGACCAACAAATTCAACAACAACCTCAACATTGAAAAACAACAACAACCTCAACATTGAAAAATACCAACAAATTCAACACCAACCTCAACATTGAAAAACATCAACAAATTCATCAACAACCTCAACATTGAAAACACCAACAAATTCAACAACAACCTCAACATTGAAAAACAACAACAACCTCAACATTGAAAAACACCAACCAATTCAACAACAACCTGAACATTGAAAAACAACAACAACCTCAACATTGAAAAACACCAACAAATTCAACAACAACTTCAACATTGAAAAACACCAACAAATTCAACAACAACCTCGAAATTGAAAAACACCAACAAATTCAACAACAACCTCAACATTGAAAAACAACAACAACCTCAACATTGAAAAACACCAACAAATTCAACAACAACCTCAACAGTGAAAAACACCAACAAATTCAACATAAACCTCAACATTTAAAAACGCCAACAAATTCAACAACAACCTCAACATTGAAAAACACCAATAAATTCAACAATAACCTCAACATTGAAAAAACAACAACAACCTCAACATTGAAAAACACCAACAAATTCAACAACAACCTCAACATTGAAAAGCACCAACAAATTCAACAACAACCTCAACATTGAAAAAAAACAACCTCAACATTGAAAAACACCAACAAATTCAACAACAACCTCAACATTGAAAAACAACAACAAATTCAACAACAACCTCGAAATTGAAAAACACCAACAAATTCAACAACAACCTCCACATTGAAAAACAACAACAACCTCAACATTGAAAAACACCAAAAAATTCAACAACAACCTCAACATTGAAAAGCACCAACAAATTCAACAACAACCTCAACATTGAAAAACAACAACAACCTCAACATTGAAAAACACCAACAAATTCAACAACAACCTCAACATTTCAAAACAACAACAGCCTCAACATTGAAAAACACCAACAAATTCAACAACAACCTCAACATTGAAAAACACCAACAAATACAACAACAAACTCAGCATTGAAAAACAACAACAACCTCAACATTGAAAAACACCAACAAATTCAACAACAACCTCAACATTGAAAAACAACAACAACCTCAACATTGAAAAACACCAAGAAATTCAACAACAACTTCAACATTGAAAAACACCAACAAATTCAACAACAACCTCGAAATTGAAAAACACCAACAAATTCAACAACAACTTCAACATTGAAAAACAACAACAACCTGAATATTGAAAATCACCAACAAATTCAACAACAGCCTCAGCATTGAAAAACAACAACAACCTCAACATTGAAAAACACCAATAAATTCAACAACAACCTCAACATTTAAAAACACCAACAAATTCAACAACAAACTCAACATTGAAAAACAACAACAACCTCAACATTGAAAAACACCAACAAATTCAACAACCTGAACATTTAAAAACGCCAACAAATTCAACAACAACCTCAACATTGAAAAACACCAACAAATTGAACAACAACCTCAACATTGAAAAACAACAACAACCTCAACATTGAAAAACAACAACAAATTCAACAACAACCTCAACATTGAAAAACACCAACAAATTCGACAACAACCTCAACATTGAAAAACAACAACAACCTCAACATTGAAAAACACCAACAAATTCAACAACAACCTCAACATTGAAAAACACTAACAAATCAACAACAACCTCAACATTCAAAAACAACAACAACCTCAACATTGAAAAAGACCAACAAATTCAACAACAACCTCAACATTGAAAAACAACAACAACCTCAACATTGAAAAATACCAACAAATTCAACACCAACCTCAACATTGAAAAACATCAACAAATACATCAACAACCTCAACATTGAAAACACCAACAAATTCAACAACAACCTCAACATTGAAAAAATACAACAACCTCAACATTGAAAAACACCAACCAATTCAACAACAACCTGAACATTGAAAAACAACAACAACCTCAACATTGAAAAACACCAACAAATTCAACAACAACTTCAACATTGAAAAACACCTACAAATTCAACAACAACCTCGAAATTGAAAAACACCAACAAATTCAACAACAACCTCAACATTGAAAAACAACAACAACCTCAACATTGAAAAACACCAACAAATTCAACAACAACCTCAACAGTGAAAAACACCAACAAATTCAACATAAACCTCAACATTTAAAAACGCCAACAAATTCAACAACAACCTCAACATTGAAAAACACCAACAAATTCAACAATAACCTCAACATTGAAAAACAACAACAACCTCAACATTGAAAAACACCAACAAATTCAACAACAACCTCAACATTGAAAAGCACCATCAAATTCAACAACAACCTCAACATTGAAAAAAAACAACAACCTCAACATTGAAAAACACCAACAAATTCAACAACAACCTCAACATTGAAAAACAACAACAAATACAACAACAACCTCAGCATTGAAAAACAACAACAACCTCAACATTGAAAAACACCAACAAATTCAACAACAACCTCAACATTGAAAAACAACAACAACCTCAACATTGAAAAACACCAAGAAATTCAACAACAACTTCAACATTGAAAAACACCAACAAATTCAACAACAACCTCAACATTGAAAAACACCAACAAATACAACAACAACCTCAGCATTGAAAAACAACAACAACCTCAACATTGAAAAACACCAACAAATTCAACAACAACCTCAACATTGAAAAACAACAACAACCTCAACATTGAAAAACACCAAGAAATTCAACAACAACTTCAACATTGAAAAACACCAACAAATTCAACAACAACCTCGAAATTGAAAAAAAACCAACAAATTCAACAACAACCTCAACATTGAAAAACAACAACAACCTGAATATTGAAAATCACCAACAAATTCAACAACAGCCTCAGCATTGAAAAACAACAACAACCTCAACATTGAAAAACACCAATATATTCAACGACAACCTCAACATTTAAAAACACCAACAAATTCAACAACAACCTCAACATTGAAAAACGACAACAACCTCAACATTGAAAAACACCAACAAATTCAACAACAACCTCAACATTGAAAAACAACAACAACCTCAACATTGAAAAACACCAAGAAATTCAACAACAACTTCAACATTGAAAAACACCAACAAATTCAACAACAACCTCGAAATTGAAAAACACCAACAAATTCAACAACAACCTCAACATTGAAAAACAACAACAACCTCAACATTGAAAAACACCAAAAAATTCAACAACAACCTCAACATTGAAAAGCACCAACAAATTCAACAACAACCTCAACATTGAAAAAAAACAACAACCTCAACACTGAAAAACACCAACAAATTCAACAACAACCTCAACATTGAAAACACCAACAAATTCAACAACAACCTCAACATTGAAAAAATACAACAACCTCAACATTGAAAAACACCAACCAATTCAACAACAACCTGAACATTGAAAAACAACAACAACCTCAACATTGAAAAACACCAACAAATTCAACAACAACTTCAACATTGAAAAACACCAACAAATTCAACAACAACCTCGAAATTGAAAAACACCAACAAATTCAAGAACAACCTCAACATTGAAAAACAACAACAACCTCAACATTGAAAAACACCAACAAATTCAACAACAAACTCAACATTGAAAAACAACAACAACCTCAACATTGAAAAACACCAACAAATTCAACAACCTGAACATTTAAAAACGCCAACAAATTCAACAACAACCTCAACATTGAAAAACACCAACAAATTGAACAACAACCTCAACATTGAAAAACAACAACAACCTCAACATTGAAAAACAACAACAAATTCAACAACAACCTCAACATTGAAAAACACCAACAAATTCGACAACAACCTCAACATTGAAAAACAACAACAACCTCAACATTGAAAAACACCAACAAATTCAACAACAACCTCAACATTGAAAAACACTAACAAATTCAACAACAACCTCAACATTCAAAAACAACAACAACCTCAACATTGAAAAAGACCAACAAATTCAACAACAACCTCAACATTGAAAAACAACAACAACCTCAACATTGAAAAATACCAACAAATTCAACACCAACCTCAACATTGAAAAACATCAACAAATACATCAACAACCTCAACATTGAAAACACCAACAAATTCAACAACAACCTCAACATTGAAAAAATACAACAACCTCAACATTGAAAAACACCAACCAATTCAACAACAACCTGAACATTGAAAAACAACAACAACCTCAACATTGAAAAACACCAACAAATTCAACAACAACTTCAACATTGAAAAACACCTACAAATTCAACAACAACCTCGAAATTGAAAAACACCAACAAATTCAACAACAACCTCAACATTGAAAAACAACAACAACCTCAACATTGAAAAACACCAACAAATTCAACAACAACCTCAACAGTGAAAAACACCAACAAATTCAACATAAACCTCAACATTTAAAAACGCCAACAAATTCAACAACAACCTCAACATTGAAAAACACCAACAAATTCAACAATAACCTCAACATTGAAAAACAACAACAACCTCAACATTGAAAAACACCAACAAATTCAACAACAACCTCAACATTGAAAAGCACCATCAAATTCAACAACAACCTCAACATTGAAAAAAAACAACAACCTCAACATTGAAAAACACCAACAAATTCAACAACAACCTCAAGATTGAAAAACAACAACAAATACAACAACAACCTCAGCATTGAAAAACAACAACAACCTCAACATTGAAAAACACCAACAAATTCAACAACAACCTCAACATTGAAAAACAACAACAACCTCAACATTGAAAAAACACCAAGAAATTCAACAACAACTTCAACATTGAAAAACACCAACAAATTCAACAACAACCTCAACATTGAAAAACACCAACAAATACAACAACAACCTCAGCATTGAAAAACAACAACAACCTCAACATTGAAAAACACCAACAAATTCAACAACAACCTCAACATTGAAAAACAACAACAACCTCAACATTGAAAAACACCAAGAAATTCAACAACAACTTCAACATTGAAAAACACCAACAAATTCAACAACAACCTCGAATTGAAAAAAAACCAACAAATTCAACAACAACCTCAACATTGAAAAACAACAACAACCTGAATATTGAAAATCACCAACAAATTCAACAACAGCCTCAGCATTGAAAAACAACAACAACCTCAACATTGAAAAACACCAATATATTCAACGACAACCTCAACATTTAAAAACACCAACAAATTCAACAACAACCTCAACATTGAAAAACGACAACAACCTCAACATTGAAAAACACCAACAAATTCAACAACAACCTCAACATTGAAAAACAACAACAACCTCAACATTGAAAAACACCAAGAAATTCAACAACAACTTCAACATTGAAAAACACCAACAAATTCAACAACAACCTCGAAATTGAAAACACCAACAAATTCAACAACAACCTCAACATTGAAAAACAACAACAACCTCAACATTGAAAAACACCAAAAAATTCAACAACAACCTCAACATTGAAAAGCACCAACAAATTCAACAACAACCTCAACATTGAAAAAAAACAACAACCTCAACACTGAAAACACCAACAAATTCAACAACAACCTCAACATTGAAAACACCAACAAATTCAACAACAACCTCAACATTGAAAAAATACAACAACCTCAACATTGAAAAACACCAACCAATTCAACAACAACCTGAACATTGAAAAACAACAACAACCTCAACATTGAAAAACACCAACAAATTCAACAACAACTTCAACATTGAAAAACACCAACAAATTCAACAACAACCTCGAAATTGAAAAACACCAACAAATTCAAGAACAACCTCAACATTGAAAAACAACAACAACCTCAACATTGAAAAACACCAACAAATTCAACAACAACCTCAACAGTGAAAAACACCAACAAATTCAACATAAACCTCAACATTTAAAAACGCCAACAAATTCAACAACAACCTCAACATTGAAAAACACCAACAAATTCAACAATAACCTCAACATTGAAAAACAACAACAACCTCAACATTGAAAAACACCAACAAATTCAACAACAACCTCAACATTGAAAACACCAACAAATTCAACAACAACCTCAACATTGAAAAACAACAACAACCTCAACATTGAAAAACACCAACCAATTCAACAACAACCTGAACATTGAAAAACAACAACAACCTCAACATTGAAAAACACCAACAAATTCAACAACAACTTCAACATTGAAAAACACCTACAAATTCAACAACAACCTCGAAATTGAAAAACACCAACAAATTCAACAACAACCTCAACATTGAAAAACAACAACAACCTCAACATTGAAAAACACCAACAAATTCAACAACAACCTCAACAGTGAAAAACACCCACAAATTCAACAACAACCTCAATATTTAAAAACACCAACAAATTCAACAACAACCTCAACATTGAAAAACACCAACAAATTCAACAACAACTTCAACATTGAAACACACCAACAAATTCAACCACAACCTCGACATTGAAAAACACCAACAAATTCAACAACAACCTCAACATTGAAAAACTACAACAACCTCAACATTGAAAAACACCAACAAGTTCAACAACAACCTCAACATTGAAAAACAACAACAACCTCAACATTGAAAAACAACAACAAATTCAACAACAACCTCAACATTGAAAAACACCAACAAATTCAACAACAACCTCAACATTGAAAAACAACAACAACCTCGAAATTGAAAAACACCAACAAATTCAACAACAACCTCAACATTGAAAAACAACAACAACCTCAACATTGAAAAAACACCAACAAATTCAACAACAACCTCAACATTGAAAAACACTAACAAATTCAACAACAACCTCAACATTGAAAAACAACAACAACCTCAACATTGAAAACCACCAACAAATTCAACAACCTCAACATTGAAAACAACAACAACCTCAACATTGAAAAAGACCAACAAATTCAACAACAACCTCAACATTGAAAAACAACAACAACCTCAACATTGAAAAATACCAACAAATTCAACACCAACCTCAACATTGAAAAACATCAACAAATTCATCAACAAACTCAACATTGAAAACACCAACAAATTCAACAACAACCTCAACATTGAAAAACAACAACAACCTCAACATTGAAAAACACGAACCAATTCAACAACAACCTGAACATTGAAAAACAACAACAACCTCAACATTGAAAAACACCAACAAATTCAACAACAACTTCAACATTGAAAAACACTTACAAATTCAACAACAACCTCGAAATTGAAAAACACCAACAAATTCAACAACAACCTCAACATTGAAAAACAACAACAACCTCAACATTGAAAAACACCAACAAATTCAACAACAACCTCAACAGTGAAAAACACCAACAAATTCAACATAAACCTCAACATTTAAAAACGCCAACAAATTCAACAACAACCTCAACATTGAAAAACACCAACAAATTCAACAATAACCTCAACATTGAAAAACAACAACAACCTCAACATTGAAAAACACCAACAAATTCAACAACAACCTCAACATTGAAAAGCACCATCAAATTCAACAACAACCTCAACATTGAAAAAAAACAACAACCTCAACATTGAAAAACACCAACAAATTCAACAGCAACCTCAACATTGAAAAACAACAACAGCCTCAACATTGAAAAACACCAACAAATTCAACAACAACCTCAACATTGAAAAACACCAACAAATACAACAACAACCTCAGCATTGAAAAACAACAACAACCTCAACATTGAAAAACACCAACAAATTCAACAACAACCTCAACATTGAAAAACAACAACAACCTCAACATTGAAGAACACCAAGAAATTCAACAACAACTTCAACATTGAAAAACACCAACAAATTCAACAACAACCTCGAAATTGAAAAACACCAACAAATTCAACAACAACCTCAACATTGAAAAACAACAACAACCTGAATATTGAAAATCACCAACAAATTCAACAACAGCCTCAGCATTGAAAAACAACAACAACCTCAACATTGAAAAACACCAATATATTCAACAACAACCTCAACATTTAAAAACACCAACAAATTCAACAACAACCTCAACATTGAAAAACGACAACAACCTCAACATTGAAAAACACCAACAAATTCAACAACAACCTCAACATTGAAAAACAACAACAACCTCAACATTGAAAAACACCAACAAATTCAACAACAACTTCAACATTGAAAAACACCAACAAATTCAACAACAACCTCGAAATTGAAAAACACCAACAAATTCAACAACAACCTCAACATTGAAAAACAACAACAACCTCAACATTGAAAACACCAACAAATTCAACAACAACCTCAACATTGAAAAACAACAACAACCTCGACATTGAAAAACACCAACCAATTCAACAACAACCTGAACATTGAAAAACAACAACAACCTCAACATTGAAAAACACCAACAAATTCAACAACAACTTCAACATTGAAAAACACCTACAAATTCAACAACAACCTCGAAATTGAAAAACACCAACAAATTCAACAACAACCTGAACATTGAAAAACAACAACAACCTCAACATTGAAAAACACCAATATATTCAACAACAACCTCAACATTTAAAAACACCAACAAATTCAACAACAACCTCAACATTGAAAAACGACAACAACCTCAACATTGAAAAACACCAACAAATTCAACAACAACCTCAACATTGAAAAACAACAACAACCTCAACATTGAAAACACCAAGAAATTCAGCAACAACTTCAACATTGAAAAACACCAACAAATTCAACAACAACCTCGAAATTGAAAAACACCAACAAATTCAACAACAACATCAACATTGAAAAACAACAACAACCTCAACATTGAAAAACACCAAAACATTCAACAATAACCTCAACATTGAAAAGCACCAACCAATTCAACAACAACCTCAACATTGAAATAAAACAACAACCTCAACACTGAAAAACACCAACAAATTCAACAACAACCTCAACATTGAAAAACAACAACAGCCTCAACATTGAAAAACACCAACAAATTCAACAACAACCTCAACATTGAAAAACACCAACAAATACAACAACAAACTCAGCATTGAAAAACAACATCAACCTCAACATTGAAAAACACCAACAAATTCAACAACAACCTCAACATTGAAAAACAACAACAACCTCAACATTGAAAAACACCAAGAAATTCAACAACAACTTCAACATTGAAAAACACCAACAAATTCAACAACAACCTCGAAATTGAAAAACACCAACAAATTCAACAACAACTTCAACATTGAAAAACAACAACAACCTGAATATTGAAAATCACCAACAAATTCAACAACAGCCTCTGCATTGAAAAACAACAACAACCTCAACATTGAAAAACACCAATAAATTCAACAACAACCTCAACATTTAAAAACACCAACAAATTCAACAACAAACTCAACATTGAAAAACAACAACAACCTCAACATTGAAAAACACCAACAAATTCAACAACCTGAACATTTAAAAACGCCAACAAATTCAACAACAACCTCAACATTGAAAAACACCAACAAATTGAACAACAACCTCAACATTGAAAAACAACAACAACCTCAACATTGAAAAACAACAACAAATTCAACAACAACCTCAACATTGAAAAACACCAACAAATTCGACAACAACCTCAACATTGAAAAACAACAACAACCTCAACATTGAAAAACACCAACAAATTCAACAACAACCTCAACATTGAAAAACACCAACAAATTCAACAACAACCTCAACATTGAAAAACAACAACAACCTCAACATTGAAAACCACCAACAAATTCAACAACAACAACAACATTGAAAAACAACAACAGCCTCAACATTGAAAAAGACCAACAAATTCAACAACAACCTCAACATTGAAAAACAACAACAACCTCAACATTGAAAAATACCAACAAATTCAACACCAACCTCAACATTGAAAAACATCAACAAATTCATCAACAACCTCAACATTGAAAACACCAACAAATTCAACAACAACCTCAACATTGAAAAAATACAACAACCTCAACATTGAACAACACCAACCAATTCAACAACAACCTGAACATTGAAAAACAACAACAACCTCAACATTGAAAAACACCAACAAATTCAACAACAACTTCAACATTGAAAAACACCAACAAAATCAACAACAACCTCGAAATTGAAAAACACCAACAAATTCAAGAACAACCTCAACATTGAAAAACAACAACAACCTCAACATTGAAAAACACCAACAAATTCAACAACAACCTCAACAGTGAAAAACACCAACAAATTCAACATAAACCTCAACATTTAAAAACGCCAACAAATTCAACAACAACCTCAACATTGAAAAACACCAACAACCTCAACATTGAAAAACACCAACAAATTCAACAACAACCTCAACATTGAAAAACACCAACAAATTCAACAACAACCTCAACATTGAAAAAAAACAACAACCTCAACATTGAAAAACACCAACAACCTCAACATTGAAAAACACCAACAACCTCAACATTGAAAAACAACAACAACCTCAACATTGAAAAACACCAACAAATTCAACAACAACCTCAACATTGAAAAAAACCAACAAATTCAACAACAACCTCAGCATTGAAAAACAACAACCTCAACATTGAAAAACACCAACAAATTCAACAACAACCTCAACATTGAAAAACAACAACAACATCAACATTGAAAAACACCAACAAATTCAACAACAACCTCAACATTCAAAAACACTAACAAATTCAACAACAACCTCAACATTGAAAAACAACAACAACCTCAACATTGAAAACCACCAACAAATTCAACAACAACCACAACATTGAAAACAACAACAACCTCAACATTGAAAAAGACCAACAAATTCAACAACAACCTCAACATTGAAAAACAACAACAACCTCAACATTGAAAAATACCAACAAATTCAACACCAACCTCAACATTGAAAAACATCAACAAATTCATCAACAACCTCAACATTGAAAACACCAACAAATTCAACAACAACCTCAACATTGAAAAACAACAACAACCTCAACATTGAAAAACACCAACCAATTCAACAACAACCTGAACATTGAAAAACAACAACAACCTCAACATTGAAAAACACCAACAAATTCAACAACAACTTCAACATTGAAAAACACCAACAAATTCAACAACAACCTCGAAATTGAAAAACACCAACAAATTCAACAACAACCTCAACATTGAAAAACAACAACAACCTCAACATTGAAAAACACCAACAAATTCAACAACAACCTCAACAGTGAAAAACACCAACAAATTCAACATAAACCTCAACATTTAAAAACGCCAACAAATTCAACAACAACCTCAACATTGAAAAACACCAATAAATTCAACAATAACCTCAACATTGAAAAACAACAACAACCTCAACATTGAAAAACACCAACAAATTCAACAACAACCTCAACATTGAAAAGCACCAACAAATTCAACAACAACCTCAACATTGAAAAAAAACAACCTCAACATTGAAAAACACCAACAAATTCAACAACAACCTCAACATTGAAAAACAACAACAAATTCAACAACAACCTCGAAATTGAAAAACACCAACAAATTCAACAACAACCTCAACATTGAAAAACAACAACAACCTCAACATTGAAAAACACCAAAAAATTCAACAACAACCTCAACATTGAAAAGCACCAACAAATTCAACAACAACCTCAACATTGAAAAACAACAACAACCTCAACATTGAAAAACACCAACAAATTCAACAACAACCTCAACATTGAAAAACAACAACAGCCTCAACATTGAAAAACACCAACAAATTCAACAACAACCTCAACATTGAAAAACACCAACAAATACAACAACAAACTCAGCATTGAAAAACAACAAAAACCTCAACATTGAAAAACACCAACAAATTCAACAACAACCTCAACATTGAAAAACAACAACAACCTCAACATTGAAAAACACCAAGAAATTCAACAACAACTTCAACATTGAAAAACACCAACAAATTCAACAACAACCTCGAAATTGAAAAACACCAACAAATTCAACAACAACTTCAACATTGAAAAACAACAACAACCTGAATATTGAAAATCACCAACAAATTCAACAACAGCCTCAGCATTGAAAAACAACAACAACCTCAACATTGAAAAACACCAATAAATTCAACAACAACCTCAACATTTAAAAACACCAACAAATTCAACAACAAACTCAACATTGAAAAACAACAACAACCTCAACATTGAAAAACACCAACAAATTCAACAACCTGAACATTTAAAAACGCCAACAAATTCAACAACAACCTCAACATTGAAAAACACCAACAAATTGAACAACAACCTCAACATTGAAAAACAACAACAACCTCAACATTGAAAAACAACAACAAATTCAACAACAACCTCAACATTGAAAAACACCAACAAAGTCGACAACAACCTCAACATTGAAAAACAACAACAACCTCAACATTGAAAAAGACCAACAAATTCAACAACAACCTCAACATTGAAAAACAACAACAACCTCAACATTGAAAAATACCAACAAATTCAACACCAACCTCAACATTGAAAAACATCAACAAATACATCAACAACCTCAACATTGAAAACACCAACAAATTCAACAACAACCTCAACATTGAAAAAATACAACAACCTCAACATTGAAAAACACCAACCAATTCAACAACAACCTGAACATTGAAAAACAACAACAACCTCAACATTGAAAAACACCAACAAATTCAACAACAACTTCAACATTGAAAAACACCTACAAATTCAACAACAACCTCGAAATTGAAAAACACCAACAAATTCAACAACAACCTCAACATTGAAAAACAACAACAACCTCAACATTGAAAAACACCAACAAATTCAACAACAACCTCAACAGTGAAAAACACCAACAAATTCAACATAAACCTCAACATTTAAAAACGCCAACAAATTCAACAACAACCTCAACATTGAAAAACACCAACAAATTCAACAATAACCTCAACATTGAAAAACAACAACAACCTCAACATTGAAAAACACCAACAAATTCAACAACAACCTCAACATTGAAAAGCACCATCAAATTCAACAACAACCTCAACATTGAAAAAAAACAACAACCTCAACATTGAAAAACACCAACAAATTCAACAACAACCTCAACATTGAAAAACAACAACAAATACAACAACAACCTCAGCATTGAAAAACAACAACAACCTCAACATTGAAAAACACCAACAAATTCAACAACAACCTCAACATTGAAAAACAACAACAACCTCAACATTGAAAAACACCAAGAAATTCAACAACAACTTCAACATTGAAAAACACCAACAAATTCAACAACAACCTCAACATTGAAAAACACCAACAAATACAACAACAACCTCAGCATTGAAAAACAACAACAACCTCAACATTGAAAAACACCAACAAATTCAACAACAACCTCAACATTGAAAAACAACAACAACCTCAACATTGAAAAACACCAAGAAATTCAACAACAACTTCAACATTGAAAAACACCAACAAATTCAACAACAACCTCGAAATTGAAAAAAAACCAACAAATTCAACAACAACCTCAACATTGAAAAACAACAACAACCTGAATATTGAAAATCACCAACAAATTCAACAACAGCCTCAGCATTGAAAAACAACAACAACCTCAACATTGAAAAACACCAATATATTCAACGACAACCTCAACATTTAAAAACACCAACAAATTCAACAACAACCTCAACATTGAAAAACGACAACAACCTCAACATTGAAAAACACCAACAAATTCAACAACAACCTCAACATTGAAAAACAACAACAACCTCAACATTGAAAAACACCAAGAAATTCAACAACAACTTCAACATTGAAAAACACCAACAAATTCAACAACAACCTCGAAATTGAAAAACACCAACAAATTCAACAACAACCTCAACATTGAAAAACAACAACAACCTCAACATTGAAAAACACCAAAAAATTCAACAACAACCTCAACATTGAAAAGCACCAACAAATTCAACAACAACCTCAACATTGAAAAAAAACAACAACCTCAACACTGAAAAACACCAACAAATTCAACAACAACCTCAACATTGAAAACACCAACAAATTCAACAACAACCTCAACATTGAAAAAATACAACAACCTCAACATTGAAAAACACCAACCAATTCAACAACAACCTGAACATTGAAAAACAACAACAACCTCAACATTGAAAAACACCAACAAATTCAACAACAACTTCAACATTGAAAAACACCAACAAATTCAACAACAACCTCGAAATTGAAAAACACCAACAAATTCAAGAACAACCTCAACATTGAAAAACAACAACAACCTCAACATTGAAAAACACCAACAAATTCAACAACAACCTCAACAGTGAAAAACACCAACAAATTCAACATAAACCTCAACATTTAAAAACGCCAACAAATTCAACAACAACCTCAACATTGAAAAACACCAACAAATTCAACAATAACCTCAACATTGAAAAACAACAACAACCTCAACATTGAAAAACACCAACAAATTCAACAACAACCTCAACATTGAAAACACCAACAAATTCAACAACAACCTCAACATTGAAAAACAACAACAACCTCAACATTGAAAAACACCAACCAATTCAACAACAACCTGAACATTGAAAAACAACAACAACCTCAACATTGAAAAACACCAACAAATTCAACAACAACTTCAACATTGAAAAACACCTACAAATTCAACAACAACCTCGAAATTGAAAAACACCAACAAATTCAACAACAACCTCAAAATTGAAAAACAACAACAACCTCAACATTGAAAAACACCAACAAATTCAACAACAACCTCAACAGTGAAAAACACCCACAAATTCAACAACAACCTCAATATTTAAAAACACCAACAAATTCAACAACAACCTCAACATTGAAAAACACCAACAAATTCAACAACAACTTCAACATTGAAAAACACCAACAAATTCAACCACAACCTCGACATTGAAAAACACCAACAAATTCAACAACAACCTCAACATTGAAAAACTACAACAACCTCAACATTGAAAAACACCAACAAGTTCAACAACAACCTCAACATTGAAAAACAACAACAACCTCAACATTGAAAAACAACAACAAATTCAACAACAACCTCAACATTGAAAAACACCAACAAATTCAACAACAACCTCAACATTGAAAAACAACAACAACCTCGAAATTGAAAAACACCAACAAATTCAACAACAACCTCAACATTGAAAAACAACAACAACCTCAACATTGAAAAACACCAACAAATTCAACAACAACCTCAACATTGAAAAACACTAACAAATTCAACAACAACCTCAACATTGAAAAACAACAACAACCTCAACATTGAAAACCACCAACAAATTCAACAACCTCAACATTGAAAACAACAACAACCTCAACATTGAAAAAGACCAACAAATTCAACAACAACCTCAACATTGAAAAACAACAACAACCTCAACATTGAAAAATACCAACAAATTCAACACCAACCTCAACATTGAAAAACATCAACAAATTCATCAACAAACTCAACATTGAAAACACCAACAAATTCAACAACAACCTCAACATTGAAAAACAACAACAACCTCAACATTGAAAAACACGAACCAATTCAACAACAACCTGAACATTGAAAAACAACAACAACCTCAACATTGAAAAACACCAACAAATTCAACAACAACTTCAACATTGAAAAACACTTACAAATTCAACAACAACCTCGAAATTGAAAAACACCAACAAATTCAACAACAACCTCAACATTGAAAAACAACAACAACCTCAACATTGAAAAACACCAACAAATTCAACAACAACCTCAACAGTGAAAAACACCAACAAATTCAACATAAACCTCAACATTTAAAAACGCCAACAAATTCAACAACAACCTCAACATTGAAAAACACCAACAAATTCAACAATAACCTCAACATTGAAAAACAACAACAACCTCAACATTGAAAAACACCAACAAATTCAACAACAACCTCAACATTGAAAAGCACCATCAAATTCAACAACAACCTCAACATTGAAAAAAAACAACAACCTCAACATTGAAAAACACCAACAAATTCAACAGCAACCTCAACATTGAAAAACAACAACAGCCTCAACATTGAAAAACACCAACAAATTCAACAACAACCTCAACATTGAAAAACACCAACAAATACAACAACAACCTCAGCATTGAAAAACAACAACAACCTCAACATTGAAAAACACCAACAAATTCAACAACAACCTCAACATTGAAAAACAACAACAACCTCAACATTGAAGAACACCAAGAAATTCAACAACAACTTCAACATTGAAAAACACCAACAAATTCAACAACAACCTCGAAATTGAAAAACACCAACAAATTCAACAACAACCTCAACATTGAAAAACAACAACAACCTGAATATTGAAAATCACCAACAAATTCAACAACAGCCTCAGCATTGAAAAACAACAACAACCTCAACATTGAAAAACACCAATATATTCAACAACAACCTCAACATTTAAAAACACCAACAAATTCAACAACAACCTCAACATTGAAAAACGACAACAACCTCAACATTGAAATACACCAACAAATTCAACAACAACCTCAACATTGAAAAACAACAACAACCTCAACATTGAAAAACACCAACAAATTCAACAACAACTTCAACATTGAAAAACACCAACAAATTCAACAACAACCTCGAAATTGAAAAACACCAACAAATTCAACAACAACCTCAACATTGAAAAACAACAACAACCTCAACATTGAAAAACACCAACAAATTCAACAACAACCTCAACATTGAAAAGCACCAACAAATTCAACAACAACCTCAACATTGAAAAACAACAACAACCTCAACATTGAAAAACACCAACAAATTCAACAACAACCTCAACATTGAAAAACAACAACAGCCTCAACATTGAAAAACACCAACAAATTCAACAACAACCTCAACATTGAAAAACACCAACAAATACAACAACAAACTCAGCATTGAAAAACAACAACAACCTCAACATTGAAAAACACCAACAAATTCAACAACAACCTCAACATTGAAAAACAACAACAACCTCAACATTGAAAAACACCAAGAAATTCAACAACAACTTCAACATTGAAAAACACCAACAAATTCAACAACAACCTCGAAATTGAAAAACACCAACAAATTCAACAACAACTTCAACATTGAAAAACAACAACAACCTGAATATTGAAAATCACCAACAAATTCAACAACAGCCTCAGCATTGAAAAACAACAACAACCTCAACATTGAAAAACACCAATAAATTCAACAACAACCTCAACATTTAAAAACACCAACAAATTCAACAACAAACTCAACATTGAAAAACAACAACAACCTCAACATTGAAAAACACCAACAAATTCAACAACCTGAACATTTAAAAACGCCAACAAATTCAACAACAACCTCAACATTGAAAAACACCAACAAATTGAACAACAACCTCAACATTGAAAAACAACAACAACCTCAACATTGAAAAACAACAACAAATTCAACAACAACCTCAACATTGAAAAACACCAACAAATTCGACAACAACCTCAACATTGAAAAACAACAACAACCTCAACATTGAAAAACACCAACAAATTAAACAACAACCTCAACATTGAAAAACACTAACAAATTCAACAACAACCTCAACATTCAAAAACAACAACAACCTCAACATTGAAAACCACCAACAAATTCAACAACAACAACAACATTGAAAAACAACAACAACCTCAACATTGAAAAAGACCAACAAATTCAACAACAACCTCAACATTGAAAAACAACAACAACCTCAACATTGAAAAATACCAACAAATTCAACACCAACCTCAACATTGAAAAACATCAACAAATTCATCAACAACCTCAACATTGAAAACACCAACAAATTCAACAACAACCTCAACATTGAAAAAATACAACAACCTCAACATTGCAAAACACCAACCAATTCAACAACAACCTGAACATTGAAAAACAACAACAACCTCAACATTGAAAAACACCAACAAATTCAACAACAACTTCAACATTGAAAAACACCAACAAATTCAACATAAACCTCAACATTTAAAAACGCCAACAAATTCAACAACAACCTCGAAATTGAAAAACACCAACAAATTCAAGAACAACCTCAACATTGAAAAACAACAACAACCTCAACATTGAAAAACACCAACAAATTCAACAACAACCTCAACAGTGAAAAACACCAACAAATTCAACATAAACCTCAACATTTAAAAACGCCAACAAATTCAACAACAACCTCAACATTGAAAAACACCAACAAATTCAACAATAACCTCAACATTGAAAAACAACAACAACCTCAACATTGAAAAAAACCAACAAATTCAACAACAACCTCGAAATTGAAAAACACCAACAAATTCAACAACAACCTCAACATTGAAAAACAACAACAACCTCAAAATTGAAAAACACCAACAAATTCAACAACAACCTCAAAAGTGAAAAACACCAACAAATTCAACATAAACCTCAACATTTAAAAACGCCAACAAATTCAACAACAACCTCAACATTGAAAAACACCAACAAATTCAACAATAACCTCAACATTGAAAAACAACAACAACCTCAACATTGAAAAACACCAACAAATTCAACAACAACCTCAACATTGAAAAGCACCATCAAATTCAACAACAACCTCAACATTGAAAAAAAACAACAACCTCAACATTGAAAAACAGCAAAAAATTCAACAACAACCTCAACATTGAAAAACAACAACAGCCTCAACATTGAAAATCACCAACAAATTCAACAACAACCTCAACATTGAAAAACACCAACAAATACAACAACAACCTCAGCATTGAAAAACAACAACAACCTCAACATTGAAAAACACCAACAAATTCAACAACAACCTCAACATTGAAAAACAACAACAGCCTCAACATTGAAAATCACCAACAAATTCAACAACAACCTCAACATTGAAAAACACCAACAAATACAACAACAACCTCAGCATTGAAAAACAACAACAACCTCAACATTGAAAAACACCAACAAATTCAACAACCTGAACATTTAAAAACGCCAACAAATTCAACAACAACCTCAACATTGAAAAACACCAACAAATTGAACAACAACCTCAACATTGAAAAACAACAACAACCTCAACATTGAAAAAACAACAACAAATTCAACAACAACCTCAACATTGAAAAACACCAACAAATTCGACAACAACCTCAACATTGAAAAACAACAACAACCTCAACATTGAAAAACACCAACAAATTAAACAACAACCTCAACATTGAAAAACACTAACAAATTCAACAACAACCTCAACATTCAAAAACAACAACAACCTCAACATTGAAAACCACCAACAAATTCAACAACAACAACAACATTGAAAAACAACAACAACCTCAACATTGAAAAAGACCAACAAATTCAACAACAACCTCAACATTGAAAAACAACAACAACCTCAACATTGAAAAATACCAACAAATTCAACACCAACCTCAACATTGAAAAACATCAACAAATTCATCAACAACCTCAACATTGAAAACACCAACAAATTCAACAACAACCTCAACATTGAAAAAATACAACAACCTCAACATTGCAAAACACCAACCAATTCAACAACAACCTGAACATTGAAAAACAACAACAACCTCAACATTGAAAAACACCAACAAATTCAACAACAACTTCAACATTGAAAAACACCAACAAATTCAACATAAACCTCAACATTTAAAAACGCCAACAAATTCAACAACAACCTCGAAATTGAAAAACACCAACAAATTCAAGAACAACCTCAACATTGAAAAACAACAACAACCTCAACATTGAAAAACACCAACAAATTCAACAACAACCTCAACAGTGAAAAACACCAACAAATTCAACATAAACCTCAACATTTAAAAACGCCAACAAATTCAACAACAACCTCAACATTGAAAAACACCAACAAATTCAACAATAACCTCAACATTGAAAAACAACAACAACCTCAACATTGAAAAAAACCAACAAATTCAACAACAACCTCGAAATTGAAAAACACCAACAAATTCAACAACAACCTCAACATTGAAAAACAACAACAACCTCAAAATTGAAAAACACCAACAAATTCAACAACAACCTCAAAAGTGAAAAACACCAACAAATTCAACATAAACCTCAACATTTAAAAACGCCAACAAATTCAACAACAACCTCAACATTGAAAAACACCAACAAATTCAACAATAACCTCAACATTGAAAAACAACAACAACCTCAACATTGAAAAACACCAACAAATTCAACAACAACCTCAACATTGAAAAGCACCATCAAATTCAACAACAACCTCAACATTGAAAAAAAACAACAACCTCAACATTGAAAAACAGCAAAAAATTCAACAACAACCTCAACATTGAAAAACAACAACAGCCTCAACATTGAAAATCACCAACAAATTCAACAACAACCTCAACATTGAAAAACACCAACAAATACAACAACAACCTCAGCATTGAAAAACAACAACAACCTCAACATTGAAAAACACCAACAAATTCAACAACAACCTCAACATTGAAAAACAACAACAGCCTCAACATTGAAAATCACCAACAAATTCAACAACAACCTCAACATTGAAAAACACCAACAAATACAACAACAACCTCAGCATTGAAAAACAACAACAACCTCAACATTGAAAAACACCAACAAATTCAACAACATCCTCAACATTGAAAAACAACAACAACCTCAACATTGAAAAACACCAACAAATTCAACACCAACCTCAACATTGAAAAACATCAACAAATTCATCAACAACCTCAACATTGAAAACACCAACAAATTCAACAACAACCTCAACATTGAAAAACAACAACAACCTCAACATTGAAAAACACCAACCAATTCAACAACAACCTGAACATTGAAAAACAACAACAACCTCAACATTGAAAAACACCAACAAATTCAACAACAACTTCAACATTGAAAAACACCAACAAATTCAACAACAACCTCGAAATTGAAAAACACCAACAAATTCAACAACAACCTCCACATTGAAAAACAACAACAACCTCAACATTGAAAAATACCAACAAATTCAACAACAACCTCAACAGTGAAAAACACCAACAAATTCAACATAAACCTCAACATTTAAAAACGCCAACAAATTCAACAACAACCTCAACATTGAAAAACACCAATAAATTCAACAATAACCTCAACATTGAAAAACAACAACAACCTCAACATTGAAAAACACCAACAAATTCAACAACAACCTCAACATTGAAAAGCACCAACAAATTCAACAACAACCTCAACATTGAAAAAAAAAACCTCAACATTGAAAAACACCAACAAATTCAACAACAACCTCAACATTGAAAAACAATAACAAATTCAACAACAACCTCGAAATTGAAAAACACCAACAAATTCAACAACAACCTCAACATTGAAAAACAACAACAACCTCAACATTGAAAAACACCAAAAAATTCAACAACAACCTCAACATTGAAAAGCACCAACAAATTCAACAACAACCTCAACATTGAAAAACAACAACAACCTCAACATTGAAAAACACCAACAAATTCAACAACAACCTCAACATTGAAAAACAACAACAGCCTCAACATTGAAAAACACCAACAAATTCAACAACAACCTCAACATTGAAAAACACCAACAAATACAACAACAAACTCAGCATTGAAAAACAACAACAATCTCAACATTGAAAAACACCAACAAATTCAACAACAACCTCAACATTGAAAAACAACAACAACCTCAACATTGAAAAACACCAAGAAATTCAACAACAACTTCAACATTGAAAAACACCAACAAATTCAACAACAACCTCGAAATTGAAAAACACCAACAAATTCAACAACAACTTCAACATTGAAAAACAACAACAACCTGAATATTGAAAATCACCAACAAATTCAACAACAGCCTCAGCATTGAAAAACAACAACAACCTCAACATTGAAAAACACCAATAAATTCAACAACAACCTCAACATTTAAAAACACCAACAAATTCAACAACAAACTCAACATTGAAAAACAACAACAACCTCAACATTGAAAAACACCAACAAATTCAACAACCTGAACATTTAAAAACGCCAACAAATTCAACAACAACCTCAACATTGAAAAACACCAACAAATTGAACAACAACCTCAACATTGAAAAACAACAACAACCTCAACATTGAAAAACAACAACAAATTCAACAACAACCTCAACATTGAAAAACACCAACAAATTCGACAACAACCTCAACATTGAAAAACAACAACAACCTCAACATTGAAAAAGACCAACAAATTCAACAACAACCTCAACATTGAAAAACAACAACAACCTCAACATTGAAAAATACCAACAAATTCAACACCAACCTCAACATTGAAAAACATCAACAAATACATCAACAACCTCAACATTGAAAACACCAACAAATTCAACAACAACCTCAACATTGAAAAAATACAACAACCTCAACATTGAAAAACACCAACCAATTCAACAACAACCTGAACATTGAAAAACAACAACAACCTCAACATTGAAAAACACCAACAAATTCAACAACAACTTCAACATTGAAAAACACCTACAAATTCAACAACAACCTCGAAATTGAAAAACACCAACAAATTCAACAACAACCTCAACATTGAAAAACAACAACAACCTCAACATTGAAAAACACCAACAAATTCAACAACAACCTCAACAGTGAAAAACACCAACAAATTCAACATAAACCTCAACATTTAAAAACGCCAACAAATTCAACAACAACCTCAACATTGAAAAACACCAACAAATTCAACAATAACCTCAACATTGAAAAACAACAACAACCTCAACATTGAAAAACACCAACAAATTCAACAACAACCTCAACATTGAAAAGCACCAAAAAATTCAACAACAACCTCAACATTGAAAAAAAACAACAACCTCAACATTGAAAAACACCAACAAATTCAACAACAACCTCAACATTGAAAAACAACAACAAATACAACAACAACCTCAGCATTGAAAAACAACAACAACCTCAACATTGAAAAACACCAACAAATTCAACAACAACCTCAACATTGAAAAACAACAACAACCTCAACATTGAAAAACACCAAGAAATTCAACAACAACTTCAACATTGAAAAACACCAACAAATTCAACAACAACCTCAACATTGAAAAACACCAACAAATACAACAACAACCTCAGCATTGAAAAACAACAACAACCTCAACATTGAAAAACACCAACAAATTCAACAACAACCTCAACATTGAAAAACAACAACAACCTCAACATTGAAAAACACCAAGAAATTCAACAACAACTTCAACATTGAAAAACACCAACAAATTCAACAACAACCTCGAAATTGAAAAAAAACCAACAAATTCAACAACAACCTCAACATTGAAAAACAACAACAACCTGAATATTGAAAATCACCAACAAATTCAACAACAGCCTCAGCATTGAAAAACAACAACAACCTCAACATTGAAAAACACCAATATATTCAACGACAACCTCAACATTTAAAAACACCAACAAATTCAACAACAACCTCAACATTGAAAAACGACAACAACCTCAACATTGAAAAACACCAACAAATTCAACAACAACCTCAACATTGAAAAACAACAACAACCTCAACATTGAAAAACACCAAGAAATTCAACAACAACTTCAACATTGAAAAACACCAACAAATTCAACAACAACCTCGAAATTGAAAAACACCAACAAATTCAACAACAACCTCAACATTGAAAAACAACAACAACCTCAACATTGAAAAACACCAAAAAATTCAACAACAACCTCAACATTGAAAAGCACCAACAAATTCAACAACAACCTCAACATTGAAAAAAAACAACAACCTCAACACTGAAAAACACCAACAAATTCAACAACAACCTCAACATTGAAAACACCAACAAATTCAACAACAACCTCAACATTGAAAAAATACAACAACCTCAACATTGAAAAACACCAACCAATTCAACAACAACCTGAACATTGAAAAACAACAACAACCTCAACATTGAAAAACACCAACAAATTCAACAACAACTTCAACATTGAAAAACACCAACAAATTCAACAACAACCTCGAAATTGAAAAACACCAACAAATTCAAGAACAACCTCAACATTGAAAAACAACAACAACCTCAACATTGAAAAACACCAACAAATTCAACAACAACCTCAACAGTGAAAAACACCAACAAATTCAACATAAACCTCAACATTTAAAAACGCCAACAAATTCAACAACAACCTAAACATTGAAAAACACCAACAAATTCAACAATAACCTCAACATTGAAAAACAACAACAACCTCAACATTGAAAAACACCAACAAATTCAACAACAACCTCAACATTGAAAACACCAACAAATTCAACAACAACCTCAACATTGAAAAACAACAACAACCTCAACATTGAAAAACACCAACCAATTCAACAACAACCTGAACATTGAAAAACAACAACAACCTCAACATTGAAAAACACCAACAAATTCAACAACAACTTCAACATTGAAAAACACCTACAAATTCAACAACAACCTCGAAATTGAAAAACACCAACAAATTCAACAACAACCTCAACATTGAAAAACAACAACAACCTCAACATTGAAAAACACCAACAAATTCAACAACAACCTCAACAGTGAAAAACACCCACAAATTCAACAACAACCTCAATATTTAAAAACACCAACAAATTCAACAACAACCTCAACATTGAAAAACACCAACAAATTCAACAACAACTTCAACATTGAAAAACACCAACAAATTCAACCACAACCTCGACATTGAAAAACACCAACAAATTCAACAACAACCTCAACATTGAAAAACTACAACAACCTCAACATTGAAAAACACCAACAAGTTCAACAACAACCTCAACATTGAAAAACAACAACAACCTCAACATTGAAAAACAACAACAAATTCAACAACAACCTCAACATTGAAAAACACCAACAAATTCAACAACAACCTCAACATTGAAAAACAACAACAACCTCGAAATTGAAAAACACCAACAAATTCAACAACAACCTCAACATTGAAAAACAACAACAACCTCAACATTGAAAAACACCAACAAATTCAACAACAACCTCAACATTGAAAAACACAAAGAAATTCAACAACAACCTCAACATTGAAAAACAACAACAACCTCAACATTGAAAACCACCAACAAATTCAACAACCTCAACATTGAAAACAACAACAACCTCAACATTGAAAAAGACCAACAAATTCAACAACAACCTCAACATTGAAAAACAACAACAACCTCAACATTGAAAAATACCAACAAATTCAACACCAACCTCAACATTGAAAAACATCAACAAATTCATCAACAAACTCAACATTGAAAACACCAACAAATTCAACAACAACCTCAACATTGAAAAACAACAACAACCTCAACATTGAAAAACACGAACCAATTCAACAACAACCTGAACATTGAAAAACAACAACAACCTCAACATTGAAAAAGACCAACAAATTCAACAACAACTTCAACATTGAAAAACACTTACAAATTCAACAACAACCTCGAAATTGAAAAACACCAACAAATTCAACAACAACCTCAACATTGAAAAACAACAACAACCTCAACATTGAAAAACACCAACAAATTCAACAACAACCTCAACAGTGAAAAACACCAACAAATTCAACATAAACCTCAACATTTAAAAACGCCAACAAATTCAACAACAACCTCAACATTGAAAAACACCAACAAATTCAACAATAACCTCAACATTGAAAAACAACAACAACCTCAACATTGAAAAACACCAACAAATTCAACAACAACCTCAACATTGAAAAACAACAACAACCTCAACATTGAAAACACCAACCAATTCAACAACAACCTGAACATTGAAAAACAACAACAACCTCAACATTGAAAAACACCAACAAATTCAACAACAACTTCAACATTGAAAAACACCTACAAATTCAACAACAACCTCGAAATTGAAAAACACCAACAAATTCAACAACAACCTCAACATTGAAAAACAACAACAACCTCAACATTGAAAAACACCAACAAATTCAACAACAACCTCAACAGTGAAAAACACCCACAAATTCAACAACAACCTCAATATTTAAAAACACCAACAAATTCAACAACAACCTCAACATTGAAAAACACCAACAAATTCAACAACAACTTCAACATTGAAAAACACCAACAAATTCAACCACAACCTCGACATTGAAAAACACCAACAAATTCAACAACAACCTCAACATTGAAAAACTACAACAACCTCAACATTGAAAAACACCAACAAGTTCAACAACAACCTCAACATTGAAAAACAACAACAACCTCAACATTGAAAAACAACAACAAATTCAACAACAACCTCAACATTGAAAAACACCAACAAATTCAACAACAACCTCAACATTGAAAAACAACAACAACCTCGAAATTGAAAAACACCAACAAATTCAACAACAACCTCAACATTGAAAAACAACAACAACCTCAACATTGAAAAACACCAACAAATTCAACAACAACCTCAACATTGAAAAACACTAACAAATTCAACAACAACCTCAACATTGAAAAACAACAACAACCTCAACATTGAAAACCACCAACAAATTCAACAACCTCAACATTGAAAACAACAACAACCTCAACATTGAAAAAGACCAACAAATTCAACAACAACCTCAACATTGAAAAACAACAACAACCTCAACATTGAAAAATACCAACAAATTCAACACCAACCTCAACATTGAAAAACATCAACAAATTCATCAACAAACTCAACATTGAAAAACAACAACAACCTCAACATTGAAAAACACGAACCAATTCAACAACAACCTGAACATTGAAAAACAACAACAACCTCAACATTGAAAAACACCAACAAATTCAACAACAACTTCAACATTGAAAAACACTTACAAATTCAACAACAACCTCGAAATTGAAAAACACCAACAAATTCAACAACAACCTCAACATTGAAAAACAACAACAACCTCAACATTGAAAAACACCAACAAATTCAACAACAACCTCAACAGTGAAAAACACCAACAAATTCAACATAAACCTCAACATTTAAAAACGCCAACAAATTCAACAACAACCTCAACATTGAAAAACACCAACAAATTCAACAATAACCTCAACATTGAAAAACAACAACAACCTCAACATTGAAAAACACCAACAAATTCAACAACAACCTCAACATTGAAAAGCACCATCAAATTCAACAACAACCTCAACATTGAAAAAAAACAACAACCTCAACATTGAAAAACACCAACAAATTCAACAGCAACCTCAACATTGAAAAACAACAACAGCCTCAACATTGAAAAACACCAACAAATTCAACAACAACCTCAACATTGAAAAACACCAACAAATACAACAACAACCTCAGCATTGAAAAACAACAACAACCTCAACATTGAAAAACACCAACAAATTCAACAACAACCTCAACATTGAAAAACAACAACAACCTCAACATTGAAGAACACCAAGAAATTCAACAACAACTTCAACATTGAAAAACACCAACAAATTCAACAACAACCTCGAAATTGAAAAACACCAACAAATTCAACAACAACCTCAACATTGAAAAACAACAACAACCTGAATATTGAAAATCACCAACAAATTCAACAACAGCCTCAGCATTGAAAAACAACAACAACCTCAACATTGAAAAACACCAATATATTCAACAACAACCTCAACATTTAAAAACACCAACAAATTCAACAACAACCTCAACATTGAAAAACGACAACAACCTCAACATTGAAATACACCAACAAATTCAACAACAACCTCAACATTGAAAAACAACAACAACCTCAACATTGAAAAACACCAACAAATTCAACAACAACTTCAACATTGAAAAACACCAACAAATTCAACAACAACCTCGAAATTGAAAAACACCAACAAATTCAACAACAACCTCAACATTGAAAAACAACAACAACCTCAACATTGAAAAACACCAACAAATTCAACAACAACCTCAACATTGAAAAGCACCAACAAATTCAACAACAACCTCAACATTGAAAAACAACAACAACCTCAACATTGAAAAACACCAACAAATTCAACAACAACCTCAACATTGAAAAACAACAACAGCCTCAACATTGAAAAACACCAACAAATTCAACAACAACCTCAACATTGAAAAACACCAACAAATACAACAACAAACTCAGCATTGAAAAACAACAACAACCTCAACATTGAAAAACACCAACAAATTCAACAACAACCTCAACATTGAAAAACAACAACAACCTCAACATTGAAAAACACCAAGAAATTCAACAACAACTTCAACATTGAAAAACACCAACAAATTCAACAACAACCTCGAAATTGAAAAACACCAACAAATTCAACAACAACTTCAACATTGAAAAACAACAACAACCTGAATATTGAAAATCACCAACAAATTCAACAACAGCCTCAGCATTGAAAAACAACAACAACCTCAACATTGAAAAACACCAATAAATTCAACAACAACCTCAACATTTAAAAACACCAACAAATTCAACAACAAACTCAACATTGAAAAACAACAACAACCTCAACATTGAAAAACACCAACAAATTCAACAACCTGAACATTTAAAAACGCCAACAAATTCAACAACAACCTCAACATTGAAAAACACCAACAAATTGAACAACAACCTCAACATTGAAAAACAACAACAACCTCAACATTGAAAAACAACAACAAATTCAACAACAACCTCAACATTGAAAAACACCAACAAATTCGACAACAACCTCAACATTGAAAAACAACAACAACCTCAACATTGAAAAACACCAACAAATTCAACAACAACCTCAACATTGAAAAACACTAACAAATTCAACAACAACCTCAACATTCAAAAACAACAACAACCTCAACATTGAAAACCACCAACAAATTCAACAACAACAACAACATTGAAAAACAACAACAACCTCAACATTGAAAAAGACCAACAAATTCAACAACAACCTCAACATTGAAAAACAACAACAACCTCAACATTGAAAAATACCAACAAATTCAACACCAACCTCAACATTGAAAAACATCAACAAATTCATCAACAACCTCAACATTGAAAACACCAACAAATTCAACAACAACCTCAACATTGAAAAAATACAACAACCTCAACATTGCAAAACACCAACCAATTCAACAACAACCTGAACATTGAAAAACAACAACAACCTCAACATTGAAAAACACCAACAAATTCAACAACAACTTCAACATTGAAAAACACCAACAAATTCAACAACAACCTCGAAATTGAAAAACACCAACAAATTCAAGAACAACCTCAACATTGAAAAACAACAACAACCTCAACATTGAAAAACACCAACAAATTCAACAACAACCTCAACAGTGAAAAACACCAACAAATTCAACATAAACCTCAACATTTAAAAACGCCAACAAATTCAACAACAACCTCAACATTGAAAAACACCAACAAATTCAACAATAACCTCAACATTGAAAAACAACAACAACCTCAACATTGAAAAAAACCAACAAATTCATCAACAACCTCAACATTGAAAACACCAACAAATTCAACAACAACCTCAACATTGAAAAACAACAACAACCTCAACATTGAAAAACACCAACCAATTCAACAACAACCTGAACATTGAAAAACAACAACAACCTCAACATTGAAAAACACCAACAAATTCAACAACAACTTCAACATTGAAAAACACCTACAAATTCAACAACAACCTCGAAATTGAAAAACACCAACAAATTCAACAACAACCTCAACATTGAAAAACAACAACAACCTCAAAATTGAAAAACACCAACAAATTCAACAACAACCTCAAAAGTGAAAAACACCAACAAATTCAACATAAACCTCAACATTTAAAAACGCCAACAAATTCAACAACAACCTCAACATTGAAAAACACCAACAAATTCAACAATAACCTCAACATTGAAAAACAACAACAACCTCAACATTGAAAAACACCAACAAATTCAACAACAACCTCAACATTGAAAAGCACCATCAAATTCAACAACAACCTCAACATTGAAAAAAAACAACAACCTCAACATTGAAAAACAGCAAAAAATTCAACAACAACCTCAACATTGAAAAACAACAACAGCCTCAACATTGAAAATCACCAACAAATTCAACAACAACCTCAACATTGAAAAACACCAACAAATACAACAACAACCTCAGCATTGAAAAACAACAACAACCTCAACATTGAAAAACACCAACAAATTCAACAACAACCTCAACATTGAAAAACAACAACAGCCTCAACATTGAAAATCACCAACAAATTCAACAACAACCACAACATTGAAAAACACCAACAAATACAACAACAACCTCAGCATTGAAAAACAACAACAACCTCAACATTGAAAAACACCAACAAATTCAACAACATCCTCAACATTGAAAAACAACAACAACCTCAACATTGAAAAACACCAAGAAATTCAACAACAACTTCAACATTGAAAAACACCAACAAATTCAACAACAACCTCGAAATTGAAAAACACCAACAAATTCAACAACAACCTCAACATTGAAAAACAACAACAACCTGAATATTGAAAATCAACAACAAATTCAACAACAGCCTCAGCATTGAAAAACAACAACAACCTCAACATTGAAAAACACCAATATATTCAACAACAACCTCAACATTTAAAAACACCAACAAATTCCACAACAACCTCAACATTGAAAAACGACAACAACCTCAACATTTAAAAACACCAACAAATTCAACAACAACCTCAACATTGAAAAACAACAACAACCTCAACATTGAAAAACACCAAGAAATTCAACAACAACTTCAACATTGAAAAACACCAACAAATTCAACAACAACCTCGAAATTGAAAAACACCAACAAATTCAACAACAACCTCAACATTGAAAAACAACAACAACCTCAACATTGAAAAACACCAAAAAATTCAACAGCAACCTCAACATTGAAAAGCACCAACAAATTCAACAACAACCTCAACATTGAAAAAAAACAACAACCTCAACACTGAAAAACACAAACAAATTCAACAACAACCTCAACATTGAAAACACCAACAAATTCAACAACAACCTCAACATTGAAAAAATACAACAACCTCAACATTGAAAAACACCAACCAATTCAACAACAACCTGAACATTGAAAAACAACAACAACCTCAACATTGAAAAACACCAACAAATTCAACAACAACTTCAACATTGAAAAACACCAACAAATTCAACAACAACCTCGAAATTGAAAAACACCAACAAATTCAAGAACAACCTCAACATTGAAAAACAACAACTTCAACATTGAAAAACACCAACAAATTCAACAACAACCTCAACAGTGAAAAACACCAACAAATTCAACATAAACCTCAACATTTAAAAACGCCAACAAATTCAACAACAACCTCAACATTGAAAAACACCAACAAATTCAACAATAACCTCAACATTGAAAAACAACAACAACCTCAACATTGAAAAACACCAACAAATTCATCAACAACCTCAACATTGAAAACACCAACAAATTCAACAACAACCTCAACATTGAAAAACAACAACAACCTCGACATTGAAAAACACCAACCAATTCAACAACAACCTGAACATTGAAAAACAACAACAACCTCAACATTGAAAAACACCAACAAATTCAACAACAACTTCAACATTGAAAAACACCTACAAATTCAACAACAACCTCGAAATTGAAAAATACCAACAAATTCAACAACAACCTGAACATTGAAAAACAACAACAACCTCAACATTGAAAAACACCAATATATTCAACAACAACCTCAACATTTAAAAACACCAACAAATTCAACAACAACCTCAACATTGAAAAACGACAACAACCTCAACATTGAAAAACACCAACAAATTCAACAACAACCTCAACATTGAAAAACAACAACAACCTCAACATTGAAAACACCAAGAAATTCAACAACAACTTCAACATTGAAAAACACCAACAAATTCAACAACAACCTCGAAATTGAAAAACACCAACAAATTCAACAACAACCTCAACATTGAAAAACAACAACAACCTCAACATTGAAAAACACCAAAACATTCAACAATAACCTCAACATTGAAAAGCACCAACCAATTCAACAACAACCTCAACATTGAAAAAAAACAACAACCTCAACACTGAAAAACACCAACAAATTCAACAACAACCTCAACATTGAAAAACAACAACAGCCTCAACATTGAAAAACACCAACAAATTCAACAACAACCTCAACATTGAAAAACACCAACAAATACAACAACAAACTCAGCATTGAAAAACAACATCAACCTCAACATTGAAAAACACCAACAAATTCAACAACAACCTCAACATTGAAAAACAACAACAACCTCAACATTGAAAAACACCAAGAAATTCAACAACAACTTCAACATTGAAAAACACCAACAAATTCAACAACAACCTCGAAATTGAAAAACACCAACAAATTCAACAACAACTTCAACATTGAAAAACAACAACAACCTGAATATTGAAAATCACCAACAAATTCAACAACAGCCTCAGCATTGAAAAACAACAACAACCTCAACATTGAAAAACACCAATAAATTCAACAACAACCTCAACATTTAAAAACACCAACAAATTCAACAACAAACTCAACATTGAAAAACAACAACAACCTCAACATTGAAAAACACCAACAAATTCAACAACCTGAACATTTAAAAACGCCAGCAAATTCAACAACAACCTCAACATTGAAAAACACCAACAAATTGAACAACAACCTCAACATTGAAAAACAACAACAACCTCAACATTGAAAAACAACAACAAATTCAACAACAACCTCAACTTTGAAAAACACCAACAAATTCGACAACAACCTCAACATTGAAAAACAACAACAACCTCAACATTGAAAAACACCAACAAATTCAACAACAACCTCAACATTGAAAAACACTAACAAATTCAACAACAACCTCAACATTGAAAAACAACAACAACCTCAACATTGAAAACCACCAACAAATTCAACAACAACAACAACATTGAAAAACAACAACAACCTCAACATTGAAAAAGACCAACAAATTCAACAACAACCTCAACATTGAAAAACAACAACAACCTCAACATTGAAAAATACCAACAAATTCAACACCAACCTCAACATTGAAAAGCATCAACAAATTCATCAACAACCTCAACATTGAAAACACCAACAAATTCAACAACAACCTCAACATTGAAAAAATACAACAACCTCAACATTGAAAAACACCAACCAATTCAACAACAACCTGAACATTGAAAAACAACAACAACCTCAACATTGAAAAACACCAACAAATTCAACAACAACTTCAACATTGAAAAACACCAACAAAATCAACAACAACCTCGAAATTGAAAAACACCAACAAATTCAAGAACAACCTCAACATTGAAAAACAACAACAACCTCAACATTGAAAAACACCAACAAATTCAACAACAACCTCAACAGTGAAAAACACCAACAAATTCAACATAAACCTCAACATTTAAAAACGCCAACAAATTCAACAACAACCTCAACATTGAAAAACACCAACAAATTCAACAATAACCTCAACATTGAAAAAAAACAACAACCTCAAAATTGAAAAACACCAACAAATTCAACAACAACCTCAACATTGAAAAACACCAACAAATTCAACAACAACCTCAACATTGAAAAAAAACAACAACCTCAACATTGAAAAACACCAACAAATTCAACAACAACCTCAACATTGAAAAACAACAACAGCCTCAACATTGAAAATCACCAACAAATTCAACAACAACCTCAACAATGAAAAACACCAACAAATACAACAACAACCTCAGCATTGAAAAACAACAACAACCTCAACATTGAAAAACACCAACAAATTCAACAACAACCTCAACATTGAAAAACAACAACGACCTCAACATTGAAAAACACCAAGAAATTCAACAACAACTTCAACATTGAAAAACACCAACAAATTCAACAACAACCTCGAAATTGAAAAACACCAACAAATTCAACAACAACCTCAACATTGAAAAACAACAACAACCTGAATATTGAAAATCACCAACAAATTCAACAACAGCCTCAGCATTGAAAAACAACAACAACCTCAACATTGAAAAACACCAATATATTCAACAACAACCTCAACATTTAAAAACACCAACAAATTCAACAACAACCTCAACATTGAAAAACGACAACAACCTCAACATTGAAAAACACCAACAAATTCAACAACAACCTCAACATTGAAAAACAACAACAACCTCAACATTGAAAAACACCAAGAAATTCAACAACAACTTCAACATTGAAAAACACCAACAAATTCAACAACAACCTCGAAATTGAAAAACACCAACAAATTCAACAACAACCTCAACATTGAAAAACAACAACAACCTCAACATTGAAAAACACCAAAAAATTCAACAACAACCTCAACATTGAAAAGCACCAACAAATTCAACAACAACCTCAACATTGAAAAAAAACAACAACCTCAACACTGAAAAACACCAACAAATTCAACAACAACCTCAACATTGAAAACACCAACAAATTCAACAACAACCTCAACATTGAAAAAATACAACAACCTCAACATTGAAAAACACCAACCAATTCAACAACAACCTGAACATTGAAAAACAACAACAACCTCAACATTGAAAAACACCAACAAATTCAACAACAACTTCAACATTGAAAAACACCAACAAATTCAACAACAACCTCGAAATTGAAAAACACCAACAAATTCAAGAACAACCTCAACATTGAAAAACAACAACAACCTCAACATTGAAAAACACCAACAAATTCAACAACAACCTCAACAGTGAAAAACACCAACAAATTCAACATAAACCTCAACATTTAAAAACACCAACAAATTCAACAACAACCTCGAAATTGAAAAACACCAACAAATTCAAGAACAACCTCAACATTGAAAAACAACAACAACCTCAACATTGAAAAACACCAACAAATTCATCAACAACCTCAACATTGAAAACACCAACAAATTCAACAACAACCTCAACATTGAAAAACAACAACAACCTCGACATTGAAAAACACCAACAAATTCAACAACAACCTGAACATTGAAAAACAACAACAACCTCAACATTGAAAAACACCAATATATTCAACAACAACCTCAACATTTAAAAACACCAACAAATTCAACAACAACCTCAACATTGAAAAACGACAACAACCTCAACATTGAAAAACACCAACAAATTCAACAACAACCTCAACATTGAAAAACAACAACAACCTCAACATTGAAAACACCAAGAAATTCAACAACAACTTCAACATTGAAAAACACCAACAAATTCAACAACAACCTCGAAATTGAAAAACACCAACAAATTCAACAACAACATCAACATTGAAAAACAACAACAACCTCAACATTGAAAAACACCAAAACATTCAACAATAACCTCAACATTGAAAAGCACCAACCAATTCAACAACAACCTCAACATTGAAATAAAACAACAACCTCAACACTGAAAAACACCAACAAATTCAACAACAACCTCAACATTGAAAAACAACAACAGCCTCAACATTGAAAAACACCAACAAATTCAACAACAACCTCAACATTGAAAAACACCAACAAATACAACAACAAACTCAGCATTGAAAAACAACATCAACCTCAACATTGAAAAACACCAACAAATTCAACAACAACCTCAACATTGAAAAACAACAACAACCTCAACATTGAAAAACACCAAGAAATTCAACAACAACTTCAACATTGAAAAACACCAACAAATTCAACAACAACCTCGAAATTGAAAAACACCAACAAATTCAACAACAACTTCAACATTGAAAAACAACAACAACCTGAATATTGAAAATCACCAACAAATTCAACAACAGCCTCAGCATTGAAAAACAACAACAACCTCAACATTGAAAAACACCAATAAATTCAACAACAACCTCAACATTTAAAAACACCAACAAATTCAACAACAAACTCAACATTGAAAAACAACAACAACCTCAACATTGAAAAACACCAACAAATTCAACAACCTGAACATTTAAAAACGCCAACAAATTCAACAACAACCTCAACATTGAAAAACACCAACAAATTGAACAACAACCTCAACATTGAAAAACAACAACAACCTCAACATTGAAAAACAACAACAAATTCAACAACAACCTCAACATTGAAAAACACCAACAAATTCGACAACAACCTCAACATTGAAAAACAACAACAACCTCAACATTGAAAAACACCAACAAATTCAACAACAACCTCAACATTGAAAAACACCAACAAATTCAACAACAACCTCAACATTGAAAAACAACAACAACCTCAACATTGAAAACCACCAACAAATTCAACAACAACAACAACATTGAAAAACAACAACAGCCTCAACATTGAAAAAGACCAACAAATTCAACACCAACCTCAACATTGAAAAACATCAACAAATTCATCAACAACCTCAACATTGAAAACACCAAGAAATTCAACAACAACCTCAACATTGAAAAAATACAACAACCTCAACATTGAACAACACCAACCAATTCAACAACAACCTGAACATTGAAAAACAACAACAACCTCAACATTGAAAAACACCAACAAATTCAACAACAACTTCAACATTTAAAAACACCAACAAAATCAACAACAACCTCGAAATTGAAAAACACCAACAAATTCAAGAACAACCTCAACATTGAAAAACAACAACAACCTCAACATTGAAAAACACCAACAAATTCAACAACAACCTCAACAGTGAAAAACACCAACAAATTCAACATAAACCTCAACATTTAAAAACGCCAACAAATTCAACAACAACCTCAACATTGAAAAACACCAACAACCTCAACATTGAAAAACACCAACAAATTCAACAACAACCTCAACATTGAAAAACACCAACAAATTCAACAACAACCTCAACATTGAAAAAAAACAACAACCTCAACATTGAAAAACACCAACAACCTCAACATTGAAAAACACCAACAACCTCAACATTGAAAAACAACAACAACCTCAACATTGAAAAACACCAACAAATTCAACAACAACCTCAACATTGAAAAAAACCAACAAATTCAACAACAACCTCAGCATTGAAAAACAACAACCTCAACATTGAAAAACACCAACAAATTCAACAACAACCTCAACATTGAAAAACAACAACAACATCAACATTAAAAAACACCAAGAAATTCAACAACAACTTCAACATTGAAAAACACCAACAAATACAACAACAACCTCGAAATTGAAAAACACCAACAAATTCAACAACAGCCTCAGCATTGAAAAACAACAACACCCTCAACATTGAAAAACACCAATATATTCAACAACAACCTCAACATTTAAAAACACCAACAAATTGAACAACAACCTGAACATTGAAAAACAACAACAACCTCAACATTGAAAAACACCAACAAATTCAACAACAACTTCAACATTCAAAAACACCAACAATTTCAACAACAACCTCGACTTTGAAAAACACCAACAAATTCAACAACAACCTCAACATTGAAAAACAACAACAACCTCAACATTGAAAAACACCAACAAATTCAACAACAACCTCAACATTGAAAAACACCAACAAATTCAACAACAACCTCAACATTGAAAAACGCCAACAAATTCAACAACAACCTCAACATTGAAAAACACCAACAAATTCAACAACAACCTCAACATTGAAAAACAACAACAACCTCAACATTGAAAAACACCAACTAATTCAACAACAAATTCAACATTGAAAAAGACCAACAAATTCAACAACAACCTCGACATTGAAAAACACCAACAAATTCAACAAGAACCTCCACATTGAATGACAACAACAACCTCAACAAAGAAAAACACCAACAAATTCAACAACAACCTCAACATTGAAAAACAACAACAACCTCAACATTGAAAAACACCAACAAATTCAACAACAACCTCAATATTTAAAAACACCAACAAATTCAACAACAACCTCAACATTGAAAAACAGCAACAAATTCAACAACAACTTCAACATTGAAAAACACCAACAAATTCAACCACAACCTCGACATTGAAAAGCACCAACAAATTCAAAAACAACCTCAACATTGAAAAACTACAACAACCTCAACATTGAAAAACACCAACAAGTTCAACAACAACCTCAACATTGAAAAACAACAACAACCTCAACATTGAAAAACAACAACAAATTCAACAACAACCTCAACATTGAAAAACACCAACAAATTCAACAACAACCTCAACATTGAAAATCAACAACAACCTCAACATTGAAAAACACCAACAAATTCAACAACAACCTCAACATTGAAAAACAACAACAACCTCAACATTGAAAAACACCAACAAATTCAACAACAACCTCAACATTCAAAAACACTAACAAATTCAACAACAACCTCAACATTGAAAAACAACAACAACCTCAACATTGAAAACCACCAACAAATTCAACAACAACCACAACATTGAAAACAACAACAACCTCAACATTGAAAAAGACCAACAAATTCAACAACAACCTCAACATTGAAAAACAACAACAACCTCAACATTGAAAAATACCAACAAATTCAACACCAACCTCAACATTGAAAAACATCAACAAATTCATCAACAACCTCAACATTGAAAACACCAACAAATTCAACAACAACCTCAACATTGAAAAACAACAACAACCTCAACATTGAAAAACACCAACCAATTCAACAACAACCTGAACATTGAAAAACAACAACAACCTCAACATTGAAAAACACCAACAAATTCAACAACAACTTCAACATTGAAAAACACCAACAAATTCAACAACAACCTCGAAATTGAAAAACACCAACAAATTCAACAACAACCTCAACATTGAAAAACAACAACAACCTCAACATTGAAAAACACCAACAAATTCAACAACAACCTCAACAGTGAAAAACACCAACAAATTCAACATAAACCTCAACATTTAAAAACGCCAACAAATTCAACAACAACCTCAACATTGAAAAACACCAATAAATTCAACAATAACCTCAACATTGAAAAACAACAACAACCTCAACATTGAAAAACACCAACAAATTCAACAACAACCTCAACATTGAAAAGCACCAACAAATTCAACAACAACCTCAACATTGAAAAAAAACAACCTCAACATTGAAAAACACCAACAAATTCAACAACAACCTCAACATTGAAAAACAACAACAGCCTCAACATTGAAAAACACCAACAAATTCAACAACAACCTCAACATTGAAAAACACCAACAAATACAACAATAACCTCAGCATTGAAAAACAACAACAACCTCAACATTGAAAAAAACCAACAAATTCAACAACAACCTCAACATTGAAAAACAACAACAACCTCAACATTGAAAAACACCAAGAAATTCAACAACAACTTCAACATTGAAAAACACCAACAAATTCAACAACAACCTCGAAATTGAAAAACACCAACAAATTCAACAACAACCTCAACATTGAAAAACAACAACAACCTGAATATTGAAAATCACCAACAAATTCAACAACAGCCTCAGCATTGAAAAATAACAACAACCTCAACATTGAAAAACACCAATATATTCAACAACAACCTTAACATTTAAAAACACCAACAAATTCAACAACAACCTCAACATTGAAAAACAACAACAACCTCAACATTGAAAAACACCAACAAATTCAACAACAACCTCAACATTGAAAAACAACAACAACCTCAACATTGAAAAACACCAAGAAATTCAACAACAACTTCAACATTGAAAAACACCAACAAATTCAACAACAACCTCGAAATTGAAAAACACCAACAAATTCAACAACAACGTCAACATTGAAAGCAACAACAACCTGAATATTGAAAATCACCAACAAATTCAACAACAGCCTCAGCATTGAAAAACAACAACAACCTCAACATTGAAAAACACCAATATATTCAACAACAACCTCAACATTTAAAAACACCAACACATTGAACAGCAACCTCATCATTGAAAAACAACAACAACCTCAACATTGAAAAACACCAACAAATTCAACAACAACTTCAACATTGAAAAACACCAACAATTTCAACAACAACCTCGACATTGAAAAACACCAACAAATTCAACAACAACCTGAACATTGAAAAACAACAACAACCTCAACATTGAAAAACACCAACAAATTCAACAACAACCTCAACATTGAAAAACAACAACAACCTCAACATTAAAAAACACCAAGAAATTCAACAACAACTTCAACATTGAAAAACACCAACAAATACAACAACAACCTCGAAATTGAAAAACACCAACAAATTCAACAACAGCCTCAGCATTGAAAAACAACAACACCCTCAACATTGAAAAACACCAATATATTCAACAACAACCTCAACATTTAAAAACACCAACAAATTGAACAACAACCTGAACATTGAAAAACAACAACAATCTCAACATTGAAAAACACCAACAAATTCAACAACAACTTCAACATTCAAAAACACCAACAATTTCAACAACAACCTCGACATTGAAAAACACCAACAAATTCAACAACAACCTCAACATTGAAAAACAACAAGAACCTCAACATTGAAAAACACCAACAAATTCAACAACAACCTCAACATTGAAAAACACCAACAAATTCAACAACAACCTCAACATTGAAAAACGCCAACAAATTCAACAACAACCTCAACATTGAAAAACACCAACAAATTCAACAACAACCTCAACATTGAAAAACAACAACAACCTCAACATTGAAAAACACCAACTAATTCAACAACAAATTCAACATTGAAAAAGACCAACAAATTCAACAACAACCTCGACATTGAAAAACACCAACAAATTCAACAAGAACCTCCACATTGAATGACAACAACCTCAACAAAGAAAAACACCAACAAATTCAACAACAACCTCAACATTGAAAAACAACAACAACCTCAACATTGAAAAACACCAACAAATTCAACAACAACCTCAATATTTAAAAACACCAACAAATTCAACAACAACCTCAACATTGAAAAACAGCAACAAATTCAACAACAACTTCAACATTGAAAAACACGAACAAATTCAACCACAACCTCGACATTGAAAAGCACCAACAAATTCAAAAACAACCTCAACATTGAAAAACTACAACAACCTCAACATTGAAAAACACCAACAAGTTCAACAACAACCTCAACATTGAAAAACAACAACAACCTCAACATTGAAAAACAACAACAAATTCAACAACAACCTCAACATTGAAAAACACCAACAAATTCAACAACAACCTCAACATTGAAAATCAACAACAACCTCAACATTGAAAAACACCAACAAATTCAACAACAACCTCAACATTGAAAAACAACAACAACCTCAACATTGAAAAACACCAACAAATTCAACAACAACCTCAACATTGAAAAACACTAACAAATTCAACAACAACCTCAACATTGAAAAACAACAACAACCTCAACATTGAAAACCACCAACAAATTCAACAACAACCACAACATTGAAAACAACAACAACCTCAACATTGAAAAAGACCAACAAATTCAACAACAACCTCAACATTGAAAAACAACAACAACCTCAACATTGAAAAATACCAACAAATTCAACACCAACCTCAACATTGAAAAACATCAACAAATTCATCAACAACCTCAACATTGAAAACACCAACAAATTCAACAACAACCTCAACATTGAAAAACAACAACAACCTCAACATTGAAAAACACCAACCAATTCAACAACAACCTGAACATTGAAAAACAACAACAATCTCAACATTGAAAAACACCAACAAATTCAACAACAACTTCAACATCGAAAAACACCAACAAATTCAACAACAACCTCGAAATTGAAAAACACCAACAAATTCAACAACAACCTCAACATTGAAAAACACCAATAAATTCAACAATAACCTCAACATTGAAAAACAACAACAACCTCAACATTGAAAAACACCAACAAATTCAACAACAACCTCAACATTGAAAAGCACCAACAAATTCAACAACAACCTCAACATTGAAAAAAAACAACCTCAACATTGAAAAACACCAACAAATTCAACAACAACCTCAACATTGAAAAACAACAACAGCCTCAACATTGAAAAACACCAACAAATTCAACAACAACCTCAACATTGAAAAACACCAACAAATACAACAATAACCTCAGCATTGAAAAACAACAACAACCTCAACATTGAAAAAAAACCAACAAATTCAACAACAACCTCAACATTGAAAAACAACAACAACCTCAACATTGAAAAACACCAAGAAATTCAACAACAACTTCAACATTGAAAAACACCAACAAATTCAACAACAACCTCGAAATTGAAAAACACCAACAAATTCAACAACAACCTCAACATTGAAAAACAACAACAACCTGAATATTGAAAATCACCAACAAATTCAACAACAGCCTCAGCATTGAAAAACAACAACAACCTCAACATTGAAAAACACCAATATATTCAACAACAACCTCAACATTTAAAAACACCAACAAATTCAACAACAACCTCAACATTGAAAAACAACAACAACCTCAACATTGAAAAACACCAACAAATTCAACAACAACCTCAACATTGAAAAACAACAACAACCTCAACATTGAAAAACACCAAGAAATTCAACAACAACTTCAACATTGAAAAACACCAACAAATTCAACAACAACCTCGAAATTGAAAAACACCAACAAATTCAACAACAACGTCAACATTGAAAGCAACAACAACCTGAATATTGAAAATCACCAACAAATTCAACAACAGCCTCAGCATTGAAAAACAACAACAACCTCAACATTGAAAAACACCAATATATTCAACAACAACCTCAACATTTAAAAACACCAACACATTGAATAACAACCTCAACATTGAAAAACAACAACAACCTCAACATTGAAAAACACCAACAAATTCAACAACAACTTCAACATTGAAAAACACCAACAATTTCAACAACAACCTCGACATTGAAAAACACCAACAAATTCAACAACAACCTGAACATTGAAAAACAACAACAACCTCAACATTGAAAAACACCAACAAATTCAACAATAACCTCAACATTGAAAAACACCAACAAATTCAACAACAACCTCAACATTGAAAAACGCCAACAAATTCAACAACAACCTCAACATTGAAAAACACCAACAAATTCAACAACAACCTCAACATTGAAAAACAACAACAACCTCAACATTGAAAAACACCAACTAATTCAACAACAAATTCAACATTGAAAAAGACCAACAAATTCAACAACAACCTCGACATTGAAAAACACCAACAAATTCAACAAGAACCTCCACATTGAACGACATCAACAACCTCAACAAAGAAAAACACCAACAAATTCAACAACAACCTCAACATTGAAAAACAACAACAACCTCAACATTGAAAAACACCAACAAATTCAACAACAACCTCAATATTTAAAAACACCAACAAATTCAACAACAACCTCAACATTGAAAAACACCAACAAATTCAACCACAACCTCGAACTTGAAAAACACCAACAAATTCAACAACAACCTCAACATTGAAAAACTACAACAACCTCAACATTGAAAAACACCAACAAGTTGAACAACAACCTCAACATTGAAAAACAACAACAACCTCAACATTGAAAAACAACAACAAATTCAACAACAACCTCAACATTGAAAAACACCAAAAAAATTCAACAACAACCTCAACATTGAAAAACAAAACAACCTCAACATTGAAAAACACCAACAAATTCAACAACAACCTCAACATTGAAAAACAACAACAACCTCAACATTGAAAAACCCCAACAAATTCAACAACAACCTCAACATTGATAAACACTAACAAATTCAACAACAACCTCAACATTGAAAAACAACAACAACCTCAACATTGAAAACCACCAACAAATTCAACAACAACCACAACATTGAAAACAACAACAACCTCAACATTGAAAAAGACCAACAAATTCAACAACAACCTCAACATTGAAAAACACTAACAAATTCAACAACAACCTCAACATTGAAAAACAACAACAACCTCAACATTGAAAAATACCAACAAATTCAACACCAACCTCAACATTGAAAAACATCAACAATTTCATCAACAACCTCAACATTGAAAACACCAACAAATTCAACAACCTCAACATTGAAAAACAACAACAACCTCAACATTGAAAAACACCAACCAATTCAACAACAACCTGAACATTGAAAAACAACAACAACCTCAACATTGAAAAACACCAACAAATTCAACAACAACTTCAACATTGAAAAACACCAACAAATTCAACAACAACCTCGAAATTGAAAAACACCAACAAATTCAACAACAACCTCAACATTGAAAAACAACAACAACCTCAACATTGAGAAACACCAACAAATTCAACAACAACCTCAACAGTGAAAAACACCAACAAATTCAACATAAACCTCAACATTTAAAAACGCCAACAAATTCAACAACAACCTCAACATTGAAAAACACCAACAAATTCAACAATAACCTCAACATTGAAAAACAACAACAACCTCAACATTGAACAACACCAAGAAATTCAACAACAACTTCAACATTGAAAAACACCAACAAATTCAACAACAACCTCGAAATTGATAAACACCAACAAATTCAACAACAACCTCAACATTGAAAAACAACAACAACCTGAATATTGAAAATCACCAACAAATTCAACAACAGCCTCAGCATTGAAAAACAACAACAACCTCAACATTGAAAAACACCAATATATTCAACAACAACCTCAACATTTAAAAACACCAACAAATTCAACAACAACCTCAACATTGAAAAACAACAACAACCTCAACAAAGAAAAACACCAACCAATTCAACAACAACCTGAACATTGAAAAACAACAACAAACTCAACATTGAAAAACACCAACAAATTCAACAACAACTTCAACATTGAAAAACACCAACAAATTCAACAACAACCTCGAAATTGAAAAACACCAACAAATTCAAGAACAACCTCAACATTGAAAAACAACAACAACCTCAACATTGAAAAACACCAACAAATTCAACAACAACCTCAACAGTGAAAAACACCAACAAATTCAACATAAACCTCAACATTTAAAAACGCCAACAAATTCAACAACAACCTCAACATTGAAAAACACCAACAAATTCAACAATAACCTCAACATTGAAAAACAACAACAACCTCAACATTGAAAAACACCAACAAATTCAACAACAACCTCAACATTGAAAAACACCAACAAATTCAACAACAACCTCAACATTGAAAAAAAACAACAACCTCAACATTGAAAAACACCAACAACCTCAACATTGAAAAACACCAACAACCTCAACATTGAAAAACAACAACAACCTCAACATTGAAAAACACCAACAAATTCAACAACAACCTCAACATTGAAAAACACCAACAAATACAACAACAACCTCGAAATTGAAAAACACCAACAAATTCAACAACAGCCTCAGCATTGAAAAACAACAACACCCTCAACATTGAAAAACACCAATATATTCAACAACAACCTCAACATTTAACAACACCAACAAATTGAACAACAACCTGAACATTGAAAAACAACAACAACCTCAACATTGAAAAACACCAACAAATTCAACAACAACTTCAACATTCAAAAACACCAACAATTTCAACAACAACCTCGACATTGAAAAACACCAACAAATTCAACAACAACCTCAACATTGAAAAACAACAACAACCTCAACATTGAAAAACACCAACAAATTCAACAACAACCTCAACATTGAAAAACACCAACAAATTCAACAACAACCTCAACATTGAAAAACGCCAACAAATTCAACAACAACCTCAACATTGAAAAACACCAACAAATTCAACAACAACCTCAACATTGAAAAACAACAACAACCTCAACATTGAAAAACACCAACTAATTCAACAACAAATTCAACATTGAAAAAGACCAACAAATTCAACAACAACCTCGACATTGAAAAACACCAACAAATTCAACAAGAACCTCCACATTGAATGACAACAACAACCTCAACAAAGAAAAACACCAACAAATTCAACAACAACCTCAACATTGAAAAACAACAACAACCTCAACATTGAAAAACACCAACAAATTCAACAACAACCTCAATATTTAAAAACACCAACAAATTCAACAACAACCTCAACATTGAAAAACAGCAACAAATTCAACAACAACTTCAACATTGAAAAACACCAACAAATTCAACCACAACCTCGACATTGAAAAACACCAACAAATTGAAAAACAACCTCAACATTGAAAAACTACAACAACCTCAACTTTGAAAAACACCAACAAGTTCAACAACAACCTCAACATTGAAAAACAACAACAACCTCAACATTGAAAAACAACAACAAATTCAACAACAACCTCAACATTGAAAAACACCAACAAATTCAACAACAACCTCAACATTGAAAATCAACAACTACCTCAACATTGAAAAACACCAACAAATTCAACAACAACCTCAACATTGAAAAACAACAACAACCTCAACATTGAAAAACACCAACAAATTCAACAACAACCTCAACATTGAAAAACACTACCAAATTCAACAACAACCTCAACATTGAAAAACAACAACAACCTCAACATTGAAAACCACCAACAAATTCAACAACAACCACAACATTGAAAACAACAACAACCTCAACATTGAAAAAGACCAACAAATTCAACAACAACCTCAACATTGAAAAACAACAACAACCTCAACATTGAAAAATACCAACAAATTCAACACCAAACTCAACATTGAAAAACATCAACAAATTCATCAACAACCTCAACATTGAAAACACCAACAAATTCAACAACAACCTCAACATTGAAAAACAACAACAACCTCAACATTGAAAAACACCAACCAATTCAACAACAACCTGAACATTGAAAAACAACAACAACCTCAACATTGAAAAACACCAACAAATTCAACAACAACTTCAACATTGAAAAACACCAACAAATTCAACAACAACCTCGAAATTGAAAAACACCAACAAATTCAACAACAACCTCAACATTGAAAAACAACAACAACCTCAACATTGAAAAACACCAACAAATTCAACAACAACCTCAACAGTGAAAAACACCAACAAATTCAACATAAACCTCAACATTTAAAAACGCCAACAAATTCAACAACAACCTCAACATTGAAAAACACCAATAAATTCAACAATAACCTCAACATTGAAAAACAACAACAACCTCAACATTGAAAAACACCAACAAATTCAACAACAACCTCAACATTGAAAAGCACCAACAAATTCAACAACAACCTCAACATTGAAAAAAAACAACCTCAACATTGAAAAACACCAACAAATTCAAAAACAACCTCAACATTGAAAAACAACAACAGCCTCAACATTGAAAAACACCAACAAATTCAACAACAACCTCAACATTGAAAAACACCAACAAATACAACAACAACCTCAGCATTGAAAAACAACAACAACCTCAACATTGAAAAAAACCAACAAATTCAACAACAACCTCAACATTGAAAAACAACAACAACCTCAACATTGAAAAACACCAAGAAATTCAACAACAACTTCAACATTGAAAAACACCAACAAATTCAACAACAACCTCGAAATTGAAAAACACCAACAAATTCAACAACAACCTCAACATTGAAAAACAACAACAACCTGAATATTGAAAATCACCAACAAATTCAACAACAGCCTCAGCATTGAAAAACAACAACAACCTCAACATTGAAAAACACCAATATATTCAACAACAACCTCAACATTTAAAAACACCAACAAATTCAACAACAACCTCAACATTGAAAAACAACAACAACCTCAACATTGAAAAACACCAACAAATTCAACAACAACCTCAACATTGAAAAACAACAACAACCTCAACATTGAAAAACACCAAGAAATTCAACAACAACTTCAACATTGAAAAACACCAACAAATTCAACAACAACCTCGAAATTGAAAAACACCAACAAATTCAACAACAACGTCAACATTGAAAGCAACAACAACCTGAATATTGAAAATCACCAACAAATTCAACAACAGCCTCAGCATTGAAAAACAACAACAACCTCAACATTGAAAAACACCAATATATTCAACAACAACCTCAACATTTAAAAACACCAACACATTGAACAACAACCTCAACATTGAAAAACAACAACAACCTCAACATTGAAAAACACCAACAAATTCAACAACAACTTCAACATTGAAAAACACCAACAATTTCAACAACAACCTCGACATTGAAAAACACCAACAAATTCAACAACAACCTGAACATTGAAAAGCAACAACAACCTCAACATTGAAAAACACCAACAAATTCAACAATAACCTCAACATTGAAAAACACCAACAAATTCAACAACAACCTCAACATTGAAAAACGCCAACAAATTCAACAACAACCTCAACATTGAAAAACACCAACAAATTCAACAACAACCTCAACATTGAAAAACAACAACAACCTCAACATTGAAAAACACCAACTAATTCAACAACAAATTCAACATTGAAAAAGACCAACAAATTCAACAACAACCTCGACATTGAAAAACACCAACAAATTCAACAAGAACCTCCACATTGAACAACAACAACAACCTCAACAAAGAAAACCACCAACAAATTCAACAACAACCTCAACATTGAAAAACAACAACAACCTCAACATTGAAAAACACCAACAAATTCAACAACAACCTCAATATTTAAAAACACCAACAAATTCAACAACAACCTCAACATTGAAAACACCAACAAATTCAACAACAACCTCAACATTGAAAAACAACAACAACCTCAACATTGAAAAACACCAACCAATTCAACAACAACCTGAACATTGAAAAACAACAACAACCTCAACATTGAAAAACACCAACAAATTCAACAACAACTTCAACATTGAAAAACACCAACAAATTCAACAACAACCTCGAAATTGAAAAACACCAACAAATTCAACAACAACCTCAACATTGAAAAACAACAACAACCTCAACATTGAAAAACACCAACAAATTCAACAACAACCTCAACAGTGAAAAACACCAACAAATTCAACATAAACCTCAACATTTAAAAACGCCAACAAATTCAACAACAACCTCAACATTGAAAAACACCAATAAATTCAACAATAACCTCAACATTGAAAAACAACAACAACCTCAACATTGAAAAACACCAACAAATTCAACAACAACCTCAACATTGAAAAGCACCAACAAATTCAACAACAACCTCAACATTGAAAAAAAACAACCTCAACATTGAAAAACACCAACAAATTCAAAAACAACCTCAACATTGAAAAACAACAACAGCCTCAACATTGAAAAACACCAACAAATTCAACAACAACCTCAACATTGAAAAACACCAACAAATACAACAACAACCTCAGCATTCAAAAACAACAACAACCTCAACATTGAAAAAAACCAACAAATTCAACAACAACCTCAACATTGAAAAACAACAACAACCTCAACATTGAAAAACACCAAGAAATTCAACAACAACTTCAACATTGAAAAACACCAACAAATTCAACAACAACCTCGAAATTGAAAAACACCAACAAATTCAACAACAACCTCAACATTGAAAAACAACAACAACCTGAATATTGAAAATCACCAACAAATTCAACAACAGCCTCAGCATTGAAAAACAACAACAACCTCAACATTGAAAAACACCAATATATTCAACAACAACCTCAACATTTAAAAACACCAACAAATTCAACAACAACCTCAACATTGAAAAACAACAACAACCTCAACATTGAAAAACACCAACAAATTCAACAACAACCTCAACATTGAAAAACAACAACACCTCAACATTGAAAAAACACCAAGAAATTCAACAACAACTTCAACATTGAAAAACACCAACAAATTCAACAACAACCTCGAAATTGAAAAACACCAACAAATTCAACAACAACGTCAACATTGAAAGCAACAACAACCTGAATATTGAAAATCACCAACAAATTCAACAACAGCCTCAGCATTGAAAAACAACAACAACCTCAACATTGAAAAACACCAATATATTCAACAACAACCTCAACATTTAAAAACACCAACACATTGAACAACAACCTCAACATTGAAAAACAACAACAACCTCAACATTGAAAAACACCAACAAATTCAACAACAACTTCAACATTGAAAAACACCAACAATTTCAACAACAACCTCGACATTGAAAAACACCAACAAATTCAACAACAACCTGAACATTGAAAAGCAACAACAACCTCAACATTGAAAAACACCAACAAATTCAACAATAACCTCAACATTGAAAAACACCAACAAATTCAACAACAACCTCAACATTGAAAAACGCCAACAAATTCAACAACAACCTCAACATTGAAAAACACCAACAAATTCAACAACAACCTCAACATTGAAAAACAACAACAACCTCAACATTGAAAAAACACCAACTAATTCAACAACAAATTCAACATTGAAAAAGACCAACAAATTCAACAACAACCTCGACATTGAAAAAACACCAACAAATTCAACAAGAACCTCCACATTGAACAACAACAACAACCTCAACAAAGAAAACCACCAACAAATTCAACAACAACCTCAACATTGAAAAACAACAACAACCTCAACATTGAAAAACACCAACAAATTCAACAACAACCTCAATATTTAAAAACACCAACAAATTCAACAACAACCTCAACATTGAAAACACCAACAAATTCAACCACAACCTCGACATTGAAAAACACCAACAAATTCAACAACAACCTCAACATTGAAAAACTACAACAACCTCAACATTGAAAAACACCAACAAGTTCAACAACAACCTCAACATTGAAAAACAACAACAACCTCAACATTGAAAAACAACAACAAATTCAACAATAACCTCAACATTGAAAAACACCAACAAATTCAACAACAACCTCAACATTGAAAAACAAACAACCTCAACATTGAAAAACACCAACAAATTCAACAACAACCTCAACATTGAAAAACAACAACAACCTCAACATTGAAAAACCCCAACAAATTCAACAACAACCTCAACATTGAAAAACACTAACAAATTCAACAACAACCTCAACATTGAAAAACAACAACAACCTCAACATTGAAAACCACCAACAAATTCAACAACAACCACAACATTGAAAACAACAACAACCTCAACATTGAAAAAGACCAACAAATTCAACAACAACCTCAACATTGAAAAACACTAACAAATTCAACAACAACCTCAACATTGAAAAACAACAACAACCTCAACATTGAAAACCACCAACAAATTCAACAACAACCACAACATTGAAAACAACAACAACCTCAACATTGAAAAATACCAACAAATTCAACACCAACCTCAACATTGAAAAACATCAACAAATTCATCAACAACCTCAACATTGAAAACACCAACAAATTCAACAACCTCAACATTGAAAAACAACAACAACCTCAACATTGAAAAACACCAACCAATTCAACAACAACCTGAACATTGAAAAACAACAACAACCTCAACATTGAAAAACACCAACAAATTCAACAACAACTTCAACATTGAAAAACACCAACAAATTCAACAACAACCTCGAAATTGAAAAACACCATCAAATTCAACAACAACCTCAACATTGAAAAACAACAACAACCTCAACATTGAGAAATACCAACAAATTCAACAACAACCTCAACAGTGAAAAACACCAACAAATTCAACATAAACCTCAACATTTAAAAACGCCAACAAATTCAACAACAACCTCAACATTGAAAAACACCAACAAATTCAACAATAACCTCAACATTGAAAAATAACAACAACCTCAACATTGAACAACACCAAGAAATTCAACAACAACTTCAACATTGAAAAACACCAACAAATTCAACAACAACCTCGAAATTGATAAACACCAACAAATTCAACAGCAACCTCAACATTGAAAAACAACAACAACCTGAATATTGAAAATCACCAACAAATTCAACAACAGCCTCAGCATTGAAAAACAACAACAACCTCAACATTGAAAAACACCAATATATTCAACAACAACCTCAACATTTAAAAACACCAACAAATTCAACAACAACCTCAACATTGAAAAACCAGAACAACCTCAAGAAAGAAAAACACCAACCAATTCAACAACAACCTGAACATTGAAAAACAACAACAACCTCAACATTGAAAAACACCAACAAATTCAACAACAACTTCAACATTGAAAAACACCAACAAATTCAACAACAACCTCGAAATTGAAAAACACCAACAAATTCAAGAACAACCTCAACATTGAAAAACAACAACAACCTCAACATTGAAAAACACCAACAAATTCAACAACAACCTCAACAGTGAAAAACACCAACAAATTCAACGTAAACCTCAACATTTAAAAACGCCAACAAATTCAACAACCTCAACATTGAAAAACACCAACAAATTCAACAATAACCTCAACATTGAAAAACAACAACAACCTCAACATTGAAAAACACCAACTAATTCAACAACAAATTCAACATTGAAAAAGACCAACAAATTCAACAACAACCTCGACATTGAAAAACACCAACAAATTCAACAAGAACCTCCACATTGAACAACAACAACAACCTCAACAAAGAAAACCACCAACAAATTCAACAACAACCTCAACATTGAAAAACAACAACAACCTCAACATTGAAAAACACCAACAAATTCAACAACAACCTCAATATTTAAAAACACCAACAAATTCAACAACAACCTCAACATTGAAAAACACCAACAAATTCAACCACAACCTCGACATTGAAAAACACCAACAAATTCAACAACAACCTCAACATTGAAAAACTACAACAACCTCAACATTGAAAAACACCAACAAGTTCAACAACAACCTCAACATTGAAAAACAACAACAACCTCAACATTGAAAAACAACAACAAATTCAACAATAACCTCAACATTGAAAAACACCAACAAATTCAACAACAACCTCAACATTGAAAAACAAAACAACCTCAACATTGAAAAACACCAACAAATTCAACAACAACCTCAACATTGAAAAACAACAACAACCTCAACATTGAAAAACCCCAACAAATTCAACAACAACCTCAACATTGAAAAACACTAACAAATTCAACAACAACCTCAACATTGAAAAACAACAACAACCTCAACATTGAAAACCACCAACAAATTCAACAACAACCACAACATTGAAAACAACAACAACCTCAACATTGAAAAAGACCAACAAATTCAAATACAACCTCAACATTGAAAAACACTAACAAATTCAACAACAACCTCAACATTGAAAAACAACAACAACCTCAACATTGAAAACCACCAACAAATTCAACAACAACCACAACATTGAAAACAACAACAACCTCAACATTGAAAAATACCAACAAATTCAACACCAACCTCAACATTGAAAAACATCAACAAATTCATCAACAACCTCAACATTGAAAACACCAACAAATTCAACAACCTCAACATTGAAAAACAACAACAACCTCAACATTGAAAAACACCAACCAATTCAACAACAACCTGAACATTGAAAAACAACAACAACCTCAACATTGAAAAACACCAACAAATTCAACAACAACTTCAACATTGAAAAACACCAACAAATTCAACAACAACCTCGAAATTGAAAAACACCAACAAATTCAACAACAACCTCAACATTGAAAAACAACAACAACCTCAACATTGAGAAATACCAACAAATTCAACAACAACCTCAACAGTGAAAAACACCAACAAATTCAACATAAACCTCAACATTTAAAAACGCCAACAAATTCAACAACAACCTCAACATTGAAAAACACCAACAAATTCAACAATAACCTCAACATTGAAAAATAACAACAACCTCAACATTGAACAACACCAAGAAATTCAACAACAACTTCAACATTGAAAAACACCAACAAATTCAACAACAACCTCGAAATTGATAAACACCAACAAATTCAACAGCAACCTCAACATTGAAAAACAACAACAACCTGAATATTGAAAATCACCAACAAATTCAACAACAGCCTCAGCATTGAAAAACAACAACAACCTCAACATTGAAAAACACCAATATATTCAACAACAACCTCAACATTTAAAAACACCAACCAATTCAACAACAACCTGAACATTGAAAAACAACAACAACCTCAACATTGAAAAACACCAACAAATTCAACAACAACTTCAACATTGAAAAACACCAACAAATTCAACAACAACCTCGAAATTGAAAAACACCAACAAATTCAAGAACAACCTCAACATTGAAAAACAACAACAACCTCAACATTGAAAAACACCAACAAATTCAACAACAACCTCAACAGTGAAAAACACCAACAAATTCAACGTAAACCTCAACATTTAAAAACGCCAACAAATTCAACAACCTCAACATTGAAAAACACCAACAAATTCAACAATAACCTCAACATTGAAAAACAACAACAACCTCAACATTGAAAAACACCAACTAATTCAACAACAAATTCAACATTGAAAAAGACCAACAAATTCAACAACAACCTCGACATTGAAAAACACCAACAAATTCAACAAGAACCTCCACATTGAACAACAACAACAACCTCAACAAAGAAAACCACCAACAAATTCAACAACAACCTCAACATTGAAAAACAACAACAACCTCAACATTGAAAAACACCAACAAATTCAACAACAACCTCAATATTTAAAAACACCAACAAATTCAACAACAACCTCAACATTGAAAAACACCAACAAATTCAACCACAACCTCGACATTGAAAAACACCAACAAATTCAACAACAACCTCAACATTGAAAAACTACAACAACCTCAACATTGAAAAACACCAACAAGTTCAACAACAACCTCAACATTGAAAAACAACAACAACCTCAACATTGAAAAACAACAACAAATTCAACAATAACCTCAACATTGAAAAACACCAACAAATTCAACAACAACCTCAACATTGAAAAACAAAACAACCTCAACATTGAAAAACACCAACAAATTCAACAACAACCTCAACATTGAAAAACAACAACAACCTCAACATTGAAAAACCCCAACAAATTCAACAACAACCTCAACATTGAAAAACACTAACAAATTCAACAACAACCTCAACATTGAAAAACAACAACAACCTCAACATTGAAAACCACCAACAAATTCAACAACAACCACAACATTGAAAACAACAACAACCTCAACATTGAAAAAGACCAACAAATTCAACAACAACCTCAACATTGAAAAACACTAACAAATTCAACAACAACCTCAACATTGAAAAACAACAACAACCTCAACATTGAAAACCACCAACAAATTCAACAACAACCACAACATTGAAAACAACAACAACCTCAACATTGAAAAATACCAACAAATTCAACACCAACCTCAACATTGAAAAACATCAACAAATTCATCAACAACCTCAACATTGAAAACACCAACAAATTCAACAACCTCAACATTGAAAAACAACAACAACCTCAACATTGAAAAACACCAACCAATTCAACAACAACCTGAACATTGAAAAACAACAACAACCTCAACATTGAAAAACACCAACAAATTCAACAACAACTTCAACATTGAAAAACACCAACAAATTCAACAACAACCTCGAAATTGAAAAACACCAACAAATTCAACAACAACCTCAACATTGAAAAACAACAACAACCTCAACATTGAGAAATACCAACAAATTCAACAACAACCTCAACAGTGAAAAACACCAACAAATTCAACATAAACCTCAACATTTAAAAACGCCAACAAATTCAACAACAACCTCAACATTGAAAAACACCAACAAATTCAACAATAACCTCAACATTGAAAAATAACAACAACCTCAACATTGAACAACACCAAGAAATTCAACAACAACTTCAACATTGAAAAACACCAACAAATTCAACAACAACCTCGAAATTGATAAACACCAACAAATTCAACAGCAACCTCAACATTGAAAAACAACAACAACCTGAATATTGAAAATCACCAACAAATTCAACAACAGCCTCAGCATTGAAAAACAACAACAACCTCAACATTGAAAAACACCAATATATTCAACAACAACCTCAACATTTAAAAACACCAACAAATTCAACAACAACCTCAACATTGAAAAACCAGAACAACCTCAAGAAAGAAAAACACCAACCAATTCAACAACAACCTGAACATTGAAAAACAACAACAACCTCAACATTGAAAAACACCAACAAATTCAACAACAACTTCAACATTGAAAAACACCAACAAATTCAACAACAACCTCGAAATTGAAAAACACCAACAAATTCAAGAACAACCTCAACATTGAAAAACAACAACAACCTCAACATTGAAAAACACCAACAAATTCAACAACAACCTCAACAGTGAAAAACACCAACAAATTCAACGTAAACCTCAACATTTAAAAACGCCAACAAATTCAACAACCTCAACATTGAAAAACACCAACAAATTCAACAATAACCTCAACATTGAAAAACAACAACAACCTCAACATTGAAAAACACCAACAAATTCAACAACAACCTCAACATTGAAAAACACCAACAAATTCAACAACAACCTCAACATTGAAAAAAAACAACAACCTCAACATTGAAAAACACCAACAACCTCAACATTGAAAAACACCAACAACCTCAACATTGAAAAACAACAACAACCTCAACATTGAAAAACACCAACAAATTCAACAACAACCTCAACATTGAAAAAAACCAACAAATTCAACAACAACCTCAGCATTGAAAAACAACAACCTCAACATTGAAAAACACCAACAAATTCAACAACAACCTCAACATTGAAAAACAACAACAACCTCAACATTAAAAAACACCAAGAAATTCAACAACAACTTCAACATTGAAAAACACCAACAAATACAACAACAACCTCGAAATTGAAAAACACCAACAAATTCAACAACAGCCTCAGCATTGAAAAACAACAACACCCTCAACATTGAAAAACACCAATATATTCAACAAGAACCTCAACATTTAAAAACACCAACAAATTGAACAACAACCTCAACATTGAAAAACAACAACAACCTCAACATTGAAAAACACCAACAAATTCAACAACAACTTCAACATTCAAAAACACCAACAATTTCAACAACAACCTCGACATTGAAAAACACCAACAAATTCAACAACAACCTCAACATTGAAAAACAACAACAACCTCAACATTGAAAAACACCAACAAATTCAACAACAACCTCAACATTGAAAAACACCAACAAATTCAACAACAACCTCAACATTGAAAAACGCCAACAAATTCAACAACAACCTCAACATTGAAAAACACCAACAAATTCAACAACAACCTCAACATTGAAAAACAACAACAACCTCAACATTGAAAAACACCAACTAATTCAACAACAAATTCAACATTGAAAAAGACCAACAAATTCAACAACAACCTCGACATTGAAAAACACCAACAAATTCAACAAGAACCTCCACATTGAATGACAACAACAACCTCAACAAAGAAAAACACCAAATAATTCAACAACAACCTCAACATTGAAAAACAACAACAACCTCAACATTGAAAAACACCAACAAATTCAACAACAACCTCAATATTTAAAAACACCAACAAATTCAACAACAACCTCAACATTGAAAAACAGCAACAAATTCAACAACAACTTCAACATTGAAAAACACCAACAAATTCAACCACAACCTCGACATTGAAAAACACCAACAAATTCAAAAACAACCTCAACATTGAAAAACTACAACAACCTCAACATTGAAAAACACCAACAAGTTCAACAACAACCTCAACATTGAAAAACAACAACAACCTCAACATTGAAAAACAACAACAAATTCAACAACAACCTCAACATTGAAAAACACCAACAAATTCAACAACAACCTCAACATTGAAAATCAACAACAACCTCAACATTGAAAAACACCAACAAATTCAACAACAACCTCAACATTGAAAAACAACAACAACCTCAACATTGAAAAACACCAACAAATTCAACAACAACCTCAACATTGAAAACCACCAACAAATTCAACAACAACCACAACATTGAAAACAACAACAACCTCAACATTGAAAAAGACCAACAAATTCAACAACAACCTCAACATTGAAAAACAACAACAACCTCAACATTGAAAAATACCAACAAATTCAACACCAACCTCAACATTGAAAAACATCAACAAATTCATCAACAACCTCAACATTGAAAACACCAACAAATTCAACAACAACCTCAACATTGAAAAACAACAACAACCTCAACATTGAAAAACACCAACCAATTCAACAACAACCTGAACATTGAAAAACAACAACAACCTCAACATTGAAAAACACCAACAAATTCAACAACAACTTCAACATTGAAAAACACCAACAAATTCAACAACAACCTCGAAATTGAAAAACACCAACAAATTCAACAACAACCTCAACATTGAAAAACAACAACAACCTCAACATTGAAAAACACCAACAAATTCAACAACAACCTCAACAGTGAAAAACACCAACAAATTCAACATAAACCTCAACATTTAAAAACGCCAACAAATTCAACAACAACCTCAACATTGAAAACCACGAATAAATTCAACAATAACCTCAACATTGAAAAACAACAACAACCTCAACATTGAAAAACACCAACAAATTCAACAACAACCTCAACATTGAAAAGCACCAACAAATTCAACAACAACCTCAACATTGAAAAAAAACAACCTCAACATTGAAAAACACCAACAAATTCAAAAACAACCTCAACATTGAAAAACAACAACAGCCTCAACATTGAAAAACACCAACAAATTCAACAACAACCTCAACATTGAAAAACACCAACAAATTCAACAACAACCTCAACATTGAAAAACAACAACAACCTCAACATTAAAAAACACCAAGAAATTCAACAACAACTTCAACATTGAAAAACACCAACAAATACAACAACAACCTCGAAATTGAAAAACACCAACAAATTCAACAACAGCCTCAGCATTGAAAAACAACAACACCCTCAACATTGAAAAACACCAATATATTCAACAAGAACCTCAACATTTAAAAACACCAACAAATTGAACAACAACCTCAACATTGAAAAACAACAACAACCTCAACATTGAAAAACACCAACAAATTCAACAACAACTTCAACATTCAAAAACACCAACAATTTCAACAACAACCTCGACATTGAAAAACACCAACAAATTCAACAACAACCTCAACATTGAAAAACAACAACAACCTCAACATTGAAAAACACCAACAAATTCAACAACAACCTCAACATTGAAAAACACCAACAAATTCAACAACAACCTCAACATTGAAAAACGCCAACAAATTCAACAACAACCTCAACATTGAAAAACACCAACAAATTCAACAACAACCTCAACATTGAAAAACAACAACAACCTCAACATTGAAAAACACCAACTAATTCAACAACAAATTCAACATTGAAAAAGACCAACAAATTCAACAACAACCTCGACATTGAAAAACACCAACAAATTCAACAAGAACCTCCACATTGAATGACAACAACAACCTCAACAAAGAAAAACACCAAATAATTCAACAACAACCTCAACATTGAAAAACAACAACAACCTCAACATTGAAAAACACCAAGAAATTCAACAACAACCTCAATATTTAAAAACACCAACAAATTCAACAACAACCTCAACATTGAAAAACAGCAACAAATTCAACAACAACTTCAACATTGAAAAACACCAACAAATTCAACCACAACCTCGACATTGAAAAACACCAACAAATTCAAAAACAACCTCAACATTGAAAAACTACAACAACCTCAACATTGAAAAACACCAACAAGTTCAACAACAACCTCAACATTGAAAAACAACATAAACCTCAACATTGAAAAACAACAACAAATTCAACAACAACCTCAACATTGAAAAACACCAACAAATTCAACAACAACCTCAACATTGAAAATCAACAACAACATCAACATTGAAAAACACCAACAAATTCAACAACAACCTCAACATTGAAAAACAACAACAACCTCAACATTGAAAAACACCAACAAATTCAACAACAACCTCAACATTGAAAAACACTAACAAATTCAACAACAACCTCAACATTGAAAAACAACAACAACCTCAACATTGAAAACCACCAACAAATTCAACAACAACCACAACATTGAAAACAACAACAACCTCAACATTGAAAAAGACCAACAAATTCAACAACAACCTCAACATTGAAAAACAACAACAACCTCAACATTGAAAAATACCAACAAATTCAACACCAACCTCAACATTGAAAAACATCAACAAATTCATCAACAACCTCAACATTGAAAACACCAACAAATTCAACAACAACCTCAACATTGAAAAACCACAACAACCTCAACATTGAAAAACACCAACCAATTCAACAACAACCTGAACATTGAAAAACAACAACAACCTCAACATTGAAAATCACCAACAAATTCAACAACAACTTCAACATTGAAAAACACCAACAAATTCAACAACAACCTCGAAATTGAAAAACACCAACAAATTCAACAACAACCTCAACATTGAAAAACAACAACAACCTCAACATTGAAAAACACCAACAAATTCAACAACAACCTCAACAGTGAAAAACACCAACAAATTCAACATAAACCTCAACATTTAAAAACGCCAACAAATTCAACAACAACCTCAACATTGAAAACCACCAATAAATTCAACAATAACCTCAACATTGAAAAACAACAACAACCTCAACATTGAAAAACACCAACAAATTCAACAACAACCTCAACATTGAAAAGCACCAACAAATTCAACAACAACCTCAACATTGAAAAAAAACAACCTCAACATTGAAAAACACCAACAAATTCAAAAACAACCTCAACATTGAAAAACAACAGCAGCCTCAACATTGAAAAACACCAACAAATTCAACAACAACCTCAACATTGAAAAACACCAACAAATACAACAACAACCTCAGCATTGAAAAACAACAACAACCTCAACATTGAGAAACACCAACAAATTCAACAACAACCTCAACAGTGAAAAACACCAACAAATTCAACATAAACCTCAACATTTAAAAACGCCAACAAATTGAACAACAACCTCAACATTGAAAAACACCAACAAATTCAACAATAACCTCAACATTGAAAAACAACAAAAACCTCAACATTGAACAACACCAAGAAATTCAACAACAACTTCAACATTGAAAAACACCAACAAATTCAACAACAACCTCGAAATTGATAAACACCAACAAATTCAACAACAACCTCAACATTGAAAAACAACAACAACCTGAATATTGAAAATCACCAACAAATTCAACAACAGCCTCAGCATTGAAAAACAACAACAACCTCAACATTGAAAAACACCAATATATTCAACAACAACCTCAACATTTAAAAACACCAACAAATTCAACAACAACCTCAACATTGAAAAACAACAACAACCTCAACAAAGAAAAACACCAACCAATTCAACAACAACCTGAACATTGAAAAACAACAACAACCTCAACATTGAAAAACACCAACAAATTCAACAACAACTTCAACATTGAAAAACACCAACAAATTCAACAACAACCTCGAAATTGAAAAACACCAACAAATTCAAGAACAACCTCAACATTGAAAAACAACAACAACCTCAACATTGAAAAACACCAACAAATTCAACAACAACCTCAACAGTGAAAAACACCAACAAATTCAACATAAACCTCAACATTTAAAAACGCCAACAAATTCAACAACAACCTCAACATTGAAAAACACCAACAAATTCAACAATAACCTCAACATTAAAAAACAACAACAACCTCAACATTGAAAAACACCAACAAATTCAACAACAACCTCAACATTGAAAAACACCAACAAATTCAACAACAACCTCAACATTGAAAAAAAACAACAACCTCAACATTGAAAAACACCAACAACCTCAACATTGAAAAACACCAACAACCTCAACATTGAAAAACACCAACAACCTCAACATTGAAAAACAACAACAACCTCAACATTGAAAAACACCAACAAATTCAACAACAACCTCAACATTGAAAAAAACCAACAAATTCAACAACAACCTCAGCATTGAAAAACAACAACCTCAACATTGAAAAACACCAACAAATTCAACAACAACCTCAACATTGAAAAACAACAACAACCTCAACATTAAAAAACACCAAGAAATTCAACAACAACCTCAACATTTAAAAACACCAACAAATTGAACAACAACCTCAACATTGAAAAACAACAACAACCTCAACATTGAAAAACACCAACAAATTCAACAACAACTTCAACATTCAAAAACACCAACAATTTCAACAACAACCTCGACATTGAAAAACACCAACAAATTCAACAACAACCTCAACATTGAAAAACAACAACAACCTCAACATTGAAAAACACCAACAAATTCAACAACAACCTCAACATTGAAAAACACCAACAAATTCAACAACAACCTCAACATTGAAAAACGCCAACAAATTCAACAACAACCTCAACATTGAAAAACACCAACAAATTCAACAACAACCTCAACATTGAAAAACAACAACAACCTCAACATTGAAAAACACCAACTAATTCAACAACAAATTCAACATTGAAAAAGACCAACAAATTCAACAACAACCTCGACATTGAAAAACACCAACAAATTCAACAAGAACCTCCACATTGAATGACAACAACAACCTCAACAAAGAAAAACACCAAATAATTCAACAACAACCTCAACATTGAAAAACAACAACAACCTCAACATTGAAAAACACCAACAAATTCAACAACAACCTCAATATTTAAAAACACCAACAAATTCAACAACAACCTCAACATTGAAAAACAGCAACAAATTCAGCAACAACTTCAACATTGAAAAACACCAACAAATTCAACCACAACCTCGACATTGAAAAACACCAACAAATTCAAAAACAACCTCAACATTGAAAAACTACAACAACCTCAACATTGAAAAACACCAACAAGTTCAACAACAACCTCAACATTGAAAAACAACAACAACCTCAACATTGAAAAACAACAACAAATTCAACAACAACCTCATCATTGAAAAACACCAACAAATTCAACAACAACCTCAACATTGAAAATCAACAACAACCTCAACATTGAAAAACACCAACAAATTCAACAACAACGTCAACATTGAAAAACAACAACAACCTCAACATTGAAAAACACCAACAAATTCAACAACAACCTCAACATTGAAAAACACTAACAAATTCAACAACAACCTCAACATTGAAAAACAACAACAACCTCAACATTGAAAACCACCAACAAATTCAACAACAACCACAACATTGAAAACAACAACAACCTCAACATTGAAAAAGACCAACAAATTCAACAACAACCTCAACATTGAAAAACAACAACAAATTCAACAACAACCTCAACAGTGAAAAACACCAACAAATTCAACATAAACCTCAACATTTAAAAACGCCAACAAATTCAACAACAACCTCAACATTGAAAAACACCAATAAATTCAACAATAACCTCAACATTGAAAAACAACAACAACCTCAACATTGAAAAACACCAACAAATTCAACAACAACCTCAACATTGAAAAGCACCAACAAATTCAACAACAACCTCAACATTGAAAAAAAACAACCTCAACAGTGAAAAACACCAACAAATTCAAAAACAACCTCAACATTGAAAAACAACAACAGCCTCAACATTGAAAAACACCAACAAATTCAACAACAACCTCAACATTGAAAAACACCAACAAATACAACAACAACCTCAGCATTGAAAAACAACAACAACCTCAACATTGAAAAAAACCAACAAATTCAACAACAACCTCAACATTGAAAAACAACAACAACCTCAACATTGAAAAACACCAAGAAATTCAACAACAACTTCAACATTGAAAAACACCAACAAATTCAACAACAACCTCGAAATTGAAAAACACCAACAAATTCAACAACAACCTCAACATTGAAAAACAACAACAACCTGAATATTGAAAATCACCAACAAATTCAACAACAGCCTCAGCATTGAAAAACAACAACAACCTCAACATTGAAAAACACCAATATATTCAACAACAACCTCAACATTTAAAAACACCAACAAATTCAACAACAACCTCAACATTGAAAAACAACAACAACCTCAACATTGAAAAACACCAACAAATTCAACAACAACCTCAACATTGAAAAACAACAACAACCTCAACATTGAAAAACACCAAGAAATTCAACAACAACTTCAACATTGAAAAACACCAACAAATTCAACAACAACCTCGAAATTGAAAAACACCAACAAATTCAACAACAACGTCAACATTGAAAGCAACAACAACCTGAATATTGAAAATCACCAACAAATTCAACAACAGCCTCAGCATTGAAAAACAACAACAACCTCAACATTGAAAAACACCAATATATTCAACAACAACCTCAACATTTAAAAACACCAACACATTGAACAACAACCTCAACATTGAAAAACAACAACAACCTCAACATTGAAAAACTCCAACAAATTCAACAACAACTTCAACATTGAAAAACACCAACAATTTCAACAACAACCTCGACATTGAAAAACACCAACAAATTCAACAACAACCTGAACATTGAAAAACAACAACAACCTCAACATTGAAAAACACCAACAAATTCAACAATAACCTCAACATTGAAAAACACCAACAAATTCAACAACAACCTCAACATTGAAAAACGCCAACAAATTCAACAACAACCTCAACATTGAAAAACACCAACAAATTCAAAAACAACCTCAACATTGAAAAACAACAACAACCTCAACATTGAAAAACACCAACTAATTCAACAACAAATTCAACATTGAAAAAGACCAACAAATTCAACAACAACCTCGACATTGAAAAACACCAACAAATTCAACAAGAACCTCCACATTGAACGACAACAACAACCTCAACAAAGAAAAACACCAACAAATTCAACAACAACCTCAACATTGTTAAACAACAACAACCTCAACATTGAAAAACACCAACAAATTCAACAACAACCTCAATATTTAAAAACACCAACAAATTCAACAACAACCTCAACATTGAAAAACACCAACAAATTCAACCACAACCTCGACATTGAAAAACACCAACAAATTCAACAACAACCTCAACATTGAAAAACTACAACAACCTCAACATTGAAAAACACCAACAAGTTCAACAACAACCTCAACATTGAAAAACAACAACAACCTCAACATTGAAAAACAACAGCAAATTCAACAACAACCTCAACATTGAAAAACACCAACAAATTCAACAACAACCTCAACATTGAAAAACACCAACAAATTCAACAACAACCTCAACATTGAAAAACAACAACAACCTCAACATTGAAAAACACCAACAAATTCAACAACAACCTCAACATTGAAAAACACTAACAAATTCAACAACAACCTCAACATTGAAAAACAACAACAACCTCAACATTGAAAACCACCAACAAATTCAACAACAACCACAACATTGAAAACAACAACAACCTCAACATTGAAAAAGACCAACAAATTCAACCACAACCTCAACATTGAAAAACACTAACAAATTCAACAACAACCTCAACATTGAAAAACAACAACAACCTCAACATTGAAAACCACCAACAAATTCAACAACAATCACAACATTGAAAACAACAACAACCTCAACATTGAAAAATACCAACAAATTCAACACCAACCTCAACATTGAAAAACACCAACAAATTCATCAACAACCTCAACATTGAAAACACCAACAAATTCAACAACCTCAACATTGAAAAACAACAACAACCTCAACATTGAAAAACACCAACCAATTCAACAACAACCTGAACATTGAAAAACAACAACAACCTCAACATTGAAAAACACCAACAAATTCAACAACAACTTCAACATTGAAAAACACCAACAAATTCAACAACAACCTCGAAATTGAAAAACACCAACAAATTCAACAACAACCTCAACATTGAAAAACAACAACAACCTCAACATTGAGAAACACCAACAAATTCAACAATAACCTCAACAGTGAAAAACACCAACAAATTCAACATAAACCTCAACATTTAAAAACGCCAACAAATTCAACAACAACCTCAACATTGAAAAACACCCACAAATTCAACAATAACCTCAACATTGAAAAACAACAACAACCTCAACATTGAACAACACCAATAAATTCAACAACAACTTCAACATTGAAAAACACCAACAAATTCAACAACAACCTGGAAATTGAAAAACACCAACAAATTCAACAACAACCTCAACATTGAAAAACAACAACAACCTGAATATTGAAAATCACCAACAAATTCAACAACAGCCTCAGCATTGAAAAACAACAACAACCTCAACATTGAAAAACACCAATATATTCAAAAACAACCTCAACATTTAAAAACACCAACAAATTCAACAACAACCTCAACATTGAAAAACAACAACAACCTCAACATTGAAAAACACCAACAAATTCAACAACAACCTCAACATTGAAAAACAACAACAACCTCAACATTGAAAAACACCAAGAAATTCAACAACAACTTCAACATTGAAAAACACCAACAAATTCAACAACAACCTCGAAATTGAAAAACACCAACAAATTCAACAACAACCTCAACATTGAAAGCAACAACAACCTGAATATTGAAAATCACCAACAAATTCAACAACAGCCTCAGCATTGAAAAACAACAACAACCTCAACATTGAAAAACACCAATATATTCAACAACAACCTCAACATTTAAAAAAAACAAACACATTGAACAACAACCTCAACATTGAAAAACAACAACAACCTCAACATTGAAAAACACCAACAAATTCAACAACAACTTCAACACTGAAAAACACCAACAATTTCAACAACAACCTCGACATTGAAAAACACCAACAAATTCAACAACAACCTGAACATTGAAAAACAACAACAACCTCAACATTGAAAAACACCAACAAATTCAACAATAACCTCAACATTGAAAAACACCAACAAATTCAACAACAACCTCAACATTGAAAAACGCCAACAAATTCAACAACAACCTCAACATTGAAAAACACCAACAAATTCAACAACAACCTCAACATTGAAAAACAACAACAGCCTCAACATTGAAAAACACCAACAAATTCAACAACAACCTCAACATTGAAAAACACCAACAAATACAACAACAACCTCAGCATTGAAAAACAACAACAACCTCAACATTGAAAAAAACCAACAAATTCAACAACAACCTCAACATTGAAAAACAACAACAACCTCAACATTGAAAAACACCAAGAAATTCAACAACAACTTCAACATTGAAAAACACCAACAAATTCAACAACAACCTCGAAATTGAAAAACACCAACAAATTCAACAACAACCTCAACATTGAAAAACAACAACAACCTGAATATTGAAAATCACCAACAAATTCAACAACAGCCTCAGCATTGAAAAACAACAACAACCTCAACATTGAAAAACACCAACCAATTCAACAACAACCTCAACATTTAAAAACACCAACAAATTCAACAACAACCTCAACATTGAAAAACAACAACAACCTCAACATTGAAAAACACCAAGAAATTCAACAACAACTTCAACATTGAAAAACACCAACAAATTCAACAACAACCTCGAAATTGAAAAACACCAACAAATTCAACAACAACCTCAACATTGAAAAACAACAACAACCTCAACATTGAAAAACACCAACAAATTCAACAACAACCTCAACATTGAAAAACACCAACAAATTCAACAACAACCTCGAAATTGAAAAACAACAACAAATTCAACAACAACCTCAACATTGAAAAACAACAACAACCTCAACATTGAAAAACACCAACAAATTCAACAACAACCTCAACATTGAACAACACCAACAATTTCAACATAAACCTCAACATTTAAAAACGCCAACAAATTCAACAACAACCTCAACATTGAAAAACGCCAACAAATTCAACAACAACCTCAACATTGAAAAACACCAACAAATTCAACAACAACCTCAACATTGAAAAACAACAACAACCTCAACATTGAAAAACACCAACAAATTCAACAACAACCTCAACATTGAAAAACGCCAACAAATTCAACAACAACCTCAACATTGAAAAACACCAACAAATTCAACAACAACCTCAACATTGAAAAACAACAACAACCTCAACATTGAAAAACACCAACTAATTCAACAACAAATTCAACATTGAAAAAGACCAACAAATTCAACAACAACCTCGACATTGAAAAACACCAACAAATTCAACAAGAACCTCCACATTGAACGACAACAACAACCTCAACAAAGAAAAACACCAACAAATTCAACAACAACCTCAACATTGTTAAACAACAACAACCTCAACATTGAAAAACTCCAACAAATTCAACAACAACCTCAATATTTAAAAACACCAACAAATTCAACAACAACCTCAACATTGAAAAACACCAACAAATTCAACCACAACCTCGACATTGAAAAACACCAACAAATTCAACAACAACCTCAACATTGAAAAACTACAACAACCTCAACATTGAAAAACACCAACAAGTTCAACAACAACCTCAACATTGAAAAACAACAACAACCTCAACATTGAAAAACAACAGCAAATTCAACAACAACCTCAACATTGAAAAACACCAACAAATTCAACAACAACCTCAACATTGAAAAACAACAACAACCTCAACATTGAAAAACAACAACAACCTCAACATTGAAAAACCCCAACTAATTCAACAACAACCTCAACATTGAACAACACTAACAAATTCAACAACAACCTCAACATTGAAAAACAACAACAACCTCAACATTGAAAACCACGAACAAATTCAACAACAACCACAACATTGAAAACAACAACAACCTCAACATTGAAAAACTACAACAACCTCAACATTGAAAAACACCAACAAGTTCAACAACAACCTCAACATTGAAAAACAACAACAACCTCAACATTGAAAAACAACAGCAAATTCAACAACAACCTCAACATTGAAAAACACCAACAAATTCAACAACAACCTCAACATTGAAAAACAACAACAACCTCAACATTGAAAAACAACAACAACCTCAACATTGAAAAACCCCAACTAATTCAACAACAACCTCAACATTGAACAACACTAACAAATTCAACAACAACCTCAACATTGAAAAACAACAACAACCTCAACATTGAAAACCACCAACAAATTCAACAACAACCACAACATTGAAAACAACAACAACCTCAACATTGAAAAAGACCAACAAATTCAACAACAACCTCAACATTGAAAAACACTAACAAATTCAACAACAACCTCAACATTGAAAAACAACAACAACCTCAACATTGAAAACCACCAACAAATTCAACAACAATCACAACATTGAAAACAACAACAACCTCAACATTGAAAAATACCAACAAATTCAACACCAACCTCAACATTGAAAAACACCAACAAATTCATCAACAACCTCAACATTGAAAACACCAACAAATTCAACAACCTCAACATTGAAAAAGAACAACAACCTCAACATTGAAAAACACCAACCAATTCAACAACAACCTGAACATTGAAAAACAACAACAACCTCAACATTGAAAAACACCAACAAATTCAACAACAACTTCAACATTGAAAAACACCAACAAATTCAACAACAACCTCGAAATTGAAAAACACCAACAAATTCAACAACAACCTCAACATTGAAAAACAACAACAACCTAAACATTGAGAAACACCAACAAATTCAACAATAACCTCAACAGTGAAAAACACCAACAAATTCAACATAAACCTCAACATTTAAAAACGCCAACAAATTCAACAACAACCTCAACATTGAAAAACACCAACAAATTCAACAATAACCTCAACATTGAAAAACAACAACAACCTCAACATTGAACAACACCAAGAAATTCAACAACAACTTCAACATTGAAAAACACCAACAAATTCAACAACAACCTCGAAATTGAAAAACACCAACAAATTCAACAACAACCTCAACATTGAAAAACAACAACAACCTGAATATTGAAAATCACCAACAAATTCAACAACAGCCTCAGCATTGAAAAACAACAACAACCTCAACATTGAAAAACACCAATATATTCAACAACAACCTCAACATTTAAAAACACCAACAAATTCAACAACAACCTCAACATTGAAAAACAACAACAACCTCAACATTGAAAAACACCAACAAATTCAACAACAACCTCAACATTGAAAAACAACAACAACCTCAACATTGAAAAACACCAAGAAATTCAACAACAACTTCAGCATTGAAAAACACCAACAAATTCAACAACAACCTCGAAATTGAAAAACACCAATATATTCAACAACAACCTCAACATTTAAAAAAAACAAACACATTGAACAACAACCTCAACATTGAAAAACAAGAACAACCTGAACATTGAAAAACACCAACAAATTCAACAACAACTTCAACACTGAAAAACACCAACAATTTCAACAACAACCTCGACATTGAAAAACACCAACAAATTCAACAACAACCTGAACATTGAAAAACAACAACAACCTCAACATTGAAAAACACCAACAAATTCAACAATAACCTCAACATTGAAAAACACCAACAAATTCAACAACAACCTCAACATTGAAAAACGCCAACAAATTCAACAACAACCTCAACATTGAAAAACACCAACAAATTCAACAACAACCTCAACATTGAAAAACAACAACAACCTCAACATTGAAAAACACCAACTAATTCAACAACAAATTCAACATTGAAAAAGATCAACAAATTCAACAACAACCTCGACATTGAAAAACACCAACAAATTCAACAAGAACCTCCACATTGAACGACAACAACAACCTCAACAAAGAAAAACACCAACAAATTCAACAACAACCTCAACATTGAAAAACAACAACAACCTCAACATTGAAAAACACCAACAAATTCAACAACAACCTCAATATTTAAAAACACCAACAAATTCAACAACAACCTCAACATTGAAAAACACCAACAAATTCAACCACAACCTCGACATTGAAAAACACCAACAAATTCAACAACAACCTCAACATTGAAAAACTACAACAACCTCAACATTGAAAAACACCAACAAGTTCAACAACAACCTCAACATTGAAAAACAACAACAACCTCAACATTGAAAAACAACAAATTCAACAATAACCTCAACATTGAAAAACACCAACAAATTCAACAACAACCTCAACATTGAAAAACAACATCAACCTCAACATTGAAAAACACCAACAAATTCAACAACAACCTCAACATTGAAAAACAACAACAACCTCAACATTGAAAAACCCCAACAAATTCAACAACAACCTCAACATTGAAAAACACTAACAAATTCAACAACAACCTCAACATTGAAAAACAACAACAACCTCAACATTGAAAACCACCAACAAATTCAACAACAACCACAACATTGAAAACAACAACAACCTCAACATTGAAAAAGACCAACAAATTCAACAACAACCTCAACATTGAAAAACAACAACAACCTCAACATTGAAAAATACCAACAAATTCAACACCAACCTCAACATTGAAAAACATCAACAAATTCATCAACAACCTCAACATTGAAAACACCAACAAATTCAACAACCTCAACATTGAAAAACAACAACAACCTCAACATTGAAAAACACCAACCAATTCAGCAACAACCTGAACATTGAAAAACAACAACAACCTCAACATTGAAAAACACCAACAAATTCAACAACAACTTCAACATTGAAAAACACCAACAAATTCAACAACAACCTCGAAATTGAAAAACACCAACAAATTCAACAACAACCTCAACATTGAAAAACAACAACAACCTCAACATTGAGAAACACCAACAAATTCAACAACAACCTCAACAGTGAAAAACACCAACAAATTCAACATAAACCTCAACATTTAAAAACGCCAACAAATTCAACAACAACCTCAACATTGAAAAACACCAACAAATTCAACAATAACCTCAACATTGAAAAACAACAACAACCTCAACATTGAAAAACACCAACAAATTCACCAACAACCTCAACATTGAAAACCACCAACAAATTCAACAACAACCTCAACATTGAAAAAAAACAACAACCTCAACATTGAAAAACACCAACAAATTCAACAACAACCTCAACATTGAAAAACAACAACAGCCTCAACATTGAAAAACACCAACAAATTCAACAACAACCTCAACATTGAAAAACACCAACAAATACAACAACAAACTCAGCATTGAAAAACCCCAACAAATTCAACAACAACCTCAACATTGAAAAACACTAACAAATTCAACATCAACCTCAACATTGAAAAACAACAACAACCTCAACATTGAAAAGAACCAACAAATTCAACAACAACCACAACATTGAAAACAACAACAACCTCAACATTGAAAAAGACCAACAAATTCAACAACAACCTCAACATTGAAAAACAACAACAACCTCAACATTGAAAAATACCAACAAATTCAACACCAGCCTCAACATTGAAAAACATCAACAAATTCATCAACAACCTCAACATTGAAAACACCAACAAATTCAACAACAACCTCAACATTGAAAAACAACAACAACCTCAACATTGAAAAACACCAACCAATTCAACAACAACCTGAACATTGAAAAACAACAACAACCTCAACATTGAAAAACACCAACAAATTCAACAACAACTTCAACATTGAAAAACACCAACAAATTCAACAACAACCTCGAAATTGAAAAACACCAACAAATTCAACAACAACCTCAACATTGAAAAACAACAACAACCTCAACATTGAGAAACACCAACAAATTCAACAACAACCTCAACAGTGAAAAACACCAACAAATTCAACATAAACCTCAACATTTAAAAACGCCAACAAATTCAACAACAACCTCAACATTGAAAAACACCAACAAATTCAACAATAACCTCAACATTGAAAAACAACAACAACCTCAACATTGAAAAACACCAACAAATTCAACAACAACCTCAACATTGAAAACCACCAACAAATTCAACAACAACCTCAACATTGAAAAAAAACAACAACCTCAACATTGAAAAACACCAACAAATTCAACAACAGCCTCAACATTGAAAAACAACAACAACCTCAACATTGAAAAATACCAACAAATTCAACACCAGCCTCAACATTGAAAAACATCAACAAATTCATCAACAACCTCAACATTGAAAACACCAACAAATTCAACAACAACCTCAACTTTGAAAAACAACAACAACCTCAACATTGAAAAACACCAACCAATTCAACAACAACCTGAACATTGAAAAACAACAACAACCTCAACATTGAAAAACACCAACAAATTCAACAACAACTTCAACATTGAAAAACACCAACAAATTCAACAACAACCTCGAAATTGAAAAACACCAACAAATTCAACAACAACCTCAACATTGAAAAACAACAACAACCTCAACATTGAGAAACACCAACAAATTCAACAACAACCTCAACAGTGAAAAACACCAACAAATTCAACATAAACCTCAACATTTAAAAACGCCAACAAATTCAACAACAACCTCAACATTGAAAAACACCAACAAATTCAACAATAACCTCAACATTGAAAAACAACAACAACCTCAACATTGAAAAACACCAACAAATTCAACAACAACCTCAACATTGAAAACCACCAACAAATTCAACAACAACCTCAACATTGAAAAAAAACAACAACCTCAACATTGAAAAACACCAACAAATTCAACAACAACATCAACATTAACAAACAACATTAGCCTCAACATTGAAAAACACCAACAAATTCAACAACAACCTCAACATTGAAAAACACCAACAAATAAAACAACAAACTCAGCATTGAAAAACAACAACAACCTCAACATTGAAAAACACCAACAAATTCAACAACAACCTCAACATTGAAAAACAACAACAACCTCAACATTGAAAAACACCAACAAATTCAACAACAACCTCAACATTGAAAAACACTAACAAATTCAACAACAACCTCAACATTGAAAAATAACAACAACCTCAACATTGAAAACCACCAACAAATTCAACAACAACCTCAACATTGAAAAACACCAACAAATACAACAACAACCTCAGCATTGAAAAACAACAACAACCTCAACATTGAAAAAAACCAACAAATTCAACAACAACCTCAACATTGAAAAACAACAACAACCTCAACATTGAAAAACACCAAGAAATTCAACAACAACTTCAACATTGAAAAACACCAACAAATTCAACAACAACCTCGAAATTGAAAAACACCAACAAATTCAACAACAACCTCAACATTGAAAAACAACAACAACCTGAATATTGAAAATCACCAACAAATTCAACAACAGCCTCAGCATTGAAAAACAACAACAACCTCAACATTGAAAAACACCAATATATTCAACAACAACCTCAACATTTAAAAACACCAACAAATTCAACAACAACCTCAACATTGAAAAACAACAACAACCTCAACATTGAAAAACACCAACAAATTCAAGAACAACCTCAACATTGAAAAACAACAACAACCTCAACATTGAAAAACACCAAGAAATTCAACAACAACTTCAACATTGAAAAACACCAACAAATTCAACAACAACCTCGAAATTGAAAAACACCAACAAATTCAACAACAACGTCAACATTGAAAGCAACAACAACCTGAATACTGAAAATCACCAACAAATTCAACAACAGCCTCAGCATTGAAAAACAACAACAACCTCAACATTGAAAAACACCAATATATTCAACAACAACCTCAACATTTAAAAACACCAACACATTGAACAACAACCTCAACATTGAAAAACAACAACAACCTCAACATTGAAAAACACCAACAAATTCAACAACAACTTCAACATTGAAAAACACCAACAATTTCAACAACAACCTCGACATTGAAAAACACCAACAAATTCAACAACAACCTGAACATTGAAAAACAACAACAACCTCAACATTGAAAAACACCAACAAATTCAACAATAACCTCAACATTGAAAAACACCAACAAATTCAACAACAACCTCAACATTGAAAAACGCCAACAAATTCAACAACAACCTCAACATTGAAAAACACCAACAAATTCAACAACAACCTCAACATTGAAAAACAACAACAACCTCAACATTGAAAAACACCAACTAATTCAACAACAAATTCAACATTGAAAAAGACCAACAAATTCAACAACAACCTCGACATTGAAAAACACCAACAAATTCAACAAGAACCTCCACATTGAACGACAACAACAACCTCAACAAAGAAAAACACCAACAAATTCAACAACAACCTCAACATTGTTAAACAACAACAACCTCAACATTGAAAAACTCCAACAAATTCAACAACAACCTCAATATTTAAAAACACCAACAAATTCAACAACAACCTCAACATTGAAAAACACCAACAAATTCAACCACAACCTCGACATTGAAAAACACCAACAAATTCAACAACAACCTCAACATTGAAAAACTACAACAACCTCAACATTGAAAAACACCAACAAGTTCAACAACAACCTCAACATTGAAAAACAACAACAACCTCAACATTGAAAAACAACAGCAAATTCAACAACAACCTCAACATTGAAAAACACCAACAAATTCAACAACAACCTCAACATTGAAAAACAACAACAACCTCAACATTGAAAAACACCAACAAATTCAACAACAACCTCAACATTGAAAAACAACAACAACCTCAACATTGAAAAACCCCAACAAATTCAACAACAACCTCAACTTTGAACAACACTAACAAATTCAACAACAACCTCAACATTGAAAAACAACAACAACCTCAACATTGAAAACCACCAACAAATTCAACAACAACCACAACATTGAAAACAACAACAACCTCAACATTGAAAAAGACCAACAAATTCAACAACAACCTCAACATTGAAAAACACTAACAAATTCAACAACAACCTCAACATTGAAAAACAACAACAACCTCAACATTGAAAACCACCAACAAATTCAACAACAATCACAACATTGAAAACAACAACAACCTCAACATTGAAAAATACCAACAAATTCAACACCAACCTCAACATTGAAAAACACCAACAAATTCATCAACAACCTCAACATTGAAAACACCAACAAATTCAACAACCTCAACATTGAAAAACAACAACAACCTCAACATTGAAAAACACCAACCAATTCAACAACAACCTGAACATTGAAAAACAACAACAACCTCAACATTGAAAAACACCAACAAATTCAACAACAACTTCAACATTGAAAAACACCAACAAATTCAACAACAACCTCGAAATTGAAAAACACCAACAAATTCAACAACAACCTCAACATTGAAAAACAACAACAACCTAAACATTGAGAAACACCAACAAATTCAACAATAACCTCAACAGTGAAAAACACCAACAAATTCAACATAAACCTCAACATTTAAAAACGCCAACAAATTCAACAACAACCTCAACATTGAAAAACACCAACAAATTCAACAATAACCTCAACATTGAAAAACAACAACAACCTCAACATTGAACAACACCAAGAAATTCAACAACAACTTCAACATTGAAAAACACCAACAAATTCAACAACAACCTCGAAATTGAAAAACACCAACAAATTCAACAACAACCTCAACATTGAAAAACAACAACAACCTGAATATTGAAAATCACCAACAAATTCAACAACAGCCTCAGCATTGAAAAACAACAACAACCTCAACATTGAAAAACACCAATATATTCAACAACAACCTCAACATTTAAAAACACCAACAAATTCAACAACAACCTCAACATTGAAAAACAACATCAACCTCAACATTGAAAAACACCAACAAATTCAACAACAACCTCAACATTGAAAAACAACAACAACCTCAACATTGAAAAACACCAAGAAATTCAACAACAACTTCAACATTGAAAAACACCAACAAATTCAACAACAACCTCGAAATTGAAAAACACCAACAAATTCAACAACAACCTCAACATTGAAAGCAACAACAACCTGAATATTGAAAATCACCAACAAATTCAACAACAGCCTCAGCATTGAAAAACAACAACAACCTCAACATTGAAAAACACCAATATATTCAACAACAACCTCAACATTTAAAAAAAACAAACACATTGAACAACAACCTCAACATTGAAAAACAACAACAACCTCAACATTGAAAAACACCAACAAATTCAACAACAACTTCAACACTGAAAAACACCAACAATTTCAACAACAACCTCGACATTGAAAAACACCAACAAATTCAACAACAACCTGAACATTGAAAAACAACAACAACCTCAACATTGAAAAACACCAACAAATTCAACAATAACCTCAACATTGAAAAACACCAACAAATTCAACAACAACCTCAACATTGAAAAACGCCAACAAATTCAACAACAACCTCAACATTGAAAAACACCAACAAATTCAACAACAACCTCAACATTGAAAAACAACAACAACCTCAACATTGAAAAACACCAACTAATTCAACAACAAATTCAACATTGAAAAAGATCAACAAATTCAACAACAACCTCGACATTGAAAAACACCAACAAATTCAACAAGAACCTCCACATTGAACGACAACAACAACCTCAACAAAGAAAAACACCAACAAATTCAACAACAACCTCAACATTGAAAAACAACAACAACCTCAACATTGAAAAACACCAACAAATTCAACAACAACCTCAATATTTAAAAACACCAACAAATTCAACAACAACCTCAACATTGAAAAACACCAACAAATTCAACCACAACCTCGACATTGAAAAACACCAACAAATTCAACAACAACCTCAACATTGAAAAACTACAACAACCTCAACATTGAAAAACACCAACAAGTTCAACAACAACCTCAACATTGAAAAACAACAACAACCTCAACATTGAAAAACAACAAATTCAACAATAACCTCAACATTGAAAAACACCAACAAATTCAACAACAACCTCAACATTGAAAAACAACATCAACCTCAACATTGAAAAACACCAACAAATTCAACAACAACCTCAACATTGAAAAACAACAACAACCTCAACATTGAAAAACCCCAACAAATTCAACAACAACCTCAACATTGAAAAACACTAACAAATTCAACAACAACCTCAACATTGAAAAACAACAACAACCTCAACATTGAAAACCACCAACAAATGCAACAACAACCACAACATTGAAAACAACAACAACCTCAACATTGAAAAAGACCAACAAATTCAACAACAACCTCAACATTGAAAAACAACAACAACCTCAACATTGAAAAATACCAACAAATTCAACACCAACCTCAACATTGAAAAACATCAACAAATTCATCAACAACCTCAACATTGAAAACACCAACAAATTCAACAACCTCAACATTGAAAAACAACAACAACCTCAACATTGAAAAACACCAACCAATTCAACAACAACCTGAACATTGAAAAACAACAACAACCTCAACATTGAAAAACACCAACAAATTCAACAACAACTTCAACATTGAAAAACACCAACAAATTCAACAACAACCTCGAAATTGAAAAACACCAACAAATTCAACAACAACCTCAACATTGAAAAACAACAACAACCTCAACATTGAGAAACACCAACAAATTCAACAACAACCTCAACAGTGAAAAACACCAACAAATTCAACAACAACCTCAACATTGAAGAAAAACAACAACCTCAACATTGAAAAACACCAACAAATTCAACAACAACCTCAACATTGAAAAACAACAACAGCCTCAACATTGAAAAACACCAACAAATTCAACAACAACCTCAACATTGAAAAACACCAACAAATACAACAACAAACTCAGCATTGAAAAACCCCAACAAATTCAACAACAACCTCAACATTGAAAAACACTAACAAATTCAACATCAACCTCAACATTGAAAAACAACAACAACCTCAACATTGAAAAGAACCAACAAATTCAACAACAACCACAACATTGAAAACAACAACAACCTCAACATTGAAAAAGACCAACAAATTCAACAACAACCTCAACATTGAAAAACAACAACAACCTCAACATTGAAAAATACCAACAAATTCAACACCAGCCTCAACATTGAAAAACATCAACAAATTCATCAACAACCTCAACATTGAAAACACCAACAAATTCAACAACAACCTCAACATTGAAAAACAACAACAACCTCAACATTGAAAAACACCAACCAATTCAACAACAACCTGAACATTGAAAAACAACAACAACCTCAACATTGAAAAACACCAACAAATTCAACAACAACTTCAACATTGAAAAACACCAACAAATTCAACAACAACCTCGAAATTGAAAAACACCAACAAATTCAACAACAACCTCAACATTGAAAAACAACAACAACCTCAACATTGAGAAACACCAACAAATTCAACAACAACCTCAACAGTGAAAAACACCAACAAATTCAACATAAACCTCAACATTTAAAAACGCCAACAAATTCAACAACAACCTCAACATTGAAAAACACCAACAAATTCAACAATAACCTCAACATTGAAAAACAACAACAACCTCAACATTGAAAAACACCAACAAATTCAACAACAACCTCAACATTGAAAACCACCAACAAATTCAACAACAACCTCAACATTGAAAAAAAACAACAACCTCAACATTGAAAAACACCAACAAATTCAACAACAACATCAACATTAACAAACAACATTAGCCTCAACATTGAAAAACACCAACAAATTCAACAACAACCTCAACATTGAAAAACACCAACAAATAAAACAACAAACTCAGCATTGAAAAACAACAACAACCTCAACATTGAAAAACACCAACAAATTCAACAACAACCTCAACATTGAAAAACAACAACAACCTCAACATTGAAAAACACCAACAAATTCAACAACAACCTCAACATTGAAAAACACTAACAAATTCAACAACAACCTCAACATTGAAAAATAACAACAACCTCAACATTGAAAACCACCAACAAATTCAACAACAACCACAACATTGAAAACAACAACAACCTCAACATTGAAAAACAACAACAACCTCAACATTGAAAAATACCAACAAATTCAACACCAACCTCAACATTGAAAAACATCAACAAATTCATCAACAACCTCAACATTGAAAACACCAACAAATTCAACAACAACCTCAACATTGAAAAACAACAACAACCTCAACATTGAAAAACACCAACCAATTCAACAACAACCTGAACATTGAAAAACAACAACAACCTCAACATTGAAAAACACCAACAAATTCAACAACAACTTCAACATTGAAAAACACCAACAAATTCAACAACAACCTCGAAATTGAAAAACACCAACAAATTCAACAACAACCTCAACATTGAAAAACAACAACAACCTCAACATTGAAAAACACCAACAAATTCAACAACAACCTCAACAGTGAAAAACACCAACAAATTCAACATAAACCTCAACATTGAAAAACAACAACAACCTCAACATTAAAAAACACCAACAAATTCAACAACAACTTCAACATTGAAAAACACCAACAAATTCAATAACAACCTCGAAATTGAAAAACACCAACAAATTCAACAACAACCTCAACATTGAAAAACAACAACAACCTCAACATTGAAAAACACCAACAAATTCAACAACAACCTCAACATTGAAAAACACCAACAAATTCAACAATAACCTCAACATTGAAAAACAACAACAACCTCAACATTGAAAAACACCAACAAATTCAACAACAACCTCAACATTGAAAAGCACCAACAAAGTCAACAACAACCTCAACATTGAAAAAAAACAACCTCAACATTGAAAAACACCAACAAATTCAACAACAACCTCAACATTGAAAAACAACAACAGCCTCAACATTGAAAAACACCAACAAATTCAACAACAACCTCAACATTGAAAAACACCAACAAATACAACAACAACCTCAGCATTGAAAAACAACAACAACCTTCAACATTGAAAAACACCAACAAATTCAACAACAACCTCAACATTGAAAAACAACAACAACCTCAACATTGAAAAACACCAAGAAATTCAACAACAACTTCAACATTGAAAAACACCAACAAATTCAACAACAACCTCGAAATTGAAAAACACCAACAAATTCAACAACAACCTCAACATTGAAAAACAACAACAACCTGAATATTGAAAATCACCAACAAATTCAACAACAGCCTCAGCATTGAAAAACAACAACAACCTCGACATTGAAAAACACCAATATATTCAACAACAACCTCAACATTTAAAAACACCAACAAATTCAACAACAACCTCAGCATTGAAAAACAACAACAACCTCAACATTGAAAAACACCAACAAATTCAACAACAACCTCAACATTGAAAAACAACAACAACCTCAACATTGAAAAACACCAAGAAATTCAACAACAACTTCAACATTGAAAAACACCAACAAATTCAACAACAACCTCGAAATTGAAAAACACCAACAAATTCAACAACAACCTCAACATTGAAAGCAACAACAACCTGAATATTGAAAATCACCAACAAATTCAACAACAGCCTCAGCATTGAAAAACAACAACAACCTCAACATTGAAAAACACCAATATATTCAACAACAACCTCAACATTTAAAAACACCAACACATTGAACAACAACCTCAACATTGAAAAACAACAACAACCTCAACATTGAAAAACACCAACAAATTCAACAACAACTTCAACATTGAAAAACACCAACAATTTCAACAACAACCTCGACATTGAAAAACACCAACAAATTCAACAACAACCTGAACATTGAAAAACAACAACAACCTCAACATTGAAAAACACCAACAAATTCAACATCAACATCGAAATTGAAAAACACCAACAAATTCAACAACAACCTCAACATTGAAAAACAACAACAACCTCAACATTGAGAAACACCAACAAATTCAACAACAACCTCAACAGTGAAAAACACCAACAAATTCAACATAAACCTCAACATTTAAAAACGCCAACAAATTCAACAACAACCTCAACATTGAAAAACACCAACAAATTCAACAATAACCTCAACATTGAAAAACAACAACAACCTCAACATTGAAAAACACCAACAAATTCAACAACAACCTCAACATTGAAAACCACCAACAAATTCAACAACAACCTCAACATTGAAAAAAAACAACAACCTCAACATTGAAAAACACCAACAAATTCAACAACAACATCAACATTAACAAACAACATTAGCCTCAACATTGAAAAACACCAACAAATTCAACAACAACCTCAACATTGAAAAACACCAACAAATAAAACAACAAACTCAGCATTGAAAAACAACAACAACCTCAACATTGAAAAACACCAACAAATTCAACAACAACCTCAACATTGAAAAACAACAACAACCTCAACATTGAAAAACACCAACAAATTCAACAACAACCTCAACATTGAAAACACTAACAAATTCAACAACAACCTCAACATTGAAAAATAACAACAACCTCAACATTGAAAACCACCAACAAATTCAACAACAACCACAACATTGAAAACAACAACAACCTCAACATTGAAAAACAACAACAACCTCAACATTGAAAAATACCAACAAATTCAACACCAACCTCAACATTGAAAAACATCAACAAATTCATCAACAACCTCAACATTGAAAACACCAACAAATTCAACAACAACCTCAACATTGAAAAAAAACAACAACCTCAACATTGAAAAACACCAACAAATTCAACAACAACATCAACATTAACAAACAACATTAGCCTCAACATTGAAAAACACCAACAAATTCAACAACAACCTCAACATTGAAAAACACCAACAAATAAAACAACAAACTCAGCATTGAAAAACAACAACAACCTCAACATTGAAAAACACCAACAAATTCAACAACAACCTCAACATTGAAAAACAACAACAACCTCAACATTGAAAAACACCAACAAATTCAACAACAACCTCAACATTGAAAAACACTAACAAATTCAACAACAACCTCAACATTGAAAAATAACAACAACCTCAACATTGAAAACCACCAACAAATTCAACAACAACCACAACATTGAAAACAACAACAACCTCAACATTGAAAAACAACAACAACCTCAACATTGAAAAATACCAACAAATTCAACACCAACCTCAACATTGAAAAACATCAACAAATTCATCAACAACCTCAACATTGAAAACACCAACAAATTCAACAACAACCTCAACATTGAAAAACAACAACAACCTCAACATTGAAAAACACCAACCAATTCAACAACAACCTGAACATTGAAAAACAACAACAACCTCAACATTGAAAAACACCAACAAATTCAACAACAACTTCAACATTGAAAAACACCAACAAATTCAACAACAACCTCGAAATTGAAAAACACCAACAAATTCAACAACAACCTCAACATTGAAAAACAACAACAACCTCAACATTGAAAAACACCAACAAATTCAACAACAACCTCAACAGTGAAAAACACCAACAAATTCAACATAAACCTCAACATTGAAAAACAACAACAACCTCAACATTGAAAAACACCAACAAATTCAACAACAACTTCAACATTGAAAAACACCAACAAATTCAATAACAACCTCGAAATTGAAAAACACCAACAAATTCAACAACAACCTCAACATTGAAAAACAACAACAACCTCAACATTGAAAAGCACCAACAAATTCAACAACAACCTCAACATTGAAAAACACCAACAAATTCAACAATAACCTCAACATTGAAAAACAACAACAACCTCAACATTGAAAAACACCAACAAATTCAACAACAACCTCAACATTGAAAAGCACCAACAAAGTCAACAACAACCTCAACATTGAAAAAAAACAACCTCAACATTGAAAAACACCAACAAATTCAACAACAACCTCAACATTGAAAAACAACAACAGCCTCAACATTGAAAAACACCAACAAATTCAACAACAACCTCAACATTGAAAAACACCAACAAATACAACAACAACCTCAGCATTGAAAAACAACAACAACCTTCAACATTGAAAAACACCAACAAATTCAACAACAACCTCAACATTGAAAAACAACAACAACCTCAACATTGAAAAACACCAAGAAATTCAACAACAACTTCAACATTGAAAAACACCAACAAATTCAACAACAACCTCGAAATTGAAAAACACCAACAAATTCAACAACAACCTCAACATTGAAAAACAACAACAACCTGAATATTGAAAATCACCAACAAATTCAACAACAGCCTCAGCATTGAAAAACAACAACAACCTCGACATTGAAAAACACCAATATATTCAACAACAACCTCAACATTTAAAAACACCAACAAATTCAACAACAACCTCAACATTGAAAAACAACAACAACCTCAACATTGAAAAACACCAACAAATTCAACAACAACCTCAACATTGAAAAACAACAACAACCTCAACATTGAAAAACACCAAGAAATTCAACAACAACTTCAACATTGAAAAACACCAACAAATTCAACAACAACCTCGAAATTGAAAAACACCAACAAATTCAACAACAACCTCAACATTGAAAGCAACAACAACCTGAATATTGAAAATCACCAACAAATTCAACAACAGCCTCAGCATTGAAAAACAACAACAACCTCAACATTGAAAAACACCAATATATTCAACAACAACCTCAACATTTAAAAACACCAACACATTGAACAACAACCTCAACATTGAAAAACAACAACAACCTCAACATTGAAAAACACCAACAAATTCAACAACAACTTCAACATTGAAAAACACCAACAATTTCAACAACAACCTCGACATTGAAAAACACCAACAAATTCAACAACAACCTGAACATTGAAAAACAACAACAACCTCAACATTGAAAAACACCAACAAATTCAACAATAACCTCAACATTGAAAAACACCAACAAATTCAACAACAACCTCAACATTGAAAAACGCCAACAAATTCAACAACAACCTCAACATTGAAAAACACCAACAAATTCAACAACAACCTCAACATTGAAAAACAACAACAACCTCAACATTGAAAAACACCAACTAATTCAACAACAAATTCAACATTGAAAAAGACCAACAAATTCAACAACAACCTCGACATTGAAAAACACCAACAAATTCAACAAGAACCTCGACATTGAACGACAACAACAACCTCAACAAAGAAAAACACCAACAAATTCAACAACAACCTCAACATTGAAAAACAACAACAACCTCAACATTGAAAAACACCAACTAATTCAACAACAAATTCAACATTGAAAAAGACCAACAAATTCAACAACAACCTCGACATTGAAAAACACCAACAAATTCAACAAGAACCTCGACATTGAACGACAACAACAACCTCAACAAAGAAAAACACCAACAAATTCAACAACAACCTCAACATTGAAAAACAACAACAACCTCAACATTGAAAAACACCAACAAATTCAACAACAACCTCAATATTTAAAAACACCAACAAATTCAACAACAACCTCAACATTGAAAAACACCAACAAATTCAACCACAACCTCGACATTGAAAAACACCAACAAATTCAACAACAACCTCAACATTGAAAAACTACAACAACCTCAACATTGAAAAACACCAACAAGTTCAACAACAACCTCAACATTGAAAAACAACAACAACCTCAACATTGAAAAACAACAACAAATTCAACAACAACCTCAACATTGAAAAACACCAACAAATTCAACAACAACCTCAACATTGAAAAACAACAACAACCTCAACATTGAAAAACACCAACAAATTCAACAACAATCTCAACATTGAAAAACAACAACAACCTCAACATTGAAAAACACTAACAAATTCAACAACAACCTCAACATTGAAAAACAACAACAACCTCAACATTGAAAACACAAACAAATTCAACAACAACCTCAACATTGAAAAACAACAACAACCTCAACATTGAAAAACACCAACCAATTCAACAACAACCTGAACATTGAAAAACAACAACAACCACAACATTGAAAAACACCAACAAATTCAACAACAACTTCAACATTGAAAAACACCAACAAATTCAACAACAACCTCGAAATTGAAAAACACCAACAAATTCAACAACAACCTCAACATTGAAAAACAACAACAACCTCAACATTGAGAAACACCAACAAATTCAACAACAACCTCAACAGTGAAAAACACCAACAAATTCAACATAAACCTCAACATTTAAAAACGCCAACAAATTCAACAACAACCTCAACATTGAAAAACACCAACAAATTCAACATTGAAAAACACCAAGAAATTCAACAACAACTTCAACATTGAAAAACACCAACAAATTCAACAACAACCTCGAAATTGAAAAACACCAACAAATTCAACAACAACTTCAACATTGAAAAACAACAACAACCTGAATATTGAAAATCACCAACAAATTCAACAACAGCCTCAGCATTGAAAAACAACAACAACCTCAACATTGAAAAACACCAATAAATTCAACAACAACCTCAACATTTAAAAACACCAACAAATTCAACAACAACCTCAACATTGAAAAACAACAACAACCTCAACATTGAAAAACACCAACAAATTCAACAACCTGAACATTTAAAAACGCCAACAAATTCAACAACAACCTCAACATTGAAAAACACCAACAAATTGAACAACAACCTCAACATTGAAAAACAACAACAACCTCAACATTGAAAAACAACAACAAATTCAACAACAACCTCAACATTGAAAAACACCAACAAATTCGACAACAACCTCAACATTGAAAAACAACAACAACCTCAACATTGAAAAACACCAACAAATTCAACAACAACCTCAACATTGAAAAACAACAACAACCTCAACATTGAAAAACACCAACAAATTCAACAACAACCTCAACATTGAAAAACACTAACAAATTCAACAACAACCTCAACATTGAAAAACAACAACAACCTCAACATTGAAAACCACCAACAAATTCAACAACAGCCACAACATTGAAAAACAACAACAACCTCAACATTGAAAAAGACCAACAAATTCAACAACAACCTCAACATTGAAAAACAACAACAACCTCAACATTGAAAAATACCAACAAATTCAACACCAACCTCAACATTGAAAAACATCAACAAATTCATCAACAACCTCAACATTGAAAACACCAACAAATTCAACAACAACCTCAACATTGAAAAACAACAACAACCTCAACATTGAAAAACACCAACCAATTCAACAACAACCTGAACATTGAAAAACAACAACAACCTCAACATTGAAAAACACCAACAAATTCAACAACAACTTCAACATTGAAAAACACCAACAAATTCAACAACAACCTCGAAATTGAAAAACACCAACAAATTCAACAACAACCTCAACATTGAAAAACAACAACAACCTCAACATTGAAAAACACCAACAAATTCAACAACAACCTCAACAGTGAAAAACACCAACAAATTCAACATAAACCTCAACATTTAAAAAGGCCAACAAATTCAACAACAACCTCAACATTGAAAAACACCAACAAATTCAACAATAACCTCAACATTGAAAAACAACAACAACCTCAACATTGAAAAACACCAACAAATTCACCAACAACCTCAACATTGAAAACCACCAACAAATTCAACAACAACCTCAACATTGAAAAAAAAACAACAACCTCAACATTGAAAAACACCAACAAATTCAACAACAACCTCAACATTGAAAAACAACAACAGCCTCAACATTGAAAAACACCAAGAAATTCAACAACAACCTCAACATTGAAAAACACCAACAAATACAACAACAAACTCAGCATTGAAAAACAACAACAACCTCAACAATGAAAAACACCAACAAATTCAACAACAACCTCAACATTGAAAAACAACAACAACCTCAACACTGAAAAACACCAAGAAATTCAACAACAACTTCAACATTGAAAAACACCAACAAATTCAACAACAACCTCGAAATTGAAAAACACCAACAAATTCAACAACAACTTCAACATTGAAAAACAACAACAACCTGAATATTGAAAATCACCAACAAATTCAACAACAGCCTCAGCATTGAAAAAGAACAACACCCTCAACATTGAAAAACACCAATAAATTCAACAACAACCTCAACATTTAAAAACACCAACAAATTCAACAACAACCTCAACATTGAAAAACAACAACAACCTCAACATTGAAAAACACCAACAAATTCAACAACATGAACATTTAAAAACGCCAACAAATTCAACAACAACCTCAACATTGAAAAACACCAACAAATTGAACAACAACCTCAACATTGAAAAACAACAACAACCTCAACATTGAAAAACACCAACAAATTCAACAACAACCTCAACATTGAAAAACAACAACAGCCTCAACATTGAAAAACACCAACAAATTCAACACCAACAAATTCAACAACAACCTCAACATTGAAAAACACTAACAAATTCAACAACAACATCAACATTGAAAAACAACAACAACCTCAACATTGAAAACCACCAACAAATTCAACAACAACCACAACATTGAAAAACAACAACAACGTCAACATTGAAAAAGACCAACAAATTCAACAACAACCTCAACATTGAAAAACAACAACAACCTCAACATTGAAAAATACCAACAAATTCAACACCAACCTCAACATTGAAAAACATCAACAAATTCATCAACAACCTCAACATTGAAAACACCAACAAATTCAACAACCTCAACATTGAAAAACCCCAACCAATTCAACAACAACCTGAACTTTGAAAAACAACAACAACCTCAACATTGAAAAACACCAACAAATTCAACAACAACTTCAACATTGAAAAACACCAACAAATTCAACAACAACCTCGAAATTGAAAAACACCAACAAATTCAAGAACAACCTCAACATTGAAAAACAACAACAACCTCAACATTGAAAAACACCAACAAATTCAACAACAACCTCAACAGTGAAAAACACCAACAAATTCAACATAAACCTCAACATTTAAAAACGCCAACAAATTCAACAACAACCTCAACATTGAAAAACACCAACAAATTCAACAATAACCTCAACATTGAAAAACAACAACTACCTCAACATTGAAAAACACCAACAAATTCAACAACAACCTCAACATTGAAAAACACCAACAAATTCAACAACAACCTCAACATTGAAAAAAAACAACAACCTCAACATTGAAAAACACCAACAACCTCAACATTGAAAAACACCAACAACCTGAACATTGAAAAACAACAACAACCTCAACATTGAAAAACACCAACAAATTCAACAACAACCTCAACATTGAAAAACACCAACAAATTCAACAACAACCTCAGCATTGAAAAACAACAACCTCAACATTGAAAAACACCAACAAATTCAACAACAACCTCAACATTGAAAAACAACAACAACCTCAACATTAAAAAACACCAAGAAATTCAACAACAACTTCAACATTGAAAAACACCAACAAATACAACAACAACCTCGAAATTGAAAAACACCAACAAATTCAACACCAACCTCAACATTGAAAAACAACAACAACTTCAACATTGAAAAATACCAACAAATTCAACACCAACCTCAACATTGAAAAACATCAACAAATTCATCAACAACCTCAACATTGAAAACACCAACAAATTCAACAACAACCTCAACATTGAAAAACAACAACAACCTCAACATTGAAAAACACCAACCAATTCAACAACAACCTGAACATTGAAAAACAACAACAACCTCAACATTGAAAAACACCAACAAATTCAACAACAACTTCAACATTGAAAAACACCAACAAATTCAACAACAACCTCGAAATTGAAAAACACCAACAAATTCAACAACAACCTCAACATTGAAAAACAACAACAACCTCAACATTGAAAAACACCAACAAATTCAACAACAACCTCAACAGTGAAAAACACCAACAAATTCAACATAAACCTCAACATTTAAAAACGCCAACAAATTCAACAACAACCTCAACATTGAAAAGCACCAACAAATTCAACAATAACCTCAACATTGAAAAACAACAACAACCTCAACATTGAAAAACACCAACAAATTCAACAACAACCTCAACATTGAAAAGCACCAACAAATTCAACAACAACCTCAACATTGAAAAAAAACAACCTCAACATTGAAAAACACCAACAAATTCAACAACAACCTCAACATTGAAAAACAACAACAGCCTCAACATTGAAAAACACCAACAAATTCAACAACAACCTCAACATTGAAAAACACCAAATACAACAACAACCTCAGCATTGAAAAACAACAACAACCTCAACATTGAAAAACACCAACAAATTCAACAACAACCTCAACATTGAAAAACAACAACAACCTCAACATTGAAAAACACCAAGAAATTCAACAACTTCAACATTGAAAAACACCAACAAATTGAACAACAACGTCGAAATTGAAAAACACCAACAAATTCAACAACAACCTCAACATTGAAAAACAACAACAACCTGAATATTGAAAATCACCAACAAATTCAACAACAGCCTGAGCATTGAAAAACAACAACAACCTCAACATTGAAAAAAACCAAATACAACAACAACCTCAGCATTGAAAAACAACAACAACCTCAACAGTGAAAAACACCAACAAATTCAACATAAACCTCAACATTTAAAAACGCCAACAAATTCAACAACAACCTCAACATTGAAAAGCACCAACAAATTCAACAATAACCTCAACATTGAAAAACAACAACAACCTCAACATTGAAAAACACCAACAAATTCAACAACAACCTCAACATTGAAAAGCACCAACAAATTCAACAACAACCTCAACATTGAAAAAAAACAACCTCAACATTGAAAAACACCAACAAATTCAACAACAACCTCAACATTGAAAAACAACAACAGCCTCAACATTGAAAAACACCAACAAATTCAACAACAACCTCAACATTGAAAAACACCAAATACAACAACAACCTCAGCATTGAAAAACAACAACAACCTCAACATTGAAAAACACCAACAAATTCAACAACAACCTCAACATTGAAAAACAACAACAACCTCAACATTGAAAAACACCAAGAAATTCAACAACTTCAACATTGAAAAACACCAACAAATTGAACAACAACGTCGAAATTGAAAAACACCAACAAATTCAACAACAACCTCAACATTGAAAAACAACAACAACCTGAATATTGAAAATCACCAACAAATTCAACAACAGCCTGAGCATTGAAAAACAACAACAACGTCAACATTGAAAAAAACCAAATACAACAACAACCTCAGCATTGAAAAACAACAACAACCTCAACATTGAAAAACACCAACAAATTCAACAACAGCCTCAGCATTGAAAAACAACAACAACCACAACATTGAAAAACACCAATATATTCAACAACAACCTCAACATTTAAAAACACCAACAAGTTCAACAACAACCTCAACATTGAAAAACAACAACAACCTCAACATTGAAAAACACCAACAAATTCAACAACAACCTCAACATTGAAAAACAACAACAACCTCAACATTGAAAAACACCAAGAAATTCAACAACAACTTCAACATTGAAAAACACCAACAAATTCAACAACAACCTCGAAATTGAAAAACACCAACAAATTCAACAACAACCTCAACATTGAAAGCAACAACAACCTGAATATTGAAAATCACCAACAAATTCAACAACAGCCTCAGCATTGAAAAACAACAACAACCTCAACATTGAAAAACACCAATATATTCAACAAAAACCTCGACATTGAAAAACACCAACAAATTCAACAACAACCTGAACATTGAAAAACAACAACAACCTCAACATTGAAAAACACCAACAAATTCAACAACAACCTCAACATTGAAAAACGCCAACAAATTCAACAACAACCTCAACATTGAAAAACACCAACAAATTCAACAACAACCTCAACATTGAAAAACAACAACAACCTCAACATTGAAAAACACCAACTAATTCGACAACAAATTCAACATTGAAAAAGACCAACAAATTCAACAACAACCTCGACATTGAAAAACACCAACAAATTCAACAAGAACCTCCACATTGAACGACAACAACAACCTCAACAAAGAAAAACACCAACAAATTCAACAACAACCTCAACATTGAAAAACAACAACAACCTCAACATTGAAAAACACCAACAAATTCAACAACAACCTCAATATTTAAAAACACCAACAAATTCAACAACAACCTCAACATTGAAAAACACCAACCAATTCAACCACAACCTCGACATTGAAAAACACCAACAAATTCAACAACAACCTCAACATTGAAAAACTACAACAACCTCAACATTGAAAAACACCAACAAGTTCAACAACAACCTCAACATTGAAAAACAACAACAACCTCAACATTGAAAAACAACAACAAATTCAACAACAACCTCAACATTGAAAAACACCAACAAATTCAACAACAACCTCAACATTGAAAAACAACAACAACCTCAACATTGAAAAACACCAACAAATTCAACAACAACCTCAACATTGAAAAACAACAACAACCTCAACATTGAAAAACCCCAACAAATTCAACAACAACCTCAACATTGAAAAACACTAACAAATTCAACAACAACCTCAACATTGAAAAACAACAACAACCTCAACATTGAAAACACCAACAAATTCAACAACAACCTCAACATTGAAAAACAACAACCACCTCAACATTGAAAAACACCAACCAATTCAACAACAACCTGAACATTGAAAAACAACAACAACCTCAACATTGAAAAACACCAACAAATTCAACAACAACTTCAACATTGAAAAACACCAACAAATTCAACAACAACCTCGAAATTGAAAAACACCAACAAATTCAACAACAACCTCAACATTGAAAAACAACAACAACCTCAACATTGAAAAACACCAACAAATTCAACAACAACCTCAACAGTGAAAATCACCAACAAATTCAACTTAAACCTCAACATTTAAAAACGCCAACAAATTCAACAACAACCTCAACATTGAAAAACACCAACAAATTCAACAATAACCTCAACATTGAAAAACAACAACATCCTCAACATTGAAAAACACCAACAAATTCAACAACAACCTCAACATTGAAAACCACCAACAAATTCAACAACAACCTCAACATTGAAAAAAAACAACAACCTCAACATTGAAAAACACCAACAAATTCAACAACAACCTCAACATTGAAAAACAACAACAGCCTCAACATTTAAAAAACACCAACAAATTCAACAACAACCTCAACATTGAAAAACACCAACAAATACAACAACAAACTCAGCATTGAAAAACAACAACAACCTCAACATTGAAAAACACCAACAAATTCAACAACAACCTCAACATTGAAAAACAACAACAACCTCAACATTGAAAAACAACAAGAAATTCAACAACAACTTCAACATTGAAAAACACCAACAAATTCAACAACAACCTCGAAATTGAAAAACACCAACAAATTCAACAACAACTTCAACATTGAAAAACATCAACAACCTGAATATTGAAAATCACCAACAAATTCAACAACAGCCTCAGCATTGAAAAACAACAACAACCTCAACATTGAAAAACACCAATAAATTCAACAACAACCTCAACATTGAAAAACACCAACAAATTCAACAACAACCTCAACATTGAAAAACAACAACAACCTCAACATTGAAAAACACCAACAAATTCAACAACCTGAACATTTAAAAACGCCAACAAATTCAACAACAACCTCAACATTGAAAAACACCAACAAATTGAACAACAACCTCAACATTGAAAAACAACAACAACCTCAACATTGAAAAACAACAACAAATTCAACAACAACCTCAACATTGAAAAACACCAACAAATTCGTCAACAACCTCAACATTGAAAAACAACAACAACCTCAACATTGAAAAACACCAACAAATTCAACAACAACCTCAACATTGAAAAACAACAACAGCCTCAACATTGAAAAACACCAACAAATTCAACAACAACCTCAAAATTGAAAAACACTAACAAATTCAACAACAACCTCAACATTGAAAAACAACAACAACCTCAACATTGAAAACCACCAACAAATTCAACAACAACCACAACATTGAAAAACAACAACAACCTCAACATTGAAAAAGACCAACAAATTCAACAACAACCTCAACATTGAAAAACAACAACAACCTCAACATTGAAAAATACCAACAAATTCAACACCAACCTCAACATTGAAAAACATCAACAAATTCATCAACAACCTCAACATTGAAAACACCAACAAATTCAACAACAACCTCAACATTGAAAAAATACAACAACCTCAACATTGAAAAACACCAACCAATTCAACAACAACCTGAACATTGAAAAACAACAACAACCTCAACATTGAAAAACACCAACAAATTCAACAACAACTTCAACATTGAAAAACACCAACAAATACAACAACAACCTCGAAATTGAAAAACACCAACAAATTCAACAACAACCTCAACATTGAAAAACACCAACAAATTCAACAATAACCTCAACATTGAAAAACAACAACAACCTCAACATTGAAACACACCAACAAATTCAACAACAACCTCAACATTGAAAAACACCAACAAATTCAACAACAACCTCAACATTGAAAAAAAACAACAACCTCAACATTGAAAAACACCAACAACCTCAACATTGAAAAACACCAACAACCTCAACATTGAAAAACAACAACAACCTCAACATTGAAAAACACCAACAAATTCAACAACAACCTCAACATTGAAAAACACCAACAAATTCAACAACAACCTCAGCATTGAAAAACAACAACCTCAACATTGAAAAATACCAACAAATTCAACAACAACCTCAACATTGAAAAACAACAACAACCTCAACATTAAAAAACACCAAGAAATTCAACAACAACTTCAACATTGAAAAACACCAACAAATACCACAACAACCTCGAAATTGAAAACATCAACAAATTCAACAACAACCTCAACATTGAAAAACAACAACAACCTCAACATTGAAGAATACCAACAAATTCAACACCAACCTCAACATTGAAAAACATCAACAAATTCATCAACAACCTCAACATTGAAAACACCAACAAATTCAACACCAACCTCAACATTGAAAAACATCAACAAATTCATCAACAACCTCAACATTGAAAACACCAACAAATTCAACAACAACCTGAACATTGAAAAACAACAACAACCTCAACATTGAAAAACACCAACAAATTCAACAACAACTTCAACATTGAAAAACACCAACAAATTCAACAACAACCTCGAAATTGAAAAACACCAATAAATTCAACAACAACCTCATCATTGAAAAACAACAACAACCTCAACATTGAAAAACACCAACAAATTCAACAACAACCTCAACAGTGAAAAACACCAACAACTTCAACATAAACCTCAACATTTAAAAACGCCAACAAATTCAACAACAACCTCAACATTGAAAAACACCAACAAATTCAACATTAATCTCAACATTGAAAAACAACAACAACCTCAACATGGAAAAACACCAACAAATTCAACAACAACCTCAACATTGAAAAGCACCAACAAATTCAACAACAACCTCAACATTGAAAAAAAACAACCTCAACATTGAAAAACACCAACAAATTCAACAACAACCTCAACATTGAAAAACAACAACAGCCTCAACATTGAAAAACACCAACAAATTCAACAACAACCTCAACATTGAAAAACACCAAATACAACAACAACCTCAGCATTGAAAAACAACAACAACCTCAACATTGAAAAACACCAACAAATTCAACAACAACCTCAACATTGAAAAACAACAACAACCTCAACATTGAAAAACACCAAGAAATTCAACAACAACTTCAACATTGAAAAACACCAACAAATTCAACAACAACCTCGAAATTGAAAAACACCAACAAATTCAACAACAACCTCAACATTGAAAAACAACAACAACCTGAATATTGAAACTCACCAACAAATTCAACAACAGCCTCAGCATTGAAAAACAACAACAACCTCAACATTGAAAAACACCAATATATTCAACAACAACCTCAACATTTAAAAACACCAACAAATTCAACAACAACCTCAACATTGAAAAACAACAACAACCTCAACATTGAAAAACACCAACAAATTCAACAACAACCTCAACATTGAAAAACAACAACAACCTCAACATTGAAAAACACCAAGAAATTCAACAACAACTTCAACATTGAAAAACACCAACAAATTCAACAACAACCTCGAAATTGAAAAACACCAACAAATTCAACAACAACCTCAACATTGAAAGCAACAACAACCTGAATATTGAAAATCACCAACAAATTCAACAACAGCCTCAGCATTGAAAAACAACAACAACCTGAACATTGAAAAACAACAACAACCTCAACATTGAAAAACAACAACAACCTCAACATTGAAAAACACCAACAAATTCAACAACAACTTCAACATTGAAAAACACCAACAATTTCAACAACAACCTCGACATTGAAAAACACCAACAAATTCAACAACAACCTGAACATTGAAAAACAACAACAACCTCAACATTGAAAAACACCAACAAATTCAACAACAACCTCAACATTGAAAAACGCCAACAAGTTCAACAACATCCTCAACATTGAAAAACACCAACAAATTCAACAACAACCTCAACATTGAAAAACAACAACAACCTCAACATTGAAAATCACCAACTAATTCAACAACAAATTCAACATTGAAAAAGACCAACAAATTCAACAACAACCTCGATATTGAAAAACACCAACAAATTCAACAAGAACCTCCACATTGAACGACAACAACCTCAACAAAGAAAAACACCAACAAATTCAACAACAACCTCAACATTGAAAAACAACAACAACCTCAACATTGAAAAACACCAACAAATTCAACAACAACCTCAATATTTAAAAACACCAACAAATTCAACAACAACCTCAACATTGAAAAACACCAACAAATTCAACCACAACCTCGACATTGAAAAACACCAACAAATTCAACAACAACCTCAACATTGAAAAACTACAACAACCTCAACATTGAAAAACACCAACTAGTTCAACAACAACCTCAACATTGAAAAACAACAACAACCTCAACATTGAAAAACAACAACAAATTCAACAACAACCTCAACATTGAAAAACACCAACAAATTCAACAACAACCTCAACATTGAAAAACAACAACAACCTCAACATTGAAAAACACCAACAAATTCAACAACAACCTCAACATTGAAAAACAACAACAACCTCAACATTGAAAAACCCCAACAAATTCAACAACAACCTCAACATTGAAAAACACTAACAAATTCAACAACAACCTCAACATTGAAAAACAACAACAACCTCAACATTGAAAACACCAACAAATTCAACAACAACCTCAACATTTAAAAACAACAACAACCTCAACATTGAAAACCACCAACCAATTCAACAACAACCTGAACATTGAAAAACAACAACAACCTCAACATTGAAAAACACCAACAAATTCAACAACAACTTCAACATTGAAAAACACCAACAAATTCAACAACAACCTCGAAATTGAAAAACACCAACAAATTCAACAACAACCTCAACATTGAAAAACAACAACAACCTCAACATTGAAAAACACCAACAAATTCAACAACAACCTCAACAGTGAAAAACACCAACAAATTGAACATAAACCTCAACATTTAAAAACGCCAACAAATTCAACAACAACCTCAACATTGAAAAACACCAACAAATTCAACAATAACCTCAACATTGAAAAACAACAACAACCTCAACATTGAAAAACACCAACAAATTCAACAACAACCTCAACATTGAAAACCACCAACAAATTCAACAACAACCTCAACATTGAAAAAAAACAACAACCTCAACGTTGAAAAACACCAACAAATTCAACAACAACCTCAACATTGAAAAACACCAACAAATACAACAACAAACTCAGAATTGAAAAACAACAACAACCTCAACATTGAAAAACACCAACAAATTCAACAACAACCTCGAAATTGAAAAACACCAAGAAATTCAACAACAACTTCAACATTGAAAAACACCAACAAATTCAACAACAACCTCGAAATTGAAAAACACCAACAAATTCAACAACAACTTCAACATTGAAAAACAACAACAACCTGAATATTGAAAATCACCAACAAATTCAACAACAGCCTCAGCATTGAAAAACAACAACAACCTCAACATTGAAAAACACCAATAAATTCAACAACAACCTCAACATTTAAAAACACCAACAAATTCAACAACAACCTCAACATTGAAAAACAACAACAACCTCAACATTGAAAAACACTAACAAATTCAACAACAACCTCAACATTGAAAAACAACAACAACCTCAACATTGAAAACACCAACAAATTCAACAACAACCTCAACATTTAAAAACAACAACAACCTCAACATTGAAAACCACCAACCAATTCAACAACAACCTGAACATTGAAAAACAACAACAACCTCAACATTGAAAAACACCAACAAATTCAACAACAACTTCAACATTGAAAAACACCAACAAATTCAACAACAACCTCGAAATTGAAAAACACCAACAAATTCAACAACAACCTCAACATTGAAAAACAACAACAACCTCAACATTGAAAAACACCAACAAATTCAACAACAACCTCAACAGTGAAAAACACCAACAAATTCAACATAAACCTCAACATTTAAAAACGCCAACAAATTCAACAACAACCTCAACATTGAAAAACACCAACAAATTCAACAATAACCTCAACATTGAAAAACAACAACAACCTCAACATTGAAAAACACCAACAAATTCAACAACAACCTCAACATTGAAAACCACCAACAAATTCAACAACAACCTCAACATTGAAAAAAAACAACAACCTCAACATTGAAAAACACCAACAAATTCAACAACAACCTCAACATTGAAAAACACCAACAAATACAACAACAAACTCAGAATTGAAAAACAACAACAACCTCAACATTGAAAAACACCAACAAATTCAACAACAACCTCGAAATTGAAAAACACCAAGAAATTCAACAACAACTTCAACATTGAAAAACACCAACAAATTCAACAACAACCTCGAAATTGAAAAACACCAACAAATTCAACAACAACTTCAACATTGAAAAACAACAACAACCTGAATATTGAAAATCACCAACAAATTCAACAACAGCCTCAGCATTGAAAAACAACAACAACCTCAACATTGAAAAACACCAATAAATTCAACAACAACCTCAACATTTAAAAACACCAACAAATTCAACAACAACCTCAACATTGAAAAACAACAACAACCTCAACATTGAAAAACACCAACAAATTCAACAACCTGAACATTTAAAAACGCCAACAAATTCAACAACAACCACAACATTGAAAAACACCAACAAATTGAACAACAACCTCAACATTGAAAAACAACAACAACCTCAACATTGAAAAACAACAACAAATTCAACAACAACCTCAACATTGAAAAACACCAACAAATTCGACAACAACCTCAACATTGAAAAACAACAACAACCTCAACATTGAAAAACACCAACAAATTCAACAACAACCTCAACATTGAAAAACAACAACAACCTCAACATTGAAAAACACCAACAAATTTAACAACAACCTCAACATTGAAAAACACTAACAAATTCAACAACAACCTCAACATTGAAAAACAACAACAACCTCAACATTGAAAACCACCAACAAATTCAACAACAACCACAACATTGAAAAACAACAACAACCTCAACATTGAAAAAGACCAACAAATTCAACAACAACCTCAACATTGAAAAACAACAACAACCTCAACATTGAAAAATACCAACAAATTCAACACCAACCTCAACATTGAAAAACATCAACAAATTCATCAACAACCTCAACATTGAAAACACCAACAAATTCAACAACAACCTCAACATTGAAAAACACCAACAAGTTCAACAAGAACCTCCACATTGAACGACAACAACAACCTCAACAAAGAAAAACACCAACAAATTCAACAACAACCTCAACATTGAAAAACAACAACAACCTCAACATTGAAAAACACCAACAAATTCAACAACAACCTCAATATTTAAAAACACCAACAAATTCAACAACAACCTCAACATTGAAAAACACCAACAAATTCAACCACAACCTCGACATTGAAAAACACCAACAAATTCAACAACAACCTCAACATTGAAAAACTACAACAACCTCAACATTGAAAAACACCAACAAGTTCAACAACAACCTCAACATTGAAAAACAACAACAACCTCAACATTGAAAAACAACAACAAATTCAACAACAACCTCAACATTTAAAAACACCAACAAATTCAACAACAACCTCAACATTGAAAAACAACAACAACCTCAACATTGAAAAACACCAACAAATTCAACAACCTGAACATTTAAAAACGCCAACAAATTCAACAACAACCACAACATTGAAAAACACCAACAAATTGAACAACAACCTCAACATTGAAAAACAACAACAACCTCAACATTGAAAAACAACAACAAATTCAACAACAACCTCAACATTGAAAAACACCAACAAATTCGACAACAACCTCAACATTGAAAAACAACAACAACCTCAACATTGAAAAACACCAACAAATTCAACAACAACCTCAACATTGAAAAACAACAACAACCTCAACATTGAAAAACACCAACAAATTTAACAACAACCTCAACATTGAAAAACACTAACAAATTCAACAACAACCTCAACATTGAAACAACAACAACAACCTCAACATTGAAAACCACCAACAAATTCAACAACAACCACAACATTGAAAAACAACAACAACCTCAACATTGAAAAAGACCAACAAATTCAACAACAACCTCAACATTGAAAAACAACAACAACCTCAACATTGAAAAATACCAACAAATTCAACACCAACCTCAACATTGAAAAACATCAACAAATTCATCAACAACCTCAACATTGAAAACACCAACAAATTCAACAACAACCTCAACATTGAAAAACACCAACAAGTTCAACAAGAACCTCCACATTGAACGACAACAACAACCTCAACAAAGAAAAACACCAACAAATTCAACAACAACCTCAACATTGAAAAGCAACAACAACCTCAACATTGAAAAACACCAACAAATTCAACAACAACCTCAATATTTAAAAACACCAACAAATTCAACAACAACCTCAACATTGAAAAACACCAACAAATTCAACCACAACCTCGACATTGAAAAACACCAACAAATTCAACAACAACCTCAACATTGAAAAACTACAACAACCTCAACATTGAAAAACACCAACAAGTTCAACAACAACCTCAACATTGAAAAACAGCAACAACCTCAACATTGAAAAACAACAACAAATTCAACAACAACCTCAACATTGAAAAACAACAACAAATTCAACAACAACCTCAACATTGAAAAACAACAACAACCTCAACATTGAAAAACACCAACAAATTCAACAACAACCTCAACATTGAAAAACAACAACAACCTCAACATTGAAAAACCCCAACAAATTCAACAACAACCTCAACATTGAGAAACACTAACAAATTCAACAACAACCTCAACATTGAAAAACAACAACAACCTCAACATTGAAAACAACCAACAAATTCAACAACAACCACAACATTGAAAACAACAACAACCTCAACATTGAAAAACACCAACCAATTCAACAACAACCTGAACATTGAAAAACAACAACAACCTCAACATTGAAAAACATCAACAAATTCATCAACAACCTCAACATTGAAAACACCAACAAATTCAACAACAACCTCAACATTGAAAAACAACAACAACCTCAACATTGAAAAACACCAACCAATTCAACAACAACCTGAACATTGAAAAACAACAACAACCTCAACATTGAAAAACACCAACAAATTCAACAACAACTTCAACATTGAAAAACACCAACAAATTCAACAACAACCTCGAAATTGAAAAACACCAACAAATTCAACAACAACCTCAACATTGAAAAACAACAACAACCTCAACATTGAAAAACACCAACAAATTCAACAAAAACCTCAACAGTGAAAAACACCAACAAATTCAACATAAACCTCAACATTTAAAAACGCCAACAAATTCAACGACAACCTCAACATTGAAAAACACCAACAAATTCAACAATAACCTCAACTGAAAAACAACAACAACCTCAACATTGAAAAACGCCAACAAATTCAACAACAACCTCAACATTGAAAACCACCAACAAATTCAACAACAACCTCAACATTGAAAAAAAACAACAACCTCAACATTGAAAAACACCAACAAATTCAACAACAACCTCAACATTGAAAAACAACAACAGCCTCAACATTGAAAAACACCAACAAATTCAACAACAACCTCAACATTGAAAAACACCAACAAATACAACAACAAACTTAGCATTGAAAAACAACAACAACCTCAACATTAAAAAACACCAACAAATTCAACAACAACCTCAACATTGAAAAACAACAACAACCTCAACATTGAAAAACACCAAGAAATTCAACAACAACTTCAACATTGAAAAACACCAACAAATTCAACAACAACCTCGAAATTGAAAAACACCAACAAATTCAACAACAACTTCAACATTGAAAAACAACAACAACCTGAATATTGAAAATCACCACCAAATACAACAACAGCCTCAGCATTGAAAAACAACAACAACCTCAACATTGAAAAACACCAATAAATTCAACAACAACCTCAACATTTAAAAACACCAACAAATTCAACAACAACCTCAACATTGAAAAACAACAACAACCTCAACATTGAAAAACACCAACAAATTCAACAACCTGAACATTTAAAAACAACAACAAATTCAACAACAACCTCAACATTGAAAAACACCAACAAATTCGACAACAACCTCAACATTGAAAAACAACAACAACCTCAACATTGAAAAACACCAACAACCTCAACATTGAAAAACACCAACAAATTCAACAACAACCTCAACATTGAAAAACACTAACAAATTCAACAACAACCTCAACGTTGAAAAACAACAACAACCTCAACATTGAAAACCACCAACAAATTCAACAACAACCACAACATTGAAAAACAACAACAACCTCAACATTGAAAAAGACCAACAAATTTAACAACAACCTCAACATTGAAAAACAACAACAACCTCAACATTGAAAAATACCAACAAATTCAACACCAACCTCAACATTGAAAAACATCAACAAATTCATCAACAACCTCAACATTGAAAACACCAACAAATTCAACAACAACCTCAACATTGAAAAACACCAACAAGTTCAACAAGAACCTCCACATTGAACGACAACAACAACCTCAACAAAGAAAAACACCAACAAATTCAACAACAACCTCAACATTGAAAAACAACAACAACCTCAACATTGAAAAACACCAACAAATTCAACAACAACCTCAATATTTAAAAACACCAACAAATTCAACAACAACCTCAACATTGAAAAACACCAACAAATTCAACCACAACCTCGACATTGAAAAACACCAACAAATTCAACAACAACCTCAACATTGAAAAACTACAACAACCTCAACATTGAAAAACACCAACAATTCAACAATAACCTCAACATTGAAAAACAACAACAACCTCAACATTGAAAAACAACAACAAATTCAACAACAACCTCAACATTGAAAAACACCAACAAATTCAACAACAACCTCAACATTGAAAAACAACAACAACCTCAACATTGAAAAACACCAACAAATTCAACAACAACCTCAACATTGAAAAACAACAACAACCTCAACATTGAAAAACCCCAACAAATTCAACAACAACCTCAACATTGAAAAACACTAACAAATTCAACAACAACCTCAACATTGAAAAACAACAGCAACCTCAACATTGAAAACCACCAACAAATTCAACAACAACCACAACATTGAAAACAACAACAACCTCAACATTGAAAAAGACCAACAAATTCAACAACAACCTCAACATTGAAAAAGAACAACAACCTCAACATTGAAAAATAACAACAAATTCAACACCAACCTCAACATTGAAAAACATCAACAAATTCATCAACAACCTCAAAATTGAAAACTCCAACAAATTCAACAACAACCTCAACATTGAAAAACAACAACAACCTCAACATTGAAAAACACCAACCAATTCAACAACAACCTGAACATTGAAAAACAACAACAACCTCAACATTGAAAAACACCAACAAATTCAACAACAACTTCAACATTGAAAAACACCAACAAATTCAACAACAACCTCGAAATTGAAAAACACCAACAAATTCAACAACAACCTCAACATTGAAAAACAACAACAACCTCAACATTGAAAAACACCAACAAATTCAACAACAACCTCAACATTGAAAACCACCACCAAATTCAACAACAACCTCAACATTGAAAAAAAACAACAATCTCAACATTGAAAAACACCAACAAATTCAACAACAACCTCAACATTGAAAAACAACAACAGCCTCAACATTGAAAAACACCAACAAATTCAACAACAACCTCAACATTGAAAAACACCAACAAATACAACAACAAACTCAGCATTGAAAAACAACAACAACCTCAACATTGAAAAACACCAACAAATTCAACAACAACCTCAACATTGAAAAACAACAACAACCTCAACATTGAAAAACACCAAGAAATTCAACAACAACTTCAACATTGAAAAACACCAACAAATTCAACAACAACCTCGAAATTGAAAAACACCAACAAATTCAACAACAACTTCAACATTGAAAAACAACAACAACCTGAATATTGAAAATCACCACCAAATTCAACAACAGCCTCAGCATTGAAAAACAACAACAACCTCAACATTGAAAAACAACAACAACCTCAACATTGAAAAACACCAACAAATTCAACAACCTGGACATTTAAAAACGCCAACAAATTCAACAACAACCTCAACATTGAAAAACACCAACAAATTGAACAACAACCTCAACATTGAAAAACAACAACAACCTCAACATTGAAAAACAACAACAAATTCAACAACAACCTCAACATTGAAAAACACCAACAAATTCGACAACAACCTCAACATTGAAAAACAACAACAACCTCAACATTGAAAAACACCAACAAATTCAACAACAACCTCAACATTGAAAAACAACAACAACCTCAACATTGAAAAACACCAACAAATTTAACAACAACCTCAACATTGAAAAACACGAACAAATTCAACAACAACCTCAACATTGAAAAACAACAACAACCTCAACATTGAAAACCACCAACAATTTCAACAACAACCACAACATTGAAAAACAACAACAACCTCAACATTGAAAAAGACCAACAAATTCAACACCAACCTCAACATTGAAAAACATCAACAAATTCATTAACAACCTCAACATTGAAAACACCAACAAATTCAACAACAACCTCAACATTGAAAAACACCAACAAGTTCAACAAGAACCTCCACATTGCACGACAACAACAACCTCAACAAAGAAAAACACCAACAAATTCAACAACAACCTCAACATTGAAAAGCAACAACAACCTCAACATTGAAAAACACCAACAGATTCAACAACAACCTCAATATTTAAAAACACCAACAAATTCAACAACAACCTCAACATTGAAAAACACCAACAAATTCAACCACAACCTCGACATTGAAAAACACCAACAAATTCAACAACAACCTCAACATTGAAAAACTACAACAACCTCAACATTGAAAAACACCAACAAGTTCAACAACAACCTCAACATTGAAAAACAACAACAACCTCAACATTGAAAAACACCAACAAATTCAACAACAACCTCAACATTGAAAAACAACAACAACCTCAACATTGAAAAACCCCAACAAATTCAACAACAACCTCAACATTGAAAAACACTAACAAATTCAACAACAACCTCAACATTGAAAAACAACAACAACCTCAACATTGAAAACCACCAACAAATTCAACAACAACCACAACATTGAAAACAACAACAACCTCAACATTGAAAAAGACCAACAAATTCAACAACAACCTCAACATTGAAAAAGAACAACAACCTCAACATTGAAAAATACCAACAAATTCAACACCAACCTCAACATTGAAAAACATCAACAAATTCATCAACAACCTCAACATTGAAAACTCCAACAAATTCAACAACAACCTCAACATTGAAAAACAACAACAACCTCAACATTGAAAAACACCAACCAATTCAACAACAACCTGAACATTGAAAAACAACAACAACCTCAACATTGAAAAACACCAACAAATTCAACAACAACTTCAACATTGAAAAACACCAACAAATTCAACAACAACCTCGAAATTGAAAAACACCAACAAATTCAACAACAACCTCAACATTGAAAAACAACAACAACCTCAACATTGAAAAACACCAACAAATTCAACAACAACCTCAACAGTGAAAAACACCAACAAATTCAACATAAACCTCAACATTTAAAAACGCCAACAAATTCAACAACAACCTCAACATTGAAAAACACCAACAAATTCAACAATAACCTCAACATTGAAAAACAACAACAACCTCAACATTGAAAAACACCAACAAATTCAACAACAACCTCAACATTGAAAACCACCAACAAATTCAACAACAACCTCAACATTGAAAAAAAACAACAATCTCAACATTGAAAAACACCAACAAATTCAACAACAACCTCAACATTGAAAAACAACAACAGCCTCAACATTGAAAAACACCAACAAATTCAACAACAACCTCAACATTGAAAAACACCAACAAATACAACAACAAACTCAGCATTGAAAAACAACAACAACCTCAACATTGAAAAACACCAACAAATTCAACAACAACCTCAACATTGAAAAACAACAACAACCTCAACATTGAAAAACACCAAGAAATTCAACAACAACTTCAACATTGAAAAACACCAACAAATTCAACAACAACCTCGAAATTGAAAAACACCAACAAATTCAACAACAACTTCAACATTGAAAAACAACAACAACCTGAATATTGAAAATCACCACCAAATTCAACAACAGCCTCAGCATTGAAAAACAACAACAACCTCAACATTGAAAAACACCAAAAAATTCAACAACAACCTCAACATTTAAAAACACCGACAAATTCAACAACAACCTCAACATTGAAAAACAACAACAACCTCAACATTGAAAAACACCAACAAATTCAACAACCTGGACATTTAAAAACGCCAACAAATTCAACAACAACCTCAACATTGAAAAACACCAACAAATTGAACAACAACCTCAACATTGAAAAACAACAACAACCTCAACATTGAAAAACAACAACAAATTCAACAACAACCTCAACATTGAAAAACACCAACAAATTCGACAACAACCTCAACATTGAAAAACAACAACAACCTCAACATTGAAAAACACCAACAAATTCAACAACAACCTCAACATTGAAAAACAACAACAACCTCAACATTGAAAAACACCAACAAATTTAACAACAACCTCAACATTGAAAAACACTAACAAATTCAACAACAACCTCAACATTGAAAAACAACAACAACCTCAACATTGAAAACCACCAACAAATTCAACAACAACCACAACATTGAAAAACAACAACAACCTCAACATTGAAAAAGACCAACAAATTCAACAACAACCTCAACATTGAAAAACAACAACAACCTCAACATTGAAAAATACCAACAACTTCAACACCAACCTCAACATTGAAAAACATCAACAAATTCATCAACAACCTCAACATTGAAAACACCAACAAATTCAACACAACCTCAACATTGAAAAACACCAACAAGTTCAACAAGAACCTCCACATTGAACGACAACAACAACCTCAACAAAGTAAAACACCAACAAATTCAACAACAACCTCAACATTGAAAAACAACAACAACCTCAACATTGAAAAACACCAACAGATTCAACAACCTCAATATTTAAAAACACCAACAAATTCAACAACAACCTCAACATTGAAAAACACCAACAAATTCAACCACAACCTCGACATTGAAAAACACCAACAAATTCAACAACAACCTCAACATTGAAAAACTACAACAACCTCAACATTGAAAAACACCAACAATTTCAACAACAACCTCAACATTGAAAAACTACAACAACCTCAACATTGAAAAACACCAACAAGTTCAACAACAACCTCAACATTGAAAAACAACAACAACCTCAACATTGAAAAACAACAACAAATTCAACAACAACCTCAACATTGAAAAACACCAACAAATTCAACAACAACCTCAACATTGAAAAACAACAACAACCTCAACATTGAAAAACACCAACAAATTCAACAACAACCTCAACATTGAAAAACAACAACAACCTCAACATTGTAAAACCCCAACAAATTCAACAACAACCTCAACATTGAAAAACACTAACAAATTCAACAACAACCTCAACATTGAAAAACAACAACAACCTCAACATTGAAAACACCAACAAATTCAACAACAACCTCAACATTTAAAAACAACAACAACCTCAACATTGAAAACCACCAACCAATTCAACAACAACCTGAACATTGAAAAACAACAACAACCTCAACATTGAAAAACACCAACAAATTCAACAACAACTTCAACATTGAAAAACACCAACAAATTCAACAACAACCTCGAAATTGAAAAACACCAACAAATTCAACAACAACCTCAACATTGAAAAACAACAACAACCTCAACATTGAAAAACACCAACAAATTCAACAACAACCTCAACAGTGAAAAACACCAACAAATTCAACATAAACCTCAACATTTAAAAACGCCAACAAATTCAACAACAACCTCAACATTGAAAAACACCAACAAATTCAACAATAACCTCAACATTGAAAAACAACAACAACCTCAACATTGAAAAACACCAACAAATTCAACAACAACCTCAACATTGAAAACCACCAACAAATTCAACAACAACCTCAACATTAAAAAAAAACAACAACCTCAACATTGAAAAACACCAACAAATTCAATAACAACCTCAACATTGAAAAACACCAACAAATACAACAACAAACTCAGAATTGAAAAACAACAACAACCTCAACATTGAAAAACACCAACAAATTCAACAACAACCTCGAAATTGAAAAACACCAAGAAATTCAACAACAACTTCAACATTGAAAAACACCAACAAATTCAACAACAACCTCGAAATTGAAAAACACCAACAAATTCAACAACAACTTCAACATTGAAAAACAACAACAACCTGAATATTGAAAATCACCAACAAATTCAACAACAGCCTCAGCATTGAAAAACAACAACAACCTCAACATTGAAAAACACCAATAAATTCAACAACAACCTCAACATTTAAAAACACCAACAAATTCAACAACAACCTCAACATTGAAAAACAACAACAACCTCAACATTGAAAAACACCAACAAATTCAACAACCTGAACATTTAAAAACGCCAACAAATTCAACAACAACCTGAACAATGAAAAACACCAACACATTGAACAACAACCTCAACATTGAAAAACAACAACAACCTCAACATTGAAAAACAACAACAAATTCAACAACAACCTCAACATTGAAAAACACCAACAAATTCGACAACAACCTCAACATTGAAAAACAACAACAACCTCAACATTGAAAAACACCAACAAATTCAACAACAACCTCAACATTGAAAAACAACAACAACCTCAACATTGAAAAACACCAACAAATTTAACAACAACCTCAACATTGAAAAACACTAACAAATTCAACAACAACCTCAACATTGAAAAACAACAACAACCTCAACATTGAAAACCACCAACAAATTCAACAACAACCACAACATTGAAAAACAACAACAACCTCAACATTGAAAAAGACCAACAAATTCAACAACAACCTCAACATTGAAAAACAACAACAACCTCAACATTGAAAAATACCAACAAATTCAACACCAACCTCAACATTGAAAAACATCAACAAATTCATCAACAACCTCAACATTGAAAACACCAACAAATTCAACAACAACCTCAACATTGAAAAACACCAACAAGTTCAACAAGAACCTCCACATTGAACGACAACAACAACCTCAACAAAGAAAAACACCAACAAATTCAACAACAACCTCAACATTGAAAAACAACAACAACCTCAACATTGAAAAACACCAACAAATTCAAAAACAACCTCAATATTTAAAAACACCAACAAATTCAACAACAACCTCAACATTGAAAAACACCAACAAATTCAACCACAACCTCGACATTGAAAAACACCAACAAATTCAACAACAACCTCAACATTGAAAAACTACAACAACCTCAACATTGAAAAACACCAACAAGTTCAACAACAACCTCAACATTGAAAAACAACAACAACCTCAACATTGAAAAACAACAACAAATTCAACAACAACCTCAACATTGAAAAACAACAACAAATTCAACAACAACCTCAACATTGAAAAACAACAACAACCTCAACATTGAAAAACACCAACAAATTCAACAACAACCTCAACATTGAAAAACAACAACAACCTCAACATTGAAAAACCCCAACAAATTCAACAACAACCTCAACATTGAGAAACACTAACAAATTCAACAACAACCTCAACATTGAAAAACAACAGCAACCTCAACATTGAAAACAACCAACAAATTCAACAACAACCACAACATTGAAAACAACAACAACCTCAACATTGAAAAACACCAACCAATTCAACAACAACCTGAACATTGAAAAACAACAACAACCTCAACATTGAAAAACATCAACAAATTCATCAACAACCTCAACATTGAAAACACCAACAAATTCAACAACAACCTGAACATTGAAAAACAACAACAACCTCAACATTGAAAAACACCAACAAATTCAACAACAACTTCAACATTGAAAAACACCAACAAATTCAACAACAACCTCGAAATTGAAAAACACCAACAAATTCAACAACAACCTCAACATTGAAAAACAACAACAACCTCAACATTGAAAAACACCAACAAATTCAACAAAAACCTCAACAGTGAAAAACACCAACAAATTCAACATAAACCTCAACATTTAAAAACGCCAACAAATTCAACGACAACCTCAACATTGAAAAACACCAACAAATTCAACAATAACCTCAACTGAAAAACAACAACAACCTCAACATTGAAAACCGCCAACAAATTCAACAACAACCTCAACATTGAAAACCACCAACAAATTCAACAACAACCTCAACATTGAAAAAAAACAACAACCTCAACATTGAAAAACACCAACAAATTCAACAACAACCTCAACATTGAAAAACAACAACAGCCTCAACATTGAAAAACACCAACAAATTCAACAACAACCTCAACATTGAAAAACACCAACAAATACAACAACAAACTTACATTGAAAAACAACAACAACCTCAACATTAAAAAACACCAACAAATTCAACAACAACCTCAACATTGAAAAACAACAACAACCTCAACATTGAAAAACACCAAGAAATTCAACAACAACTTCAACATTGAAAAACACCAACAAATTCAACAACAACCTCGAAATTGAAAAACACCAACAAATTCAACAACAACTTCAACATTGAAAAACAACAACAACCTGAATATTGAAAATCACCACCAAATACAACAACAGCCTCAGCATTGAAAAACAACAACAACCTCAACATTGAAAAACACCAATAAATTCAACAACAACCTCAACATTTAAAAACACCAACAAATTCAACAACAACCTCAACATTGAAAAACAACAACAACCTCAACATTGAAAAACACCAACAAATTCAACAACCTGAACATTTAAAAACAACAACAAATTCAACAACAACCTCAACATTGAAAAACACCAACAAATTCGACAACAACCTCAACATTGAAAAACAACAACAACCTCAACATTGAAAAACACCAACAACCTCAACATTGAAAAACACCAACAAATTCAACAACAACCTCAACATTGAAAAACACTAACAAATTCAACAACAACCTCAACGTTGAAAAACAACAACAACCTCAACATTGAAAACCACCAACAAATTCAACAACAACCACAACATTGAAAAACAACAACAACCTCAACATTGAAAAAGACCAACAAATTCAACAACAACCTCAACATTGAAAAACAACAACAACCTCAACATTGAAAAATACCAACAAATTCAACACCAACCTCAACACTGAAAAACATCAACAAATTCATCAACAACCTCAACATTGAAAACACCAACAAATTCAACAACAACCTCAACATTGAAAAACACCAACAAGTTCAACAAGAACCTCCACATTGAACGACAACAACAACCTCAACAAAGAAAAACACCAACAAATTCAACAACAACCTCAACATTGAAAAACAACAACAACCTCAACATTGAAAAACACCAACAAATTCAACAACAACCTCAATATTTAAAAACACCAACAAATTCAACAACAACCTCAACATTGAAAAACACCAACAAATTCAACCACAACCTCGACATTGAAAAACACCAACAAATTCAACAACAACCTCAACATTGAAAAACTACAACAACCTCAACATTGAAAAACACCAACAATTCAACAATAACCTCAACATGGGAAAACAACAACAACCTCAACATTGAAAAACAACAACAAATTCAACAACAACCTCAACATTGAAAAACACCAACAAATTCAACAACAACCTCAACATTGAAAAACAACAACAACCTCAACATTGAAAAACACCAACAAATTCAACAACAACCTCAACATTGAAAAACAACAACAACCTCAACATTGAAAAACCCCAACAAATTCAACAACAACCTCAACATTGAAAAACACTAACAAATTCAACAACAACCTCAACATTGAAAAACAACAACAACCTCAACATTGAAAACCACCAACAAATGCAACAACAACCACAACATTGAAAACAACAACAACCTCAACATTGAAAAAGACCAACAAATTCAACAACAACCTCAACATTGAAAAAGAACAACAACCTCAACATTGAAAAATACCAACAAATTCAACACCAACCTCAACATTGAAAAACATCAACAAATTCATCAACAACCTCAAAATTGAAAACTCCAACAAATTCAACAACAACCTCAACATTGAAAAACAACAACAACCTCAACATTGAAAAACACCAACCAATTCAACAACAACCTGAACATTGAAAAACAACAACAACCTCAACATTGAAAAACACCAACAAATTCAACAACAACTTCAACATTGAAAAACACCAACAAATTCAACAACAACCTCGAAATTGAAAAACACCAACAAATTCAACAACAACCTCAACATTGAAAAACAACAACAACCTCAACATTGAAAAACACCAACAAATTCAACAACAACCTCAACATTGAAAACCACCACCAAATTCAACAACAACCTCAACATTGAAAAAAAACAACAATCTCAACATTGAAAAACACCAACAAATTCAACAACAACCTCAACATTGAAAAACAACAACATCCTCAACATTGAAAAACACCAACAAATTCAACAACAACCTCAACATTGAAAAACACCAACAAATACAACAACAAACTCAGCATTGAAAAACAACAACAACCTCAACATTGAAAAACACCAACAAATTCAACAACAACCTCAACATTGAAAAACAACAACAACCTCAACATTGAAAAACACCAAGAAATTCAACAACAACTTCAACATTGAAAAACACCAACAAATTCAACAACAACCTCGAAATTGAAAAACACCAACAAATTCAACAACAACTTCAACATTGAAAAACAACAACAACCTGAATATTGAAAATCACCACCAAATTCAACAACAGCCTCAGCATTGAAAAACAACAACAACCTCAACATTGAAAAACAACAACAACCTCAACATTGAAAAACACCAACAAATTCAACAACCTGGACATTTAAAAACGCCAACAAATTCAACAACAACCTCAACATTGAAAAACACCAACAAATTGAACAACAACCTCAACATTGAAAAACAACAACAACCTCAACATTGAAAAACAACAACAAATTCAACAACAACCTCAACATTGAAAAACACCAACAAATTCGACAACAACCTCAACATTGAAAAACAACAACAACCTCAACATTGAAAAACACCAACAAATTCAACAACAACCTCAACATTGAAAAACAACAACAACCTCAACATTGAAAAACACCAACAAATTTAACAACAACCTCAACATTGAAAAACACTAACAAATTCAACAACATCCTCAACATTGAAAAACAACAACAACCTCAACATTGAAAACCACCAACAAATTCAACAACTACCACAACATTGAAAAACAACAACAACCTCAACATTGAAAAAGACCAACAAATTCAACAACAACCTCAAGATTGAAAAACAACAACAACCTCAACATTGAAAAATACCAACAAATTCAACACCAACCTCAACATTGAAAAACATCAACAAATTCATTAACAACCTCAACATTGAAAACACCAACAAATTCAACAACAACCTCAACATTGAAAAACACCAACAAGTTCAACAAGAACCTCCACATTGAACGACAACAACAACCTCAACAAAGAAAAACACCAACAAATTCAACAACAACCTCAACATTGAAAAACAACAACAACCTCAACATTGAAAAACACCAACAGATTCAACAACAACCTCAATATTTAAAAACACCAACAAATTCAACAACAACCTCAACATTGAAAAACACCAACAAATTCAACCACAACCTCGACATTGAAAAACACCAACAGATTCAACAACAACCTCAATATTTAAAAACACCAACAAATTCAACAACAACCTCAACATTGAAAAACACCAACAAATTCAACCACAACCTCGACATTGAAAAACACCAACAAATTCAACAACAACCTCAACATTGAAAAACACCAACAAATTGAACAACAACCTCAACATTGAAAAACAACAACAACCTCAACATTGAAAAACAACAACAAATTCAACAACAACCTCAACATTGAAAAACACCAACAAATTCGACAACAACCTCAACATTGAAAAACAACAACAACCTCAACATTGAAAAACACCAACAAATTCAACAACAACCTCAACATTGAAAAACAACAACAACCTCAACATTGAAAAACACCAACAAATTTAACAACAACCTCAACATTGAAAAACACTAACAAATTCAAAAACATCCTCAACATTGAAAAACAACAACAACCTCAACATTGAAAACCACCAACAAATTCAACAACTACCACAACATTGAAAAACTACAACAACCTCAACATTGAAAAACACCAACAATTCAACAATAACCTCAACATTGGAAAACAACAACAACCTCAACATTGAAAAACAACAACAAATTCAACAACAACCTCAACATTGAAAAACACCAACAAATTCAACAACAACCTCAACATTGAAAAACAACAACAACCTCAACATTGAAAAACACCAACAAATTCAACAACAACCTCAACATTGAAAAACAACAACAACCTCAACATTGAAAAACCCCAACAAATTCAACAACAACCTCAACATTGAAAAACACTAACAAATTCAACAACAACCTCAACATTGAAAAACAACAACAACCTCAACATTGAAAACCACCAACAAATGCAACAACAACCACAACATTGAAAACAACAACAACCTCAACATTGAAAAAGACCAACAAATTCAACAACAACCTCAACATTGAAAAAGAACAACAACCTCAACATTGAAAAATACCAACAAATTCAACACCAACCTCAACATTGAAAAACATCAACAAATTCATCAACAACCTCAAAATTGAAAACTCCAACAAATTCAACAACAACCTCAACATTGAAAAACAACAACAACCTCAACATTGAAAAACACCAACCAATTCAACAACAACCTGAACATTGAAAAACAACAACAACCTCAACATTGAAAAACACCAACAAATTCAACAACAACTTCAACATTGAAAAACACCAACAAATTCAACAACAACCTCGAAATTGAAAAACACCAACAAATTCAACAACAACCTCAACATTGAAAAACAACAACAACCTCAACATTGAAAAACACCAACAAATTCAACAACAACCTCAACATTGAAAACCACCACCAAATTCAACAACAACCTCAACATTGAAAAAAAACAACAATCTCAACATTGAAAAACACCAACAAATTCAACAACAACCTCAACATTGAAAAACAACAACATCCTCAACATTGAAAAACACCAACAAATTCAACAACAACCTCAACATTGAAAAACACCAACAAATACAACAACAAACTCAGCATTGAAAAACAACAACAACCTCAACATTGAAAAACACCAACAAATTCAACAACAACCTCAACATTGAAAAACAACAACAACCTCAACATTGAAAAACACCAAGAAATTCAACAACAACTTCAACATTGAAAAACACCAACAAATTCAACAACAACCTCGAAATTGAAAAACACCAACAAATTCAACAACAACTTCAACATTGAAAAACAACAACAACCTGAATATTGAAAATCACCACCAAATTCAACAACAGCCTCAGCATTGAAAAACAACAACAACCTCAACATTGAAAAACAACAACAACCTCAACATTGAAAAACACCAACAAATTCAACAACCTGGACATTTAAAAACGCCAACAAATTCAACAACAACCTCAACATTGAAAAACACCAACAAATTGAACAACAACCTCAACATTGAAAAACAACAACAACCTCAACATTGAAAAACAACAACAAATTCAACAACAACCTCAACATTGAAAAACACCAACAAATTCGACAACAACCTCAACATTGAAAAACAACAACAACCTCAACATTGAAAAACACCAACAAATTCAACAACAACCTCAACATTGAAAAACAACAACAACCTCAACATTGAAAAACACCAACAAATTTAACAACAACCTCAACATTGAAAAACACTAACAAATTCAACAACATCCTCAACATTGAAAAACAACAACAACCTCAACATTGAAAACCACCAACAAATTCAACAACTACCACAACATTGAAAAACAACAACAACCTCAACATTGAAAAAGACCAACAAATTCAACAACAACCTCAACATTGAAAAACAACAACAACCTCAACACTGAAAAATACCAACAAATTCAACACCAACCTCAACATTGAAAAACATCAACAAATTCATTAACAACCTCAACATTGAAAACACCAACAAATTCAACAACAACCTCAACATTGAAAAACACCAACAAGTTCAACAAGAACCTCCACATTGAACGACAACAACAACCTCAACAAAGAAAAACACCAACAAATTCAACAACAACCTCAACATTGAAAAACAACAACAACCTCAACATTGAAAAACACCAACAGATTCAACAACAACCTCAATATTTAAAAACACCAACAAATTCAACAACAACCTCAACATTGAAAAACACCAACAAATTCAACCACAACCTCGACATTGAAAAACACCAACAGATTCAACAACAACCTCAATATTTAAAAACACCAACAAATTCAACAACAACCTCAACATTGAAAAACACCAACAAATTCAACCACAACCTCGACATTGAAAAACACCAACAAATTCAACAACAACCTCAACATTGAAAAACACCAACAAATTGAACAACAACCTCAACATTGAAAAACAACAACAACCTCAACATTGAAAAACAACAACAAATTCAACAACAACCTCAACATTGAAAAACACCAACAAATTCGACAACAACCTCAACATTGAAAAACAACAACAACCTCAACATTGAAAAACACCAACAAATTCAACAACAACCTCAACATTGAAAAACAACAACAACCTCAACATTGAAAAACACCAACAAATTTAACAACAACCTCAACATTGAAAAACACTAACAAATTCAACAACATCCTCAACATTGAAAAACAACAACAACCTCAACATTGAAAACCACCAACAAATTCAACAACTACCACAACATTGAAAAACAACAACAACCTCAACATTGAAAAAGACCAACAAATTCAACAACAACCTCAACATTGAAAAACAACAACAACCTCAACATTGAAAAATACCAACAAATTCAACACCAACCTCAACATTGAAAAACATCAACAAATTCATTAACAACCTCAACATTGAAAACACCAACAAATTCAACAACAACCTCAACATTGAAAAAACACCAACAAGTTCAACAAGAACCTCCACATTGAACGACAACAACAACCTCAACAAAGAAAAACACCAACAAATTCAACAACAACCTCAACATTGAAAAACAACAACAACCTCAACATTGAAAAACACCAACAGATTCAACAACAACCTCAATATTTAAAAACACCAACAAATTCAACAACAACCTCAACATTGAAAAACACCAACAAATTCAACCACAACCTCGACATTGAAAAACACCAACAAATTCAACAACAACCTCAACATTGAAAAACTACAACAACCTCAACATTGAAAAACACCAACAAGTTCAACAACAACCTCAACATTGAAAAACAACAACAACCTCAACATTGAAAAACACCAACAAATTCAACAACAACCTCAACATTGAAAAAGAACAACAACCTCAACATTGAAAAATACCAACAAATTCAACACCAACCTCAACATTGAAAAACATCAACAAATTCATCAACAACCTCAACATTGAAAACTCCAACAAATTCAACAACAACCTCAACATTGAAAAACAACAACAACCTCAACATTGAAAAACACCAACCAATTCAACAACAACCTGAACATTGAAAAACAACAACAACCTCAACATTGAAAAACACCAACAAATTCAACAACAACTTCAACATTGAAAAACACCAACAAATTCAACAACAACCTCGAAATTGAAAAACACCAACAAATTCAACAACAACCTCAACATTGAAAAACAACAACAACCTCAACATTGAAAAACACCAACAAATTCAACATAAACCTCAACATTTAAAAACGCCAACAAATTCAACAACAACCTCAACATTGAAAAACACCAACAAATTCAACAATAACCTCAACATTGAAAAACAACAACAACCTCAACATTGAAAAACACCAACAAATTCAACAACAACCTCAACATTGAAAACCACCAACAAATTCAACAACAACCTCAACATTGAAAAAAAACAACAATCTCAACATTGAAAAACACCAACAAATTCAACAACAACCTCAACATTGAAAAACAACAACAGCCTCAACATTGAAAAACACCAACAAATTCAACAACAACCTCAACATTGAAAAACACCAACAAATACAACAACAAACTCAGCATTGAAAAACAACAACAACCTCAACATTGAAAAACACCAACAAATTCAACAACAACCTCAACATTGAAAAACAACAACAACCTCAACATTGAAAAACACCAAGAAATTCAACAACAACTTCAACATTGAAAAACACCAACAAATTCAACAACAACCTCGAAATTGAAAAACACCAACAAATTCAACAACAACTTCAACATTGAAAAACAACAACAACCTGAATATTGAAAATCACCACCAAATTCAGCAACAGCCTCAGCATTGAAAAACAACAACAACCTCAACATTGAAAAACACCAAAAAATTCAACAACAACCTCAACATTTAAAAACACCGACAAATTCAACAACAACCTCAACATTGAAAAACAACAACAACCTCAACATTGAAAAACACCAACAAATTCAACAACCTGGACATTTAAAAACGCCAACAAATTCAACAACAACCTCAACATTGAAAAACACCAACAAATTGAACAACAACCTCAACATTGAAAAACAACAACAACCTCAACATTGAAAAACAACAACAAATTCAACAACAACCTCAACATTGAAAAACACCAACAAATTCGACAACAACCTCAACATTGAAAAACAACAACAACCTCAACATTGAAAAACACCAACAAATTCAACAACAACCTCAACATTGAAAAAACAACAACAACCTCAACATTGAAAAACACCAACAAATTTAACAACAACCTCAACATTGAAAAACACTAACAAATTCAACAACAACCTCAACATTGAAAAACAACAACAACCTCAACATTGAAAACCACCAACAAATTCAACAACAACCACAACATTGAAAAACAACAACAACCTCAACATTGAAAAAGACCAACAAATTCAACAACAACCTCAACATTGAAAAACAACAACAACCTCAACATTGAAAAATACCAACAACTTCAACACCAACCTCAACATTGAAAAACATCAACAAATTCATCAACAACCTCAACATTGAAAACACCAACAAATTCAACAACAACCTCAACATTGAAAAACACCAACAAGTTCAACAAGAACCTCCACATTGAACGACAACAACAACCTCAACAAAGAAAAACACCAACAAATTCAACAACAACCTCAACATTGAAAAACAACAACAACCTCAACATTGAAAAACACCAACAGATTCAACAACAACCTCAATATTTAAAAAACACCAACAAATTCAACAACAACCTCAACATTGAAAAACACCAACAAATTCAACCACAACCTCGACATTGAAAAACACCAACAAATTCAACAACAACCTCAACATTGAAAAACTACAACAACCTCAACATTGAAAAACACCAACAAGTTCAACAACAACCTCAACATTGAAAAACAACAACAACCTCAACATTGAAAAACACCAACAAATTCAACAACAACCTCAACATTGAAAAACAACAACAACCTCAACATTGAAAAACCCCAACAAATTCAACAACAACCTCAACATTGAAAAACACTAACAAATTCAACAACAACCTCAACATTGAAAAACAACAACAACCTCAACATTGAAAACCACCAACAAATTCAACAACAACCACAACATTGAAAACAACAACAACCTCAACATTGAAAAAGACCAACAAATTCAACAACAACCTCAACATTGAAAAAGAACAACAACCTCAACATTGAAAAATACCAACAAATTCAACACCAACCTCAACATTGAAAAACATCAACAAATTCATCAACAACCTCAACATTGAAAACTCCAACAAATTCAACAACAACCTCAACATTGAAAAACAACAACAACCTCAACATTGAAAAACACCAACCAATTCAACAACAACCTGAACATTGAAAAACAACAACAACCTCAACATTGAAAAACACCAACAAATTCAACAACAACTTCAACATTGAAAAACACCAACAAATTCAACAACAACCTCGAAATTGAAAAACACCAACAAATTCAACAACAACCTCAACATTGAAAAACAACAACAACCTCAACATTGAAAAACACCAACAAATTCAACAACAACCTCAACAGTGAAAAACACCAACAAATTCAACATAAACCTCAACATTTCAAAACGCCAACAAATTCAACAACAACCTCAACATTGAAAAACACCAACAAATTCAACAATAACCTCAACATTGAAAAACAACAACAACCTCAACATTGAAAAACACCAACAAATTCAACAACAACCTCAACATTGAAAACCACCAACAAATTCAACAACAACCTCAACATTGAAAAAAAACAACAATCTCAACATTGAAAAACACCTACAAATTCAACAACAACCTCAACATTGAAAAACAACAACAGCCTCAACATTGAAAAACACCAACAAATTCAACAACAACCTCAACATTGAAAAACACCAACAAATACAACAACAAACTCAGCATTGAAAAACAACAACAACCTCAACATTGAAAAACACCAACAAATTCAACAACAACCTCAACATTGAAAAACAACAACAACCTCAACATTGAAAAACACCAAGAAATTCAACAACAACTTCAACATTGAAAAACACCAACAAATTCAACAACAACCTCGAAATTGAAAAACACCAACAAATTCAACAACAACATCAACATTGAAAAACAACAACAACCTGAATATTGAAAATCACCACCAAATTCAACAACAGCCTCAGCATTGAAAAACAACAACAACCTCAACATTGAAAAACACCAATAAATTCAACAACAACCTCAACATTTAAAAACACCGACAAATTCAACAACAACCTCAACATTGAAAAACAACAACAACCTCAACATTGAAAAACACCAACAAATTCAACAACCTGGACATTTAAAAACGCCAACAAATTCAACAACAACCTCAACATTGAAAAACACCAACAAATTGAACAACAACCTCAACATTGAAAAACAACAACAACCTCAACATTGAAAAACAACAACAAATTCAACAACAACCTCAACATTGAAAAACACCAACAAATTCGACAACAACCTCAACATTGAAAAACAACAACAACCTCAACATTGAAAAACACCAACAAATTCAACAACAACCTCAACATTGAAAAACAACAACAACCTCAACATTGAAAAACACCAACAAATTTAACAACAACCTCAACATTGAAAAACACTAACAAATTCAACAACAACCTCAACATTGAAAAACAACAACAACCTCAACATTGAAAACCACCAACAAATTCAACAACAACGACAACATTGAAAAACAACAACAACCTCAACATTGAAAGAGACCAACAAATTCAACAACAACCTCAACATTGAAAAACAACAACAACCTCAACATTGAAAAATACCAACAAATTCAACACCAACCTCAACATTGAAAAACATCAACAAATTCATCAACAACCTCAACATTGAAAACACCAACAAATTCAACAACAACCTCAACATTGAAAAACACCAACAAGTTCAACAAGAACCTCCACATTGAACGACAACAACAACCTCAACAAAGAAAAACACCAACAAATTCAACAACAACCTCAACATTGAAAAACAACAACAACCTCAACATTGAAAAACATCAACAGATTCAACAACAACCTCAATATTTAAAAACACCAACAAATTCAACAACAACCTCGACATTGAAAAACACCAACAAATTCAACAACAACCTCAACATTGAAAAACTACAACAACCTCAACATTGAAAAACACCAACATGTTCAACAACAACCTCAACATTGAAAAACAACAACAACCTCAACATTGAAAAACAACAACAAATTCAACAACAACCTCAACATTGAAAAACAACAACAAATTCAACAACAACCTCAACATTGAAAAACAACAACAATCTCAACATTGAAAAACACCAACAAATTCAACAACAACCTCAACATTGAAAAACAACAACAGCCTCAACATTGAAAAACGCCAACAAATTCAACAACAACCTAAACATTGAAAAACACCAACAAATTCAACAATAACCTCAACATTGAAAAACAACAACAACCTCAACATTGAAAAACACCAACAAATTCAACAACAACCTCAACATTGAAAACCACCAACAAATTCAACAACAACCTCAACATTGAAAAAAAACAACAATCTCAACATTGAAAAACACCAACAAATTCAACAACAACCTCAACATTGAAAAACAACAACAGCCTCAACATTGAAAAACACCAACAAATTCAACAACAACCTCAACATTGAAAAACACCAACAAATACAACAACAAACTCAGCATTGAAAAACAACAACAACCTCAACATTGAAAAACACCAACAAATTCAACAACAACCTCAACATTGAAAAACAACAACAACCTCAACATTGAAAAACACCAAGAAATTCAACAACAACTTCAACATTGAAAAACACCAACAAATTCAACAACAACCTCGAAATTGAAAAACACCAACAAATTCAACAACAACTTCAACATTGAAAAACAACAACAACCTGAATATTGAAAATCACCACCAAATTCAACAACAGCCTCAGCATTGAAAAACAACAACAACCTCAACATTGAAAAACACCAATAAATTCAACAACAACCTCAACATTTAAAAACACCGACAAATTCAACAACAACCTCAACATTGAAAAACAACAACAACCTCAACATTGAAAAACACCAACAAATTCAACAACCTGGACATTTAAAAACGCCAACAAATTCAACAACAACCTCAACATTGAAAAACACCAACAAATTGAACAACAACCTCAACATTGAAAAACAACAACAACCTCAACATTGAAAAACAACAACAAATTCAACAACAACCTCAACATTGAAAAACACCAACAAATTCGACAACAACCTCAACATTGAAAAACAACAACAACCTCAACATTGAAAAACACCAACAAATTCAACAACAACCTCAACATTGAAAAACAACAACAACCTCAACATTGAAAAACACCAACAAATTTAACAACAACCTCAACATTGAAAAACACTAACAAATTCAACAACAACCTCAACATTGAAAAACAACAACAACCTCAACATTGAAAACCACCAACAAATTCAACAACAACCACAACATTGAAAAACAACAACAACCTCAACATTGAAAAAGACCAACAAATTCAACAACAACCTCAACATTGAAAAACAACAACAACCTCAACATTGAAAAATACCAACAAATTCAACACCAACCTCAACATTGAAAAACATCAACAAATTCATCAACAACCTCCACATTGAAAACACCAACAAATTCAACAACAACCTCAACATTGAAAAACACCAACAAGTTCAACAAGAACCTCCACATTGAACGACAACAACAACCTCAACAAAGAAAAACACCAACAAATTCAACAACATCCTCAACATTGAAAAACAACAACAACCTCAACATTGAAAAACATCAACAGATTCAACAACAACCTCAATATTTAAAAACACCAACAAATTCAACAACAACCTCAACATTGAAAAACACCAACAAATTCAACCACAACCTCGACATTGAAAAACACCAACAAATTCAACAACAACCTCAACATTGAAAAACTACAACAACCTCAACATTGAAAAACAACAACAAGTTCAACAACAACCTCAACATTGAAAAACAACAACAACCTCAACATTGAAAAACAACAACAAATTCAACAACAACCTCAACATTGAAAAACAACAACAAATTCAACAACAACCTCAACATTGAAAAACAACAACAACCTCAACATTGAAAAACACCAACAAATTCAACAACAACCTCAACATTGAAAAACAACAACAACCTCAACATTGAAAAACCCCAACAAATTCAACAACAACCTCAACATTGAAAAACACTAACAAATTCAACAACAACCTCAACATTGAAAAACAACAACAACCTCAACATTGAAAACAACCAACAAATTCAACAACAACCACAACATTGAAAACAACAACAACCTCAACATTGAAAAAGACCAACAAATTCCACAACAACCTCAACATTGAAAAACAACAACAACCTCAACATTGAAAATTACCAACAAATTCAACACCAACCTCAACATTGAAAAACATCAACAAATTCATCAACAACCTCAACATTGAAAACACCAACAAATTCAACAACAACCTCAACATTGAAAAACAACAACAACCTCAACATTGAAAAACACCAACCAATTCAACAACAACCTGAACATTGAAAAAGAACAACAACCTCAACATTGAAAAACACCAACAAATTCAACAACAACCTCGAAATTGAAAAACACCAACAAATTCAACAACAACCTCATCATTGAAAAACAACAACAACCTCAACATTGAAAAACACCAACAAATTCAACAACAACCTCAACAGTGAAAAACACCAACAACTTCAACATAAACCCCAACATTTAAAAACGCCAACAAATTCAACAACAACCTCAACATTGAAAAACACCAACAAATTCAACATTAATCTCAACATTGAAAAACAACAACAACCTCAACATTGAAAAACACCAACAAATTCAACAACAACCTCAACATTGAAAAGCACCAACAAATTCAACAACAACCTCAACATTGAAAAAAAACAACCTCAACATTGAAAAACACCAACAAATTCAACAACAACCTCAACATTGAAAAACAACAACAGCCTCAACATTGAAAAACACCAACAAATTCAACAACAACCTCAACATTGAAAAACACCAAATACAACAACAACCTCAGCATTGAAAAACAACAACAACCTCAACATTGAAAAACACCAACAAATTCAACAACAACCTCAACATTGAAAAACAACAACAACCTCAACATTGAAAAACACCAAGAAATTCAACAACAACTTCAACATTGAAAAACACCAACAAATTCAACAACAACCTCGAAATTGAAAAACACCAACAAATTCAACAACAACCTCAACATTGAAAAACAACAACAACCTGAATATTGAAACTCACCAACAAATTCAACAACAGCCTCAGCATTGAAAAACAACAACAACCTCAACATTGAAAAACACCAATATATTCAACAACAACCTCAACATTTAAAAACACCAACAAATTCAACAACAACCTCAACATTGAAAAACAACAACAACCTCAACATTGAAAAACACCAACAAATTCAACAACAACCTCAACATTGAAAAACAACAACAACCTCAACATTGAAAAACACCAAGAAATTCAACAACAACTTCAACATTGAAAAACACCAACAAATTCAACAACAACCTCGAAATTGAAAAACACCAACAAATTCAACAACAACCTCAACATTGAAAGCAACAACAACCTGAATATTGAAAATCACCAACAAATTGAACAACAGCCTCAGCATTGAAAAACAACAACAACCTCAACATTGAAAAACAACAACAACCTCAACATTGAAAAACAACAACAACCTCAACATTGAAAAACACCAACAAATTCAACAACAACTTCAACATTGAAAAACACCAACAATTTCAACAACAACCTCGACATTGAAAAACACCAACAAATTCAACAACAACCTGAACATTGAAAAACAACAACAACCTCAACATTGAAAAACACCAACAAATTCAACAACAACCTCAACATTGAAAAACGCCAACAAATTCAACAACATCCTCAACATTGAAAAACACCAACAAATTCAACAACAACCTCAACATTGAAAAACAACAACAACCTCAACATTGAAAAACACCAACTAATTCAACAACAAATTCAACATTGAAAAAGACCAACACATTCAACAACAACCTCGACATTGAAAAACACCAACAAATTCAACAAGAACCTCCACATTGAACGACAACAACAACCTCAACAAAGAAACACACCAACAAATTCAACAACAACCTCAACATTGAAAAACAACAACAACCTCAACATTGAAAAACACCAACAAATTCAACAACAACCTCAATATTTAAAAACACCAACAAATTCAACAACAACCTCAACATTGAAAAACACCAACAAATTCAACCACAACCTCGACATTGAAAAACACCAACAAATTCAACAACAACCTCAACATTGAAAAACTACAACAACCTCAACATTGAAAAACACCAACAAGTTCAACAACAACCTCAACATTGAAAAACAACAACAACCTCAACATTGAAAAACAACAACAAATTCAACAACAACCTCAACATTGAAAAACACCAACAAATTCAACAACAACCTCAACATTGAAAAACAACAACAACCTCAACATTGAAAAACACCAACAAATTCAACAACAACCTCAACATTGAAAAACAACAACAACCTCAACATTGAAAAACCCCAACAAATTCAACAACAACCTCAACATTGAAAAACACTAACAAATTCAACAACAACCTCAACATTTAAAAACAACAACAACCTCAACATTGAAAACCACCAACCAATTCAACAACAACCTGAACATTGAAAAACAACAACAACCTCAACATTGAAAAACACCAACAAATTCAACAACAACTTCAACATTGAAAAACACCAACAAATTCAACAACAACCTCGAAATTGAAAAACACCAACAAATTCAACAACAACCTCAACATTGAAAAACAACAACAACCTCAACATTGAAAAACACCAACAAATTCAACAACAACCTCAACAGTGAAAAACACCAACAAATTCAACATAAACCTCAACATTTAAAAACGCCAACAAATTCAACAACAACCTCAACATTGAAAAACACCAACAAATTCAACAATAACCTCAACATTGAAAAACAACAACAACCTCAACATTGAAAAACACCAACAAATTCAACAACAACCTCAACATTGAAAACCACCAACAAATTCAACAACAACCTCAACATTGAAAAAAAACAACAACCTCAACATTGAAAAACACCAACAAATTCAACAACAACCTCAACATTGAAAAACACCAACAAATACAACAACAAACTCAGAATTGAAAAACAACAACAACCTCAACATTGAAAAACACCAACAAATTCAACAACAACCTCGAAATTGAAAAACACCAAGAAATTCAACAACAACTTCAACATTGAAAAAGACCAACAAATTCAACAACAACCTCGAAATTGAAAAACACCAACAAATTCAACAACAACTTCAACATTGAAAAACAACAACAACCTGAATATTGAAAATCACCAACAAATTCAACCACAGCCTCAGCATTGAAAAACAACAACAACCTCAACATTGAAAAACACCAATAAATTCAACAACAACCTCAACATTTAAAAACACCAACAAATTCAACAACAACCTCAACATTGAAAAACAACAACAACCTCAACATTGAAAAACACCAACAAATTCAACAACCTGAACATTTAAAAACGCCAACAAATTCAACAACAACCTCAACATTGAAAAACACCAACAAATTGAACAACAACCTCAACATTGAAAAACAACAACAACCTCAACATTGAAAAACAACAACAAATTCAACAACAACCTCAACATTGAAAAACACCAACAAATTCGACAACAACCTCAACATTGAAAAACAACAACAACCTCAACATTGAAAAACACCAACAAATTCAACAACAACCTCAACATTGAAAAACAACAACAACCTCAACATTGAAAAACACCAACAAATTTAACAACAACCTCAACATTGAAAAACACTAACAAATTCAACAACAACCTCAACATTGAAAAACAACAACAACCTCAACATTGAAAACCACCAACAAATTCAACAACAACCACAACATTGAAAAACAACAACAACCTCAACATTGAAAAAGACCAACAAATTCAACAACAACCTCAACATTGAAAAACAACAACAACCTCAACATTGAAAAATACCAACAAATTCAACACCAACCTCAACATTGAAAAACATCAACAAATTCATCAACAACCTCAACATTGAAAACACCAACAAATTCAACAACAACCTCAACATTGAAAAACACCAACAAGTTCAACAAGAACCTCCACATTGAACGACAACAACAACCTCAACAAAGAAAAACACCAACAAATTCAACAACAACCTCAACATTGAAAAACAACAACAACCTCAACATTGAAAAACACCAACAAATTCAACAACAACCTCAATATTTAAAAACACCAACAAATTCAACAACAACCTCAACATTGAAAAACACCAACAAATTCAACCACAACCTCGACATTGAAAAACACCAACAAATTCAACAACAACCTCAACATTGAAAAACTACAACAACCTCAACATTGAAAAACACCAACAAGTTCAACAACATCCTCAACATTGAAAAACAACAACAACCTCAACATTGAAAAACAACAACAAATTCAACAACAACCTCAACATTGAAAAACAACAACAAATTCAACAACAACCTCAACATTGAAAAACAACAACAACCTCAACATTGAAAAACACCAACAAATTCAACAACAACCTCAACATTGAAAAACAACAACAACCTCAACATTGAAAAACCCCAACAAATTCAACAACAACCTCAACATTGAGAAACACTAACAAATTCAACAACAACCTCAACATTGAAAAACAACAACAACCTCAACATTGAAAACAACCAACAAATTCAACAACAACCACAACATTGAAAACAACAACAACCTCAACACTGAAAAACACCAACCAATTCAACAACAACCTGAACATTGAAAAACAACAACAACCTCAACATTGAAAAACATCAACAAATTCATCAACAACCTCAACATTGAAAACACCAACAAATTCAACAACAACCTCAACATTGAAAAACAACAACAACCTCAACATTGAAAAACACCAACCAATTCAACAACAACCTGAACATTGAAAAACAACAACAACCTCAACATTGAAAAACACCAACAAATTCAACAACAACTTCAACATTGAAAAACACCAACAAATTCAACAACAACCTCGAAATTGAAAAACACCAACAAATTCAACAACAACCTCAACATTGAAAAACAACAACAACCTCAACATTGAAAAACACCAACAAATTCATCAAAAACCTCAACAGTGAAAAACACCAACAAATTCAACATAAACCTCAACATTTAAAAACGCCAACAAATTCAACGACAACCTCAACATTGAAAAACACGAACAAATTCAACAATAACCTCAACTGAAAAACAACAACAACCTCAACATTGAAAAACACCAACAAATTCAACAACAACCTCAGCATTGAAAACCACCAACAAATTCAACAACAACCTCAACATTGAAAAAAAACAACAACCTCAACATTGAAAAACACCAACAAATTCAACAACAACCTCAACATTGAAAAACAACAACAGCCTCAACATTGAAAAACACCAACAAATTCAACAACAACCTCAACATTGAAAAACACCAACAAATACAACAACAAACTTAGCATTGAAAAACAACAACAACCTCAACATTAAAAAACACCAACAAATTCAACAACAACCTCAACATTGAAAAACAACAACAACCTCAACATTGAAAAACACCAAGAAATTCAACAACAACTTCAACATTGAAAAACACCAACAAATTCAACAACAACCTCGAAATTGAAAAACACCAACAAATTCAACAACAACTTCAACATTGAAAAACAACAACAACCTGAATATTGAAAATCACCACCAAATAGAACAACAGCCTCAGCATTGAAAAACAACAACAACCTCAACATTGAAAAACACCAATAAATTCAACAACAACCTCAACATTTAAAAACACCAACAAATTCAACAACAACCTCAACATTGAAAAACAACAACAACCTCAACATTGAAAAACACCAACAAATTCAACAACCTGAACATTTAAAAACAACAACAAATTCAACAACAACCTCAACATTGAAAAACACCAACAAATTCGACAACAACCTCAACATTGAAAAACAACAACAACCTCAACATTGAAAAACACCAACAAATTCAACAACAACCTCAACATTGAAAAACAACAACAACCTCAACATTGAAAAACACCAACAAATTCAACAACAACCTCAACATTGAAAAACACTAACAAATTCAACAACAACCTCAACGTTGAAAAACAACAACAACCTCAACATTGAAAACCACCAACAAATTCAACAACAACCACAACATTGAAAAACAACAACAACCTCAACATTGAAAAAGACCAACAAATTCAACAACAACCTCAACATTGAAAAACAACAACAACCTCAACATTGAAAAATACCAACAAATTCAACACCAACCTCAACATTGAAAAACATCAACAAATTCATCAACAACCTCAACATTGAAAACACCAACAAATTCAACAACAACCTCAACATTGAAAAACACCAACAAGTTCAACAAGAACCTCCACATTGAACGACAACAACAACCTCAACAAAGAAAAACACCAACAAATTCAACAACAACCTCAACATTTAAAAACAACAACAACCTCAACATTGAAAAACACCAACAAATTCAACAACAACCTCAATATTTAAAAACACCAACAAATTCAACAACAACCTCAACATTGAAAAACACCAACAAATTCAACCACAACCTCGACATTGAAAAACACCAACAAATTCAACAACAACCTCAACATTGAAAAACTACAACAACCTCAACATTGAAAAACACCAACAATTCAACAATAACCTCAACATTGAAAAATAACAACAACCTCAACATTGAAAAACAACAACAAATTCAACAACAACCTCAACATTGAAAAACACCAACAAATTCAACAACAACCTCAACATTGAAAAACAACAACAACCTCAACATTGAAAAACCCCAACAAATTCAACAACAACCTCAACATTGAAAAACACTAACAAATTCAACAACAACCTCAACATTGAAAAACAACAACAACCTCAACATTGAAAACCACCAACAAATTCAACAACAACCACAACATTGAAAACAACAACAACCTCAACATTGAAAAAGACCAACAAATTCAACAACAACCTCAACATTGAAAAAGAACAACAACCTCAACATTGAAAAATACCAACAAATTCAACACCAACCTCAACATTGAAAAACATCAACAAATTCATCAACAACCTCAACATTGAAAACTCCAACAAATTCAACAACAACCTCAACATTGAAAAACAACAACAACCTCAACATTGAAAAACACCAACCAATTCAACAACAACCTGAACATTGAAAAACAACAACAACCTCAACATTGAATAACACCAGCAAATTCAACAACAACTTCAACATTGAAAAACACCAACAAATTCAACAACAACCTCGAAATTGAAAAACACCAACAAATTCAACAACAACCTCAACATTGAAAAACAACAACAACCTCAACATTGAAAAACACCAACAAATTCAACAACAACCTCAACAGTGAAAAACACCAACAAATTCAACATAAACCTCAACATTTAAAAACGCCAACAAATTCAACAACAACCTCAACATTGAAAAACACCAACAAATTCAACAATAACCTCAACATTGAAAAACAACAACAACCTCAACATTGAAAAACACCAACAAATTCAACAACAACCTCAACATTGAAAACCACCAACAAATTCAACAACAACCTCAACATTGAAAAAAAACAACAATCTCAACATTGAAAAACACCAACAAATTCAACAACAACCTCAACATTGAAAAACAACAACAGCCTCAACATTGAAAAACACCAACAAATTCAACAACAACCTCAACATTGAAAAACACCAACAAATACAACAACAAACTCAGCATTGAAAAACAACAACAACCTCAACATTGAAAAACACCAACAAATTCAACAACAACCTCAACATTGAACAACAACAACAACATCAACATTGAAAAACACCAAGAAATTCAACAACAACTTCAACATTGAAAAACACCAACAAATTCAACAACAACCTCGAAATTGAAAAACACCAACAAATTCAACAACAACTTCAACATTGAAAAACAACAACAACCTGAATATTGAAAATCACCACCAAATTCAACAACAGCCTCAGCATTGAAAAACAACAACAACCTCAACATTGAAAAACACCAAAAAATTCAACAACAACCTCAACATTTAAAGACACCGACAAATTCAACAACAACCTCAACATTGAAAAACAACAACAACCTCAACATTGAAAAACACCAACAAATTCAACAACCTGGACATTTAAAAACGCCAACAAATTCAACAACAACCTCAACATTGAAAAACACCAACAAATTGAACAACAACCTCAACATTGAAAAACAACAACAACCTCAACATTGAAAAACAACAACAAATTCAACAACAACCTCAACATTGAAAAACACCAACAAATTCAACAACAACCTCAACATTGAAAAACAACAACAACCTCAACATTGAAAAACACCAACAAATTTAACAACAACCTTAACATTGAAAAACACTAACAAATTCAACAACAACCTCAACATTGAAAAACAACAACAACCTCAACATTGAAAACCACCAACAAATTCAACAACAACCACAACATTGAAAAACAACAACAACCTCAACATTGAAAAAGACCAACAAATTCAACAACAACCTCAACATTGAAAAACAACAACAACCTCAACATTGAAAAATACCAACAAATTCAACACCAACCTCAACATTGAAAAACATCAACAAATTCATCAACAACCTCAACATTGAAAACACCAACAAATTCAACAACAACCTCAACATTGAAAAACACCAACAAGTTCAACAAGAACCTCCACATTGAACGACAACAACAACCTCAACAAAGAAAAACACCAACAAATTCAACAACAACCTCAACATTGAAAAACAACAACAACCTCAACATTGAAAAACACCAACAGATTCAACAACAACCTCAATATTTAAAAACACCAACAAATTCAACAACAACCTCAACATTGAAAAACACCAACAAATTCAACCACAACCTCGACATTGAAAAACACCAACAAATTCAACAACAACCTCAACATTGAAAAACTACAACAACCTCAACATTGAAAAACACCAACAAGTTCAACAACAACCTCAACATTGAAAAACAACAACAACCTCAACATTGAAAAACACCAACAAATTCAACAACAACCTCAACATTGAAAAACAACAACAACCTCAACATTGAAAAACCCCAACAAATTCAACAACAACCTCAACATTGAAAAACACTAACAAATTCAACAACAACCTCAACATTGAAAAACAACAACAACCTCAACATTGAAAACCACCAACAAATTCAACAACAACCACAACATTGAAAACAACAACAACCTCAACATTGAAAAAGACCAACAAATTCAACAACAACCTCAACATTGAAAAATACCAACAAATTCAACACCAACCTCAACATTGAAAAACATCAACAAATTCATCAACAACCTCAACATTGAAAACTCCAACAAATTCAACAACAACCTCAACATTCAAAAACAACAACAACCTCAACATTGAAAAACACCAACCAATTCAACAACAACCTGAACATTGAAAAACAACAACAACCTCAACATTGAAAAACACCAACAAATTCAACAACAACTTCAACATTGAAAAACACCAACAAATTCAACAACAACCTCGAAATTGAAAAACACCAACAAATTCAACAACAACCTCAACATTGAAAAACAACAACAACCTCAACATTGAAAAACACCAACAAATTCAACAACAACCTCAACAGTGAAAAACACCAACAAATTCAACATAAACCTCAACATTTAAAAACGCCAACAAATTCAACAACAACCTCAACATTGAAAAACACCAACAAATTCAACAATAACCTCAACATTGAAAAACAACAACAACCTCAACATTGAAAAACACCAACAAATTCAACAACAACCTCAACATTGAAAACCACCAACAAATTCAACAACAACCTCAACATTGAAAAAAAACAACAATCTCAACATTGAAAAACACCAACAAATTCAACAACAACCTCAACATTGAAAAACAACAACAGCCTCAACATTGAAAAACACCAACAAATTCAACAACAACCTCAACATTGAAAAACACCAACAAATACAACAACAAACTCAGCATTGAAAAACAACAACAACCTCAACATTGAAAAACACCAACAAATTCAACAACAACCTCAACATTGAAAAACAACAACAACCTCAACATTGAAAAACACCAAGAAATTCAACAACAACTTCAACATTGAAAAACACCAACAAATTCAACAACAACCTCGAAATTGAAAAACACCAACAAATTCAACAACAACTTCAACATTGAAAAACAACAACAACCTGAATATTGAAAATCACCACCAAATTCAACAACAGCCTCAGCATTGAAAAACAACAACAACCTCAACATTGAAAAACACCAATAAATTCAACAACAACCTCAACATTTAAAAACACCGACAAATTCAACAACAACCTCAACATTGAAAAACAACAACAACCTCAACATTGAAAAACACCAACAAATTCAACAACCTGGACATTTAAAAACGCCAACAAATTCAACAACAACCTCAACATTGAAAAACACCAACAAATTGAACAACAACCTCAACATTGAAAAACAACAACAACCTCAACATTGAAAAACAACAACAAATTCAACAACAACCTCAACATTGAAAAACACCAACAAATTCGACAACAACCTCAACATTGAAAAACAACAACAACCTCAACATTGAAAAACACCAACAAATTCAACAACAACCTCAACATTGAAAAACAACAACAACCTCAACATTGAAAAACACCAACAAATTTAACAACAACCTCAACATTGAAAAACACTAACAAATTCAACAACAACCTCAACATTGAAAAACAACAACAACCTCAACATTGAAAACCACCAACAAATTCAACAACAACCACAACATTGAAAAACAACAACAACCTCAACATTCAAAAAGACCAACAAATTCAACAACAACCTCAACATTGAAAAACAACAACAACCTCAACATTGAAAAATACCAACAAATTCAACACCAACCTCAACATTGAAAAACATCAACAAATTCATCAACAACCTCAACATTGAAAACACCAACAAATTCAACAACAACCTCAACATTGAAAAACACCAACAAGTTCAACAAGAACCTCCACATTGAACGACAACAACAACCTCAACAAAGAAAAACACCAACAAATTCAACAACAACCTCAACATTGAAAAACAACAACAACCTCAACATTGAAAAACATCAACAGATTCAACAACAACCTCAATATTTAAAAACACCAACAAATTCAACAACAACCTCAACATTGAAAAACACCAACAAATTCAACCACAACCTCGACATTGAAAAACACCAACAAATTCAACAACAACCTCAACATTGAAAAACTACAACAACCTCAACATTGAAAAACACCAACAAGTTCAACAACAACCTCAACATTGAAAAACAACAACAACCTCAACATTGAAAAACAACAACAAATTCAACAACAACCTCAACATTGAAAAACAACAACAAATTCAACAACAACCTCAACATTGAAAAACAACAACAACCTCAACATTGAAAAACACCAACAAATTCAACAACAACCTCAACATTGAAAAACAACAACAACCTCAACATTGAAAAACCCCAACAAATTCAACAGCAACCTCAACATTGAAAAACACTAACAAATTCAACAACAACCTCAACATTGAAAAACAACAACAACCTCAACATTGAAAACAACCAACAAATTCAACAACAACCACAACATTGAAAACAACAACAACCTCAACATTGAAAAAGACCAACAAATTCCACAACAACCTCAACATTGAAAAACAACAACAACCTCAACATTGAAAATTACCAACAAATTCAACACCAACCTCAACATTGAAAAACATCAACAAATTCATCAACAACCTCAACATTGAAAACACCAACAAATTCAACAACAACCTCAACATTGAAAAACAACAACAACCTCAACATTGAAAAACACCAACCAATTCAACAACAACCTGAACATTGAAAAACAACAACAACCTCAACATTGAAAAACACCAACAAATTCAACAACAACTTCAACATTGAAAAACACAAACAAATTCAACAACAACCTCGAAATTGAAAAACACCAACAAATTCAACAACAACCTCAACATTGAAAAACAACAACAACCTCAACATTGAAAAACACCAACAAATTCAACAAAAACCTCAACAGTGAAAAACACCAACAAATTCAACATAAACCTCAACATTTAAAAACGCCAACAAATTCAACAACAACCTCAACATTGAAAAACACCAACAAATTCAACAATAACCTCAACATTGAAAAACAACAACAACCTCAACATAGAAAAACACCAACAAATTCAACAACAACCTCAACATTGAAAACCACCAACAAATTCAACAACAACCTCAACATTGAAAAAAAACAACAACCTCAACATTGAAAAACACCAACAAATTCAACAACAACCTCAACATTGAAAAACAACCACAGCCTCAACATTGAAAAACACCAACAAATTCAACAACAACCTCAACATTGAAAAACACCAACAAATACAACAACAAACTTAGCATTGAAAAACAACAACAACCTCAACATTGAAAAACACCAACAAATTCAACAACAACCTCAACATTGAAAAACAACAACAACCTCAACATTGAAAAACACCAAGAAATTCAACAACAACTTCAACATTGAAAAACACCAACAAATTCAACAACAACCTCGAAATTGAAAAACACCAACAAATTCAACAACAACTTCAACATTGAAAAACAACAACAACCTGAATATTGAAAATCACCACCAAATACAACAACAGCCTCAGCATTGAAAAACAACAACAACCTCAACATTGAAAAACACCAATAAATTCAACAACAACCTCAACATTTAAAAACACCAACAAATTCAACAACAACCTCAACATTGAAAAACACCAACAAATACAACAACAAACTCAGCATTGAAAAACAACAACAACCTCAACATTGAAAAACACCAACAAATTCAACAACAACCTCAACATTGAACAACAACAACAACATCAACATTGAAAAACACCAAGAAATTCAACAACAACTTCAACATTGAAAAACACCAACAAATTCAACAACAACCTCGAAATTGAAAAACACCAACAAATTCAACAACAACTTCAACATTGAAAAACAACAACAACCTGAATATTGAAAATCACCACCAAATTCAACAACAGCCTCAGCATTGAAAAACAACAACAACCTCAACATTGAAAAACACCAAAAAATTCAACAACAACCTCAACATTTAAAGACACCGACAAATTCAACAACAACCTCAACATTGAAAAACAACAACAACCTCAACATTGAAAAACACCAACAAATTCAACAACCTGGACATTTAAAAACGCCAACAAATTCAACAACAACCTCAACATTGAAAAACACCAACAAATTGAACAACAACCTCAACATTGAAAAACAACAACAACCTCAACATTGAAAAACAACAACAAATTCAACAACAACCTCAACATTGAAAAACACCAACAAATTCGACAACAACCTCAACATTGAAAAACAACAACAACCTCAACATTGAAAAACACCAACAAATTCAACAACAACCTCAACATTGAAAAACAACAACAACCTCAACATTGAAAAACACCAACAAATTTAACAACAACCTTAACATTGAAAAACACTAACAAATTCAACAACAACCTCAACATTGAAAAACAACAACAACCTCAACATTGAAAACCACCAACAAATTCAACAACAACCACAACATTGAAAAACAACAACAACCTCAACATTGAAAAAGACCAACAAATTCAACAACAACCTCAACATTGAAAAACAACAACAACCTCAACATTGAAAAATACCAACAAATTCAACACCAACCTCAACATTGAAAAACATCAACAAATTCATCAACAACCTCAACATTGAAAACACCAACAAATTCAACAACAACCTCAACATTGAAAAACACCAACAAGTTCAACAAGAACCTCCACATTGAACGACAACAACAACCTCAACAAAGAAAAACACCAACAAATTCAACAACAACCTCAACATTGAAAAACAACAACAACCTCAACATTGAAAAACACCAACAGATTCAACAACAACCTCAATATTTAAAAACACCAACAAATTCAACAACAACCTCAACATTGAAAAACACCAACAAATTCAACCACAACCTCGACATTGAAAAACACCAACAAATTCAACAACAACCTCAACATTGAAAAACTACAACAACCTCAACATTGAAAAACACCAACAAGTTCAACAACAACCTCAACATTGAAAAACAACAACAACCTCAACATTGAAAAACACCAACAAATTCAACAACAACCTCAACATTGAAAAACAACAACAACCTCAACATTGAAAAACCCCAACAAATTCAACAACAACCTCAACATTGAAAAACACTAACAAATTCAACAACAACCTCAACATTGAAAAACAACAACAACCTCAACATTGAAAACCACCAACAAATTCAACAACAACCACAACATTGAAAACAACAACAACCTCAACATTGAAAAAGACCAACAAATTCAACAACAACCTCAACATTGAAAAAGAACAACAACCTCAACATTGAAAAATACCAACAAATTCAACACCAACCTCAACATTGAAAAACATCAACAAATTCATCAACAACCTCAACATTGAAAACTCCAACAAATTCAACAACAACCTCAACATTCAAAAACAACAACAACCTCAACATTGAAAAACACCAACCAATTCAACAACAACCTGAACATTGAAAAACAACAACAACCTCAACATTGAAAAACACCAACAAATTCAACAACAACTTCAACATTGAAAAACACCAACAAATTCAACAACAACCTCGAAATTGAAAAACACCAACAAATTCAACAACAACCTCAACATTGAAAAACAACAACAACCTCAACATTGAAAAACACCAACAAATTCAACAACAACCTCAACAGTGAAAAACACCAACAAATTCAACATAAACCTCAACATTTAAAAACGCCAACAAATTCAACAACAACCTCAACATTGAAAAACACCAACAAATTCAACAATAACCTCAACATTGAAAAACAACAACAACCTCAACATTGAAAAACACCAACAAATTCAACAACAACCTCAACATTGAAAACCACCAACAAATTCAACAACAACCTCAACATTGAAAAAAAACAACAATCTCAACATTGAAAAACACCAACAAATTCAACAACAACCTCAACATTGAAAAACAACAACAGCCTCAACATTGAAAAACACCAACAAATTCAACAACAACCTCAACATTGAAAAACACCAACAAATACAACAACAAACTCAGCATTGAAAAACAACAACAACCTCAACATTGAAAAACACCAACAAATTCAACAACAACCTCAACATTGAAAAACAACAACAACCTCAACATTGAAAAACACCAAGAAATTCAACAACAACTTCAACATTGAAAAACACCAACAAATTCAACAACAACCTCGAAATTGAAAAACACCAACAAATTCAACAACAACTTCAACATTGAAAAACAACAACAACCTGAATATTGAAAATCACCACCAAATTCAACAACAGCCTCAGCATTGAAAAACAACAACAACCTCAACATTGAAAAACACCAATAAATTCAACAACAACCTCAACATTTAAAAACACCGACAAATTCAACAACAACCTCAACATTGAAAAACAACAACAACCTCAACATTGAAAAACACCAACAAATTCAACAACCTGGACATTTAAAAACGCCAACAAATTCAACAACAACCTCAACATTGAAAAACACCAACAAATTGAACAACAACCTCAACATTGAAAAACAACAACAACCTCAACATTGAAAAACAACAACAAATTCAACAACAACCTCAACATTGAAAAACACCAACAAATTCGACAACAACCTCAACATTGAAAAACAACAACAACCTCAACATTGAAAAACACCAACAAATTCAACAACAACCTCAACATTGAAAAACAACAACAACCTCAACATTGAAAAACACCAACAAATTTAACAACAACCTCAACATTGAAAAACACTAACAAATTCAACAACAACCTCAACATTGAAATACAACAACAACCTCAACATTGAAAACCACCAACAAATTCAACAACAACCACAACATTGAAAAACAACAACAACCTCAACATTCAAAAAGACCAACAAATTCAACAACAACCTCAACATTGAAAAACAACAACAACCTCAACATTGAAAAATACCAACAAATTCAACACCAACCTCAACATTGAAAAACATCAACAAATTCATCAACAACCTCAACATTGAAAACACCAACAAATTCAACAACAACCTCAACATTGAAAAACACCAACAAGTTCAACAAGAACCTCCACATTGAACGACAACAACAACCTCAACAAAGAAAAACACCAACAAATTCAACAACAACCTCAACATTGAAAAACAACAACAACCTCAACATTGAAAAACATCAACAGATTCAACAACAACCTCAATATTTAAAAACACCAACAAATTCAACAACAACCTCAACATTGAAAAACACCAACAAATTCAACCACAACCTCGACATTGAAAAACACCAACAAATTCAACAACAACCTCAACATTGAAAAACTACAACAACCTCAACATTGAAAAACACCAACAAGTTCAACAACAACCTCAACATTGAAAAACAACAACAACCTCAACATTGAAAAACAACAACAAATTCAACAACAACCTCAACATTGAAAAACAACAACAAATTCAACAACAACCTCAACATTGAAAAACAACAACAACCTCAACATTGAAAAACACCAACAAATTCAACAACAACCTCAACATTGAAAAACAACAACAACCTCAACATTGAAAAACCCCAACAAATTCAACAACAACCTCAACATTGAAAAACACTAACAAATTCAACAACAACCTCAACATTGAAAAACAACAACAACCTCAACATTGAAAACAACCAACAAATTCAACAACAACCACAACATTGAAAACAACAACAACCTCAACATTGAAAAAGACCAACAAATTCCACAACAACCTCAACATTGAAAAACAACAACAACCTCAACATTGAAAATTACCAACAAATTCAACACCAACCTCAACATTGAAAAACATCAACAAATTCATCAACAACCTCAACATTGAAAACACCAACAAATTCAACAACAACCTCAACATTGAAAAACAACAACAACCTCAACATTGAAAAACACCAACCAATTCAACAACAACCTGAACATTGAAAAACAACAACAACCTCAACATTGAAAAACACCAACAAATTCAACAACAACTTCAACATTGAAAAACACAAACAAATTCAACAACAACCTCGAAATTGAAAAACACCAACAAATTCAACAACAACCTCAACATTGAAAAACAACAACAACCTCAACATTGAAAAACACCAACAAATTCAACAAAAACCTCAACAGTGAAAAACACCAACAAATTCAACATAAACCTCAACATTTAAAAACGCCAACAAATTCAACAACAACCTCAACATTGAAAAACACCAACAAATTCAACAATAACCTCAACATTGAAAAACAACAACAACCTCAACATAGAAAAACACCAACAAATTCAACAACAACCTCAACATTGAAAACCACCAACAAATTCAACAACAACCTCAACATTGAAAAAAAACAACAACCTCAACATTGAAAAACACCAACAAATTCAACAACAACCTCAACATTGAAAAACAACCACAGCCTCAACATTGAAAAACACCAACAAATTCAACAACAACCTCAACATTGAAAAACACCAACAAATACAACAACAAACTTAGCATTGAAAAACAACAACAACCTCAACATTGAAAAACACCAACAAATTCAACAACAACCTCAACATTGAAAAACAACAACAACCTCAACATTGAAAAACACCAAGAAATTCAACAACAACTTCAACATTGAAAAACACCAACAAATTCAACAACAACCTCGAAATTGAAAAACACCAACAAATTCAACAACAACTTCAACATTGAAAAACAACAACAACCTGAATATTGAAAATCACCACCAAATACAACAACAGCCTCAGCATTGAAAAACAACAACAACCTCAACATTGAAAAACACCAATAAATTCAACAACAACCTCAACATTTAAAAACACCAACAAATTCAACAACAACCTCAACATTGAAAAACAACAACAACCTCAACATTGAAAAACACCAACAAATTCAACAACCTGAACATTTAAAAACAACAACAAATTCAACAACAACCTCAACATTGAAAAAACCAACAAATTCGACAACAACCTCAACATTGAAAAACAACAACAACCTCAACATTGAAAAACACCAACAAATTCAACAACAACCTCAACATTGAAAAACAACAACAACCTCAACATTGAAAAACACCAACAAATTCAACAACAACCTCAACATTGAAAAACACTAACAAATTCAACAACAACCTCAACGTTGAAAAACAACAACAACCTCAACATTGAAAACCACCAACAAATTTAACAACAACCACAACATTGAAAAACAACAACAACCTCAACATTGAAAAGGACCAACAAATTCAACAACAACCTCAACATTGAAAAACAACAACAACCTCAACATTGAAAAACATCAACAGATTCAACAACAACCTCAATATTTAAAAACACCAACAAATTCAACAACAACCTCAACATTGAAAAACACCAACAAATTCAACCACAACCTCGACATTGAAAAACACCAACAAATTCAACAACAACCTCAACATTGAAAAACTACAACAACCTCAACATTGAAAAACACCAACAAGTTCAACAACAACCTCAACATTGAAAAACAACAACAACCTCAACATTGAAAAACAACAACAAATTCAACAACAACCTCAACATTGAAAAACAACAACAAATTCAACAACAACCTCAACATTGAAAAACAACAACAACCTCAACATTGAAAAACACCAACAAATTCAACAACAACCTCAACATTGAAAAACAACAACAACCTCAACATTGAAAAACCCCAACAAATTCAACAACAACCTCAACATTGAAAAACACTAACAAATTCAACAACAACCTCAACATTGAAAAACAACAACAACCTCAACATTGAAAACAACCAACAAATTCAACAACAACCACAACATTGAAAACAACAACAACCTCAACATTGAAAAAGACCAACAAATTCCACAACAACCTCAACATTGAAAAACAACAACAACCTCAACATTGAAAATTACCAACAAATTCAACACCAAACTCAACATTGAAAAACATCAACAAATTCATCAACAACCTCAACATTGAAAACACCAACAAATTCAACAACAACCTCAACATTGAAAAACAACAACAACCTCAACATTGAAAAACACCAACCAATTCAACAACAACCTGAACATTGAAAAACAACAACAACCTCAACATTGAAAAACACCAACAAATTCAACAACAACTTCAACATTGAAAAACACAAACAAATTCAACAACAACCTCGAAATTGAAAAACACCAACAAATTCAACAACAACCTCAACATTGAAAAACAACAACAACCTCAACATTGAAAAACACCAACAAATTCAACAAAAACCTCAACAGTGAAAAACACCAACAAATTCAACATAAACCTCAACATTTAAAAACGCCAACAAATTCAACAACAACCTCAACATTGAAAAACACCAACAAATTCAACAATAACCTCAACATTGAAAAACAACAACAACCTCAACATAGAAAAACACCAACAAATTCAACAACAACCTCAACATTGAAAACCACCAACAAATTCAACAACAACCTCAACATTGAAAAAAAACAACAACCTCAACATTGAAAAACACCAACAAATTCAACAACAACCTCAACATTGAAAAACAACCACAGCCTCAACATTGAAAAACACCAACAAATTCAACAACAACCTCAACATTGAAAAACACCAACAAATACAACAACAAACTTAGCATTGAAAAACAACAACAACCTCAACATTGAAAAACACCAACAAATTCAACAACAACCTCAACATTGAAAAACAACAGCAACCTCAACATTGAAAAACACCAAGAAATTCAACAACAACTTCAACATTGAAAAACACCAACAAATTCAACAACAACCTCGAAATTGAAAAACACCAACAAATTCAACAACAACTTCAACATTGAAAAACAACAACAACCTGAATATTGAAAATCACCACCAAATACAACAACAGCCTCAGCATTGAAAAACAACAACAACCTCAACATTGAAAAACACCAATAAATTCAACAACAACCTCAACATTTAAAAACACCAACAAATTCAACAACAACCTCAACATTGAAAAACAACAACAACCTCAACATTGAAAAACACCAACAAATTCAACAACCTGAACATTTAAAAACAACAACAAATTCAACAACAACCTCAACATTGAAAAAACCAACAAATTCGACAACAACCTCAACATTGAAAAACAACAACAACCTCAACATTGAAAAACACCAACAAATTCAACAACAACCTCAACATTGAAAAACAACAACAACCTCAACATTGAAAACACCAACAAATTCAACAACAACCTCAACATTGAAAAACACTAACAAATTCAACAACAACCTCAACGTTGAAAAACAACAACAACCTCAACATTGAAAACCACCAACAAATTTAACAACAACCACAACATTGAAAAACAACAACAACCTCAACATTGAAAAGGACCAACAAATTCAACAACAACCTCAACATTGAAAAACAACAACAACCTCAACATTGAAAAATACCAACAAATTCAACACCAACCTCAACATTGAAAAACATCAACAAATTCATCAACAACCTCAACATTGAAAACACCAACAAATTCAACAACAACCTCAACATTGAAAAACACCAACAAGTTCAACAAGAACCTCCACATTGAACGACAACAACAACCTCAACAAAGAAAAACACCAACAAATTCAACAACAACCTCAACATTGAAAAACAACAACAACCTCAACATTGAAAAACACCAACAAATTCAACAACAACCTCAATATTTAAAAACACCAACAAATTCAACAACAACCTCAACATTGAAAAACACCAACAAATTCAACCACAACCTCGACATTGAAAAACACCAACAAATTCAACAACAACCTCAACATTGAAAAACTACAACAACCTCAACATTGAAAAACACCAACAAGTTCAACAACAACCTCAACATTGAAAAACAACAACAACCTCAACATTGAAAAACAACAACAAATTCAACAACAACCTCAACATTGAAAAACACCAACAAATTCAACAACAACCTCAACATTGAAAAACAACAACAACCTCAACATTGAAAAACACCAACAAATTCAACAACAACCTCAACATTGAAAAACAACAACAACCTCAACATTGAAAAACCCCAACAAATTCAACAACAACCTCAACATTGAAAAACACTAACAAATTCAACAACAACCTCAACATTGAAAAACAACAACAACCTCAACATTGAAAACCACCAACAAATTCAACAACAACCACAACATTGAAAACAACAACAACCTCAACATTGAAAAAGACCAACAAATTCAACAACAACCTCAACATTGAAAAACAACAACAACCTCAACATTGAAAAATACCAACAAATTCAACACCAACCTCAACATTGAAAAACATCAACAAATTCATCAACAACCTCAACATTGAAAACTCCAACAAATTCAACAACAACCTCAACATTGAAAAACAACAACAACCTCAACATTGAAAAACACCAACCAATTCAACAACAACCTGAACATTGAAAAACAACAACAACCTCAACATTGAAAAACACCAACAAATTCAACAACAACTTCAACATTGAAAAACACCAACAAATTCAACAACAACCTCGAAATTGAAAAACACCAACAAATTCAACAACAACCTCAACATTGAAAAACAACAACAACCTCAACATTGAAAAACACCAACAAATTCAACAACAACCTCAACAGTGAAAAACACCAACAAATTCAACATAAACCTCAACATTTAAAAACGCCAACAAATTCAACAACAACCTCAACATTGAAAAACACCAACAAATTCAACAATAACCTCAACATTGAAAAACAACAACAACCTCAACATTGAAAAACACCAACAAATTCAACAACAACCTCAACATTGAAAACCACCAACAAATTCAACAACAACCTCAACATTGAAAAAAAACAACAATCTCAACATTGAAAAACACCAACAAATTCAACAACAACCTCAACATTGAAAAACAACAACAGCCTCAACATTGAAAAACACCAACAAATTCAACAACAACCTCAACATTGAAAAACACCAACAAATACAACAACAAACTCAGCATTGAAAAACAACAACAACCTCAACATTGAAAAACACCAACAAATTCAACAACAACCTCAACATTGAAAAACAACAACAACCTCAACATTGAAAAACACCAAGAAATTCAACAACAACTTCAACATTGAAAAACACCAACAAATTCAACAACAACCTCGAAATTGAAAAACACCAACAAATTCAACAACAACTTCAACATTGAAAAACAACAACAACCTGAATATTGAAAATCACCACCAAATTCAACAACAGCCTCAGCATTGAATAACAACAACAACCTCAACATTGAAAAACACCAATAAATTCAACAACAACCTCAACATTTAAAAACACCGACAAATTCAACAACAACCTCAACATTGAAAAACAACAACAACCTCAACATTGAAAAACACCAACAAATTCAACAACCTGGACATTTAAAAACGCCAACAAATTCAACAACAACCTCAACATTGAAAAACACCAACAAATTGAACAACAACCTCAACATTGAAAAACAACAACAACCTCAACATTGAAAAACAACAACAAATTCAACAACAACCTCAACATTGAAAAACACCAACAAATTCGACAACAACCTCAACATTGAAAAACAACAACAACCTCAACATTGAAAAACACCAACAAATTCAACAACAACCTCAATATTTAAAAACACCAACAAATTCAACAACAACCTCAACATTGAAAAACACCAACAAATTCAACCACAACCTCGACATTGAAAAACACCAACAAATTCAACAACAACCTCAACATTGAAAAACTACAACAACCTCAACATTGAAAAACACCAACAAGTTCAACAACAACCTCAACATTGAAAAACAACAACAACCTCAACATTGAAAAACAACAACAAATTCAACAACAACCTCAACATTGAAAAACACCAACAAATTCAACAACAAGCTCAACATTGAAAAACAACAACAACCTCAACATTGAAAAACACCAACAAATTCAACAACAACCTCAACATTGAAAAACAACAACAACCTCAACATTGAAAAACCCCAACAAATTCAACAACAACCTCAACATTGAAAAACACTAACAAATTCAACAACAACCTCAACATTGAAAAACAACAACAACCTCAACATTGAAAACCACCAACAAATTCAACAACAACCACAACATTGAAAACAACAACAACCTCAACATTGAAAAAGACCAACAAATTCAACAACAACCTCAACATTGAAAAACAACAACAACCTCAACATTGAAAAATACCAACAAATTCAACACCAACCTCAACATTGAAAAACATCAACAAATTCATCAACAACCTCAACATTGAAAACTCCAACAAATTCAACAACAACCTCAACATTGAAAAACAACAACAACCTCAACATTGAAAAACACCAACCAATTCAACAACAACCTGAACATTGAAAAACAACAACAACCTCAACATTGAAAAACACCAACAAATTCAACAAAAACTTCAACATTGAAAAACACCAACAAATTCAACAACAACCTCAAAATTGAAAAACACCAACAAATTCAACAACAACCTCAACATTGAAAAACAACAACAACCTCAACATTGAAAAACACCAACAAATTCAACAACAACCTCAACAGTGAAAAACACCAACAAATTCAACATAAACCTCAACATTTAAAAACGCCAACAAATTCAACAACAACCTCAACATTGAAAAACACCAACAAATTCAACAATAACCTCAACATTGAAAAACAACAACAACCTCAACATTGAAAAACACCAACAAATTCAACAACAACCTCAACATTGAAAACCACCAACAAATTCAACAACAACCTCAACATTGAAAAAAAACAACAATCTCAACATTGAAAAACACCAACAAATTCAACAACAACCTCAACATTGAAAAACAACAACAGCCTCAACATTGAAAAACACCAACAAATTCAACAACAACCTCAACATTGAAAAACACCAACAAATACAACAACAAATTCAGCATTGAAAAACAACAACAACCTCAACATTGAAAAACACCAACAAATTCAAAAACAACCTCAACATTGAAAAACAACAACAACCTCAACATGGAAAAACACCAAGAAATTCAACAACAACTTCAACATTGAAAAACACCAACAAATTCAACAACAACCTCGAAATTGAAAAACACCAACAAATTCAACAACAACTTCAACATTGAAAAACAACAACAACCTGAATATTGAAAATCACCACCAAATTCAACAACAGCCTCAGCATTGAATAACAACAACAACCTCAACATTGAAAAACACCAATAAATTCAACAACAACCTCAACATTTAAAAACACCGACAAATTCAACAACAACCTCAACATTGAAAAACAACAACAACCTCAACATTGAAAAACACCAACAAATTCAAGAACCTGGACATTTAAAAACGCCAACAAATTCAACAACAACCTCAACATTGAAAAACACCAACAAATTGAACAACAACCTCAACATTGAAAAACAACAACAACCTCAACATTGAAAAACAACAACAAATTCAACAACAACCTCAACATTGAAAAACACCAACAAATTCGACAACAACCTCAACATTGAAAAACAACAACAACCTCAACATTGAAAAACATCAACAAATTCAACAACAACCTCAACATTGAAAAACAACAACAACCTCAACATTGAAAAACACCAACAAATTCAACAACAACCTCAACATTGAAAAACACTAACAAATTCAACAACAACCTCAACATTGAAAAACAACAACAACCTCAACATTGAAAACCACCAACAAATTCAACAACAACCACAACATTGAAAAACAACAACAACCTCAACATTGAAAAAGACCAACAAATTCAACAACAACCTCAACATTGAAAAACAACAACAACCTCAACATTGAAAAATACCAACAAATTCAACACCAACCTCAACATTGAAAAACATCAACAAATTCATCAACAACCTCAACATTGAAAACACCAACAAATTCAACAAAAACCTCAACATTGAAAAATTACAACAACCTCAACATTGAAAAACACCAACGAATTCAACAACAACCTGAACATTGAAAAACAACAACAACCTCAACATTGAAAAACACCAACAAATTCAACAACAACTTCAACATTGAAAAACACCAACAAATTCAACAACAACCTCGAAATTGAAAAACACCAACAAATTCAACAACAACCTCAACATTGAAAAACACCAACAAATACAACAACAAACTCAGCATTGAAAAACAACAACAACCTCAACATTGAAAAACACCAACAAATTCAACAACAACCTCAACATTGAAAAACAACAACAACCTCAACATTGAAAAACACCAAGAAATTCAACAACAACTTCAACATTGAAAAACACCAACAAATTCAACAACAACCTCGAAATTGAAAAACACCAACAAATTCAACAACAACTTCAACATTGAAAAACAACAACAACCTGAATATTGAAAATCACCACCAAATTCAACAACAGCCTCAGCATTGAATAACAACAACAACCTCAACATTGAAAAACACCAATAAATTCAACAACAACCTCAACATTTAAAAACACCGACAAATTCAACAACAACCTCAACATTGAAAAACAACAACAACCTCAACATTGAAAAACACCAACAAATTCAACAACCTGGACATTTAAAAACGCCAACAAATTCAACAACAACCTCAACATTGAAAAACACCAACAAATTGAACAACAACCTCAACATTGAAAAACAACAACAACCTCAACATTGAAAAACAACAACAAATTCAACAACAACCTCAACATTGAAAAACACCAACAAATTCGACAACAACCTCAACATTGAAAAACAACAACAACCTCAACATTGAAAAACACCAACAAATTCAACAACAACCTCAATATTTAAAAACACCAACAAATTCAACAACAACCTCAACATTGAAAAACACCAACAAATTCAACCACAACCTCGACATTGAAAAACACCAACAAATTCAACAACAACCTCAACATTGAAAAACTACAACAACCTCAACATTGAAAAACACCAACAAGTTCAACAACAACCTCAACATTGAAAAACAACAACAACCTCAACATTGAAAAACAACAACAAATTCAACAACAACCTCAACATTGAAAAACACCAACAAATTCAACAACAACCTCAACATTGAAAAACAACAACAATCTCAACATTGAAAAACACCAACAAATTCAACAACAACCTCAACATTGAAAAACAACAACAGCCTCAACATTGAAAAACACCAACAAATTCAACAACAACCTCAACATTGAAAAACACCAACAAATACAACAACAAACTCAGCATTGAAAAACAACAACAACCTCAACATTGAAAAACACCAACAAATTCAACAACAACCTCAACATTGAAAAACAACAACAACCTCAACATTGAAAAACACCAAGAAATTCAACAACAACTTCAACATTGAAAAACACCAACAAATTCAACAACAACCTCGAAATTGAAAAACACCAACAAATTCAACAACAACTTCAACATTGAAAAACAACAACAACCTGAATATTGAAAATCACCACCAAATTCAACAACAGCCTCAGCATTGAATAACAACAACAACCTCAACATTGAAAAACACCAATAAATTCAACAACAACCTCAACATTTAAAAACACCGACAAATTCAACAACAACCTCAACATTGAAAAACAACAACAACCTCAACATTGAAAAACACCAACAAATTCAACAACCTGGACATTTAAAAACGCCAACAAATTCAACAACAACCTCAACATTGAAAAACACCAACAAATTGAACAACAACCTCAACATTGAAAAACAACAACAACCTCAACATTGAAAAACAACAACAAATTCAACAACAACCTCAACATTGAAAAACACCAACAAATTCGACAACAACCTCAACATTGAAAAACAACAACAACCTCAACATTGAAAAACACCAACAAATTCAACAACAACCTCAACATTGAAAAACAACAACAACCTCAACATTGAAAAACACCAACAAATTCAACAACAACCTCAACATTGAAAAACACTAACAAATTCAACAACAACCTCAACATTGAAAAACAACAACAACCTCAACATTGAAAACCACCAACAAATTCAACAACAACCACAACATTGAAAAACAACAACAACCTCAACATTGAAAAAGACCAACAAATTCAACAACAACCTCAACATTGAAAAACAACAACAACCTCAACATTGAAAAATACCAACAAATTCAACACCAACCTCAACATTGAAAAACATCAACAAATTCATCAACAACCTCAACATTGAAAACACCAACAAATTCAACAAAAACCTCAACATTGAAAAATTACAACAACCTCAACATTGAAAAACACCAACGAATTCAACAACAACCTGAACATTGAAAAACAACAACAACCTCAACATTGAAAAACACCAACAAATTCAACAACAACTTCAACATTGAAAAACACCAACAAATTCAACAACAACCTCGAAATTGAAAAACACCAACAAATTCAACAACAACCTCAACATTGAAAAACAACAACAACCTCAACATTGAAAAACACCAACAAATTCAACAACAACCTCAACAGTGAAAAACACCAACAAATTCAACATAAACCTCAAGATTTAAAAACGCCAACAAATTCAACAACAACCTCAACATTGAAAAACACCAACAAATTCAACAATAACCTCAACATTGAAAAACAACAACAACCTCAACATTGAAAAACACCAACAAATTCAACAACAACCTCAACATTGAAAAACACCAACAAATTCAACAACAACCTCAACATTGAAAAAAAACAACCTCAACATTGAAAAACACCAACAACCTCAACATTGAAAAACACCAACAACCTCAACATTGAAAAACAACAACAACCTCAACATTGAAAAACACCAACAAATTCAACAACAACCTCAACATTGAAAAACACCAACAAATTCAACAACAACCTCAGCATTGAAAAACAACAACCTTAACATTGAAAAACACCAACAAATTCAACAACAACCTCAACATTGAAAAACAACAACAACCTCAACATTAAAAAACACCAAGAAATTCAACAACTTCAACATTGAAAAACACCAACAAGTACAACAACAACCTCGAAATTGAAAAACACCAACAAATTCAACAACAGCCTCAGCATTGAAAAACAACAACAACCTCAACATTGAAAAACACCAATATATTCAACAACAACCTCAACATTTAAAAACACCAACAAATTGAACAACAACCTCAACATTGAAAAACAACAACAACCTCAACATTGAAAAACACCAACAAATTCAACAACAACTTCAACATTCAAAAACACCAACAATTTCAACAACAACCTCGACATTGAAAAACACCAACAAATTCAACAACAACCTCAACATTGAAAAACAACAACCACCTCAACATTGAAAAACACCAACAAATTCAACAACAACCTCAACATTGAAAAACACCAACAAATTCAACAACAACCTCAACATTGAAAAACGCCAACAAATTCAACAACAACCTCAACATTGAAAAACACCAACAAATTCAACAACAACCTCAACATTGAAAAACAACAACAACCTCAACATTGAAAAACACCAACTAATTCAACAACAAATTCAACATTGAAAAAGACCAACAAATTCAACAACAACCTCGACATTGAAAAACACCAACAAATTCAACAAGAACCTCCACATTGAACGACAACAACAACCTCAACAAAGAAAAACACCAACAAATTCAACAACAACCTCAACATTGAAAAACAACAACAACCTCAACATTGAAAAACACCAACAAATTCAACAACAACCTCAATATTTAAAAACACCAACAAATTCAACAACAACCTCAACATTGAAAAACAGCAACAAATTCAACAACAACTTCAGCATTGAAAAACACCAACAAATTCAACCACAACCTCGACATGGAAAAACACCAACAAATTCAACAACAACCTCAACATTGAAAAACTACAACAACCTCAACATTGAAAAACACCAACAAATTCAACAACAACCTCATCATTGAAAAACACTAACAAATTCAACAACAACCTCAACATTGAAAAACAACAACAACCTCAACATTGAAAACCACCAACAAATTCAACAACAACCACAACATTGAAAAACAACAACAACCTCAACATTGAAAAAGACCAACAAATTCAACAACAACCTCAACATTGAAAAACAACAACAACCTCAACATTGAAAAATACCAACAAATTCAACACCAACCTCAACACTGAAAAACATCAACAAATTCATCAACAACCTCAACATTGAAAACACCAACAAATTCAACAAAAACCTCAACATTGAAAAAATACAACAACCTCAACATTGAAAAACACCAACGAATTCAACAACAACCTGAACATTGAAAAACAACAACAACCTCAACATTGAAAAACACCAACAAATTCAACAACAACTTCAACATTGAAAAACACCAACAAATTCAACAACAACCTCGAAATTGAAAAACACCAACAAATTCAAGAACAACCTCAACATTGAAAAACAACAACAACCTCAACATTGAAAAACACCGACAAATTCAACAACAACCTCAACAGTGAAAAACACCAACAAATTCAACATAAACCTCAACATTTAAAAACGCCAACACATTCAACATAAACCTCAACATTTAAAAACGCCAACACATTCAACAATAACCTCAACATTGAAAAACAACAACAATCTCAACATTGAAAAACACCAACAAATTCAACAACAACCTCAACATTGAAAAACACCAACAAATTCAACAACAACCTCAACAGTGAAAAAAAACAACCTCAACATTGAAAAACAACAACAACCTCAACATTGAAAAACACCAACAAATTCAACAACAACCTCAACATTGAAAAACACCAACAAATTCAACAACAACCTCAACATTGAAAAAAAACAACCTCAACATTGAAAAACACCAACAACCTCAACATTGAAAAACACCAACAACCTCAACTTTGAAAAACAACAACAACCTCAACATTGAAAAACAGCAACAAATTCAACAACAACCTCAACATTGAAAAACACCAACAAATTCAACAACAACCTCAGCATTGAAAAACAACAACCTTAACATTGAAAAACACCAACAAATTCAACAACAACCTCAACATTGAAAAACAACAACAACCTCAACATTAAAAAACACCAAGAAATTCAACAACAACTTCAACATTGAAAAACACCAACAAGTACAACAACAACCTCGAAATTGAAAAACACCAACAAATTCAACAACAGCCTCAGCATTGAAAAACAACAACAACCTCAACATTGAAAAACACCAATATATTCAACAACAACCTCCACATTTAAAAACACCAACAAATTGAACAACAACCTCAACATTGAAAAACAACAACAACCTCAACATTGAAAAACACCAACAAATTCAACAACAACTTCAACATTCAAAAACACCAACAATTTCAACAACAACCTCGACATTGAAAAACACCAACAAATTCAACAACAACCTCAACATTGAAAAACAACAACCACCTCAACATTGAAAAACACCAACAAATTCAACAACAACCTCAACATTGAAAAACACCAACAAATTCAACAACAACCTCAACATTGAAAAACGCCAACAAATTCAACAACAACCTCAACATTGAAAAACACCAACAAATTCAACAACAACCTCAACATTGAAAAACAACAACAACCTCAACATTGAAAAACACCAACTAATTCAACAACAAATTCAACATTGAAAAATACCAACAAATTCAACAACAACCTCGACATTGAAAAACACCAACAAATTCAACAAGAACCTCCACATTGAACGACAACAACAACCTCAACAAAGAAAAACAACAACAAATTCAACAACAACCTCAACATTGAAAAACAACAACAACCTCAACATTGAAAAACACCAACAAATTCAACAACAACCTCAATATTTAAAAACACCAACAAATTCAACAACAACCTCAACATTGAAAAACAGCAACAAATTTAACAACAACTTCAGCATTGAAAAACACCAACAAATTCAACCACAACCTCGACATGGAAAAACACCAACAAATTCAACAACAACCTCAACATTGAAAAACTACAACAACCTCAACATTGAAAAACACCAACAAGTTCAACAACAACCTCAACATTGAAAAACAACAACAACCTCAACATTGAAAAACAACAACAAATTCAACAACAACCTCATCATTGAAAAACACCAACAAATTCAACAACAACCTCAACAGTGAAAAACACCAACAAATTCAACATAAACCTCAACATTTAAAAACGCCAACAAATTCAACAACAACCTCAACATTGAAAAACACCAACAAATTCAACAATAACCTCAACATTGAAAAACAACAACAACCTCAACATTGAAAAACACCAACAAATTCAACAACACCCTCAACATTGAAAACCACCAACAAATTCAACAACAACCTCAACATTGAAAAAAAACAACAACCTCAACATTGAAAAACACCAACAAATTCAACAACAACCTCAACATTGAAAAACAACAACAGCCTCAACATTGAAAAACACCAACAAATTCAACAACAACCTCAACATTGAAAAACACCAACAAATACAACAACCAACTCAGCACTGAAAAACAACAACAACCTCAACATTGAAAAACACCAACAAATTCAACTACAACCTCAACATTGAAAAACAACAACAACCTCAACATTGAAAAACACCAAGAAATTCAACAACAACTTCAACATTGAAAAACACCAACAAATTCAACAACAACCTCAACATTGAAAAACACCAACCAATTCAACAACAACCTGAACATTGAAAAACAACAACAACCTCAACATTGAAAAACACCAACAAATTCAACAACAACTTCAACATTGAAAAACACCAACAAATTCAAGAACAACCTCGAAATTGAAAAACACCAACAAATTCAAGAACAACCTCAACATTGAAAAACAACAACAACCTCAACATTGAAAAACACCAACAAATTCAACAACAACCTCAACAGTGAAAAACACCAACAAATTCAACATAAACCTCAACATTTAAAAACGCCAACAAATTCAACAACAACCTCAACATTGAAAAACACCAACAAATTCAACAATAACCTCAACATTGAAAAACAACAACAACCTCAACATTGAAAAACACCAACAAATTCAACAACAACCTCAACATTGAAAAACACCTACAAATTCAACAACAACCTCAACATTGAAAAAAAACAACAACCTCAACATTGAAAAACACCAACAACCTCAACATTGAAAAACAGCAACAACCTCAACATTGAAAAACAACAACAACCTCAACATTGAAAAACACCAACAAATTCAACAACAACCTCAACATTGAAAAACACCAACAAATTCAACAACAACCTCAGCATTGAAAAACAACAACCTCAACATTGAAAAACACCAACAAATTCAACAACAACCTCAACATTGAAAAACAACAACAACCTCAACATTAAAAAACACCAAGAAATTCAACAACAACCTCAACATTGAAAAACAACAACAACCTCAACATTGAAAAACACCAACAAATTCAACAACAACCTCAACAGTGAAAAACACCAACAAATTCAACATAAACCTCAACATTTAAAAACGCCAACAAATTCAACAACAACCTCAACATTGAAAAACACCAACAAATTCAACAATAACCTCAACATTGAAAAACAACAACAACCTCAACATTGAAAAACACCAACAAATTCAACAACAACCTCAACATTGAAAAACACCAACAAATTCAACAACAACCTCAACATTGAAAAAAAACAACCTCAACATTGAAAAACACCAACAACCTCAACATTGAAAAACACCAACAACCTCAACATTGAAAAACAACAACAACCTCAACATTGAAAAACACCAACAAATTCAACAACAACCTCAACATTGAAAAACAGCAACAAATTTAACAACAACTTCAGCATTGAAAAACACCAACAAATTCAACCACAACCTCGACATGGAAAAACACCAACAAATTCAACAACAACCTCAACATTGAAAAACTACAACAACCTCAACATTGAAAAACACCAACAAGTTCAACAACAACCTCAACATTGAAAAACAACAACAACCTCAACATTGAAAAACAACAACAAATTCAACAACAACCTCATCATTGAAAAACACCAACAAATTCAACAACAACCTCAACAGTGAAAAACACCAACAAATTCAACATAAACCTCAACATTTAAAAACGCCAACAAATTCAACAACAACCTCAACATTGAAAAACACCAACAAATTCAACAATAACCTCAACATTGAAAAACAACAACAGCCTCAACATTGAAAAACACCAACAAATTCAACAACAACCTCAACATTGAAAAACACCAACAAATACAACAACCAACTCAGCACTGAAAAACAACAACAACCTCAACATTGAAAAACACCAACAAATTCAACTACAACCTCAACATTGAAAAACAACAACAACCTCAACATTGAAAAACACCAACAAATTCAACAACAACCTCAACATTGAAAAACAACAACAACCTCAACATTGAAAAACACCAACTAATTCAACAACAAATTCAACATTGAAAAAGACCAACAAATTCAACAACAACCTCGACATTGAAAAACACCAACAAATTCAACAAGAACCTCCACATTGAACGACAACAACAACCTCAACAAAGAAAAACACCAACAAATTCAACAACAACCTCAACATTGAAAAACAACAACAACCTCAACATTGAAAAACACCAACAAATTCAACAACAACCTCAATATTTAAAAACACCAACAAATTCAACAACAACCTCAACATTGAAAAACAGCAACAAATTCAACAACAACTTCAGCATTGAAAAACACCAACAAATTCAACCACAACCTCGACATGGAAAAACACCAACAAATTCAACAACAACCTCAACATTGAAAAACTACAACAACCTCAACATTGAAAAACACCAACAAATTCAACAACAACCTCATCATTGAAAAACACTAACAAATTCAACAACAACCTCAACATTGAAAAACAACAACAACCTCAACATTGAAAACCACCAACAAATTCAACAACAACCACAACATTGAAAAACAACAACAACCTCAACATTGAAAAAGACCAACAAATTCAACAACAACCTCAACATTGAAAAACAACAACAACCTCAACATTGAAAAATACCAACAAATTCAACACCAACCTCAACACTGAAAAACATCAACAAATTCATCAACAACCTCAACATTGAAAACACCAACAAATTCAACAAAAACCTCAACATTGAAAAAATACAACAACCTCAACATTGAAAAACACCAACGAATTCAACAACAACCTGAACATTGAAAAACAACAACAACCTCAACATTGAAAAACACCAACAAATTCAACAACAACTTCAACATTGAAAAACACCAACAAATTCAACAACAACCTCGAAATTGAAAAACACCAACAAATTCAAGAACAACCTCAACATTGAAAAACAACAACAACCTCAACATTGAAAAACACCGACAAATTCAACAACAACCTCAACAGTGAAAAACACCAACAAATTCAACATAAACCTCAACATTTAAAAACGCCAACACATTCAACATAAACCTCAACATTTAAAAACGCCAACACATTCAACAATAACCTCAACATTGAAAAACAACAACAATCTCAACATTGAAAAACACCAACAAATTCAACAACAACCTCAACATTGAAAAACACCAACAAATTCAACAACAACCTCAACAGTGAAAAAAAACAACCTCAACATTGAAAAACAACAACAACCTCAACATTGAAAAACACCAACAAATTCAACAACAACCTCAACATTGAAAAACACCAACAAATTCAACAACAACCTCAACATTGAAAAAAAACAACCTCAACATTGAAAAACACCAACAACCTCAACATTGAAAAACACCAACAACCTCAACTTTGAAAAACAACAACAACCTCAACATTGAAAAACACCAACAAATTCAACAACAACCTCAACATTGAAAAACACCAACAAATTCAACAACAACCTCAGCATTGAAAAACAACAACCTTAACATTGAAAAACACCAACAAATTCAACAACAACCTCAACATTGAAAAACAACAACAACCTCAACATTAAAAAACACCAAGAAATTCAACAACAACTTCAACATTGAAAAACACCAACAAGTACAACAACAACCTCGAAATTGAAAAACACCAACAAATTCAACAACAGCCTCAGCATTGAAAAACAACAACAACCTCAACATTGAAAAACACCAATATATTCAACAACAACCTCCACATTTAAAAACACCAACAAATTGAACAACAACCTCAACATTGAAAAACAACAACAACCTCAACATTGAAAAACACCAACAAATTCAACAACAACTTCAACATTCAAAAACACCAACAATTTCAACAACAACCTCGACATTGAAAAACACCAACAAATTCAACAACAACCTCAACATTGAAAAACAACAACCACCTCAACATTGAAAAACACCAACAAATTCAACAACAACCTCAACATTGAAAAACACCAACAAATTCAACAACAACCTCAACATTGAAAAACGCCAACAAATTCAACAACAACCTCAACATTGAAAAACACCAACAAATTCAACAACAACCTCAACATTGAAAAACAACAACAACCTCAACATTGAAAAACACCAACTAATTCAACAACAAATTCAACATTGAAAAATACCAACAAATTCAACAACAACCTCGACATTGAAAAACACCAACAAATTCAACAAGAACCTCCACATTGAACGACAACAACAACCTCAACAAAGAAAAACAACAACAAATTCAACAACAACCTCAACATTGAAAAACAACAACAACCTCAACATTGAAAAACACCAACAAATTCAACAACAACCTCAATATTTAAAAACACCAACAAATTCAACAACAACCTCAACATTGAAAAACAGCAACAAATTTAACAACAACTTCAGCATTGAAAAACACCAACAAATTCAACCACAACCTCGACATGGAAAAACACCAACAAATTCAACAACAACCTCAACATTGAAAAACTACAACAACCTCAACATTGAAAAACACCAACAAGTTCAACAACAACCTCAACATTGAAAAACAACAACAACCTCAACATTGAAAAACAACAACAAATTCAACAACAACCTCATCATTGAAAAACACCAACAAATTCAACAACAACCTCAACAGTGAAAAACACCAACAAATTCAACATAAACCTCAACATTTAAAAACGCCAACAAATTCAACAACAACCTCAACATTGAAAAACACCAACAAATTCAACAATAACCTCAACATTGAAAAACAACAACAACCTCAACATTGAAAAACACCAACAAATTCAACAACACCCTCAACATTGAAAACCACCAACAAATTCAACAACAACCTCAACATTGAAAAAAAACAACAACCTCAACATTGAAAAACACCAACAAATTCAACAACAACCTCAACATTGAAAAACAACAACAGCCTCAACATTGAAAAACACCAACAAATTCAACAACAACCTCAACATTGAAAAACACCAACAAATACAACAACCAACTCAGCACTGAAAAACAACAACAACCTCAACATTGAAAAACACCAACAAATTCAACTACAACCTCAACATTGAAAAACAACAACAACCTCAACATTGAAAAACACCAAGAAATTCAACAACAACTTCAACATTGAAAAACACCAACAAATTCAACAACAACCTCAACATTGAAAAACACCAACCAATTCAACAACAACCTGAACATTGAAAAACAACAACAACCTCAACATTGAAAAACACCAACAAATTCAACAACAACTTCAACATTGAAAAACACCAACAAATTCAAGAACAACCTCGAAATTGAAAAACACCAACAAATTCAAGAACAACCTCAACATTGAAAAACAACAACAACCTCAACATTGAAAAACACCAACAAATTCAACAACAACCTCAACAGTGAAAAACACCAACAAATTCAACATAAACCTCAACATTTAAAAACGCCAACAAATTCAACAACAACCTCAACATTGAAAAACACCAACAAATTCAACAATAACCTCAACATTGAAAAACAACAACAACCTCAACATTGAAAAACACCAACAAATTCAACAACAACCTCAACATTGAAAAACACCTACAAATTCAACAACAACCTCAACATTGAAAAAAAACAACAACCTCAACATTGAAAAACACCAACAACCTCAACATTGAAAAACAGCAACAACCTCAACATTGAAAAACAACAACAACCTCAACATTGAAAAACACCAACAAATTCAACAACAACCTCAACATTGAAAAACACCAACAAATTCAACAACAACCTCAGCATTGAAAAACAACAACCTCAACATTGAAAAACACCAACAAATTCAACAACAACCTCAACATTGAAAAACAACAACAACCTCAACATTAAAAAACACCAAGAAATTCAACAACAACCTCAACATTGAAAAACAACAACAACCTCAACATTGAAAAACACCAACAAATTCAACAACAACCTCAACAGTGAAAAACACCAACAAATTCAACATAAACCTCAACATTTAAAAACGCCAACAAATTCAACAACAACCTCAACATTGAAAAACACCAACAAATTCAACAATAACCTCAACATTGAAAAACAACAACAACCTCAACATTGAAAAACACCAACAAATTCAACAACAACCTCAACATTGAAAAACACCAACAAATTCAACAACAACCTCAACATTGAAAAAAAACAACCTCAACATTGAAAAACACCAACAACCTCAACATTGAAAAACACCAACAACCTCAACATTGAAAAACAACAACAACCTCAACATTGAAAAACACCAACAAATTCAACAACAACCTCAACATTGAAAAACAGCAACAAATTTAACAACAACTTCAGCATTGAAAAACACCAACAAATTCAACCACAACCTCGACATGGAAAAACACCAACAAATTCAACAACAACCTCAACATTGAAAAACTACAACAACCTCAACATTGAAAAACACCAACAAGTTCAACAACAACCTCAACATTGAAAAACAACAACAACCTCAACATTGAAAAACAACAACAAATTCAACAACAACCTCATCATTGAAAAACACCAACAAATTCAACAACAACCTCAACAGTGAAAAACACCAACAAATTCAACATAAACCTCAACATTTAAAAACGCCAACAAATTCAACAACAACCTCAACATTGAAAAACACCAACAAATTCAACAATAACCTCAACATTGAAAAACAACAACAACCTCAACATTGAAAAACACCAACAAATTCAACAACACCCTCAACATTGAAAACCACCAACAAATTCAACAACAACCTCAACATTGAAAAAAAACAACAACCTCAACATTGAAAAACACCAACAAATTCAACAACAACCTCAACATTGAAAAACAACAACAGCCTCAACATTGAAAAACACCAACAAATTCAACAACAACCTCAACATTGAAAAACACCAACAAATACAACAACCAACTCAGCATTGAAAAACAACAACAACCTCAACATTGAAAAACACCAACAAATTCAACTACAACCTCAACATTGAAAAACAACAACAACCTCAACATTGAAAAACACCAAGAAATTCAACAACAACTTCAACATTGAAAAACACCAACAAATTCAACAACAACCTCAACATTGAAAAACACCAACCAATTCAACAACAACCTGAACATTGAAAAACAACAACAACCTCAACATTGAAAAACACCAACAAATTCAACAACAACTTCAACATTGAAAAACACCAACAAATTCAAGAACAACCTCGAAATTGAAAAACACCAACAAATTCAAGAACAACCTCAACATTGAAAAACAACAACAACCTCAACATTGAAAAACACCAACAAATTCAACAACAACCTCAACAGTGAAAAACACCAACAAATTCAACATAAACCTCAACATTTAAAAACGCCAACAAATTCAACAACAACCTCAACATTGAAAAACACCAACAAATTCAACAATAACCTCAACATTGAAAAACAACAACAACCTCAACATTGAAAAACACCAACAAATTCAACAACAACCTCAACATTGAAAAACACCTACAAATTCAACAACAACCTCAACATTGAAAAAAAACAACAACCTCAACATTGAAAAACACCAACAACCTCAACATTGAAAAACAGCAACAACCTCAACATTGAAAAACAACAACAACCTCAACATTGAAAAACACCAACAAATTCAACAACAACCTCAACATTGAAAAACACCAACAAATTCTAAACAACCTCAGCATTGAAAAACAACAACCTCAACATTGAAAAACACCAACAAATTCAACAACAACCTCAACATTGAAAAACAACAACAACCTCAACATTAAAAAACACCAAGAAATTCAACAACAACCTCAACATTGAAAAACAACAACAACCTCAACATTGAAAAACACCAACAAATTCAACAACAACCTCAACAGTGAAAAACACCAACAAATTCAACATAAACCTCAACATTTAAAAACGCCAACAAATTCAACAACAACCTCAACATTGAAAAACACCAACAAATTCAACAATAACCTCAACATTGAAAAACAACAACAACCTCAACATTGAAAAACACCAACAAATTCAACAACAACCTCAACATTGAAAAACACCAACAAATTCAACAACAACCTCAACATTGAAAAAAAACAACCTCAACATTGAAAAACACCAACAACCTCAACATTGAAAAACACCAACAACCTCAACATTGAAAAACAACAACAACCTCAACATTGAAAAACACCAACAAATTCAACTACAACCTCAACATTGAAAAACAACAACAACCTCAACATTGAAAAACACCAAGAAATTCAACAACAACTTCAACATTGAAAAACACCAACAAATTCAACAACAACCTCAACATTGAAAAACACCAACCAATTCAACAACAACCTGAACATTGAAAAACAACAACAACCTCAACATTGAAAAACACCAACAAATTCAACAACAACTTCAACATTGAAAAACACCAACAAATTCAAGAACAACCTCGAAATTGAAAAACACCAACAAATTCAAGAACAACCTCAACATTGAAAAACAACAACAACCTCAACATTGAAAAACACCAACAAATTCAACAACAACCTCAACAGTGAAAAACACCAACAAATTCAACATAAACCTCAACATTTAAAAACGCCAACAAATTCAACAACAACCTCAACATTGAAAAACACCAACAAATTCAACAATAACCTCAACATTGAAAAACAACAACAACCTCAACATTGAAAAACACCAACAAATTCAACAACAACCTCAACATTGAAAAACACCTACAAATTCAACAACAACCTCAACATTGAAAAAAAACAACAACCTCAACATTGAAAAACACCAACAACCTCAACATTGAAAAACAGCAACAACCTCAACATTGAAAAACAACAACAACCTCAACATTGAAAAACACCAACAAATTCAACAACAACCTCAACATTGAAAAACACCAACAAATTCTAAACAACCTCAGCATTGAAAAACAACAACCTCAACATTGAAAAACACCAACAAATTCAACAACAACCTCAACATTGAAAAACAACAACAACCTCAACATTAAAAAACACCAAGAAATTCAACAACAACCTCAACATTGAAAAACAACAACAACCTCAACATTGAAAAACACCAACAAATTCAACAACAACCTCAACAGTGAAAAACACCAACAAATTCAACATAAACCTCAACATTTAAAAACGCCAACAAATTCAACAACAACCTCAACATTGAAAAACACCAACAAATTCAACAATAACCTCAACATTGAAAAACAACAACAACCTCAACATTGAAAAACACCAACAAATTCAACAACAACCTCAACATTGAAAAACACCAACAAATTCAACAACAACCTCAACATTGAAAAAAAACAACCTCAACATTGAAAAACACCAACAACCTCAACATTGAAAAACACCAACAACCTCAACATTGAAAAACAACAACAACCTCAACATTGAAAAACACCAACAAATTCAACAACAACCTCAACATTGAAAAACACCAACAAATTCAACAACAACCTCAGCATTGAAAAACAACAACCTCAAAATTGAAAAACACCAACAAATTCAACAACAACCTCAACATTGAAAAACAACAACAACCTCAACATTAAAAAACACCAAGAAATTCAACAACAACTTCAAAATTGAAAAACACCAACAAATACAACAACAACCTCGAAATTGAAAAACACCAACAAATTCAACAACAGCCTCAGCATTGAAAAACAACAACAACCTCAACATTGAAAAACACCAATATATTCAACAACAACCTCAACATTTAAAAACACCAACAAATTGAACAACAACCTCAACATTGAAAAACAACAACAACCTCAACATTGAAAAACACCAACAAATTCAACAACAACTTCAACATTCAAAAACACCAACAATTTCAACAACAACCTCGACATTGAAAAACACCAACAAATTCAACAACAACCTCAACATTGAAAAACAACAACAACCTCAACATTGAAAAACACCAACAAATTCAACAACAACCTCAACATTGAAAAACACCAACAAATTCAACAACAACCTCAACATTGAAAAACGCCAACAAATTCAACAACAACCTCAACATTGAAAAACACCAACAAATTCAACAACAACCTCAACATTGAAAAACAACAACAACCTCAACATTGAAAAACACCAACTAATTCAACAACAAATTCAACATTGAAAAAGACCAACAAATTCAACAACAACCTCGACATTGAAAAACACCAACAAATTCAAAAAGAACCTCCACATTGAACGACAACAACAACCTCAACAAAGAAAAACACCAACAAATTCAACAACAACCTCAACATTGAAAAACAACAACAACCTCAACATTGAAAAACACCAACAAATTCAACAACAACCTCAATATTTAAAAACACCAACAAATTCAACAACAACCGCAACATTGAAAAACAGCAACAAATTCAACAACAACTTCAACATTGAAAAACACCAACAAATTCAACCACAACCTCGACATTGAAAAACACCAACAAATTCAACAACAACCTCAACATTGAAAAACTACAACAACCTCAACATTGAAAAACACCAACAAGTTCAACAACAACCTCAACATTGAAAAACAACAACAACCTCAACATTGAAAAACAACAACAAATTCAACAACAACCTCAACATTGAAAAACACCAACAAATTCAACAACAACCTCAACAGTGAAAAACACCAACAAATTCAACATAAACCTCAACATTTAAAAACGCCAACAAATTCAACAACAACCTCAACATTGAAAAACACCAACAAACTCAACAATAACCTCAACATTGAAAAACAACAACAACCTCAACATTGAAAAACACCAACAAATTCAACAACAACCTCAACATTGAAAACCACCAACAAATTCAACAAGAACCTCAACATTGAAAAAAAACAACAACCTCAACATTGAAAAACACCAACAAATTCAACAACAACCTCAACATTGAAAAACAACAACAGCCTCAACATTGAAAAACACCAACAAATTCAACAACAACCTCAACATTGAAAAACACCAACAAATACAACAACAAACTCAGCATTGAAAAACAACAACAACCTCAACATTGAAAAACACCAACAAATTCAAGTACAACCTCAACATTGAAAAACAACAACAACCTCAACATTGAAAAACACCAAGAAATTCAACAACAACTTCAACATTGAAAAACACCAACAAATTCAACAACAACCTCAACATTGAAAAACACCAACCAATTCAACAACAACCTGAACATTGAAAAACAGCAACAACCTCAACATTGAAAAACACCAACAAATTCAACAACAACTTCAACATTGAAAAACACCAACAAATTCAACAACAACCTCGAAATTGAAAAACACCAACAAATTCAAGAACAACCTCAACATTGAAAAACAACACAACCTCAACATTGAAAAACACCAACAAATTCAACAATAACCTCAACAGTGAAAAACACCAACAAATTCAACATAAACCTCAACATTTAAAAACGCCAACAAATTCAACAACAACCTCAACATTGAAAAACACCAACAAATTCAACAATAACCTCAACATTGAAAAACAACAACAACCTCAACATTGAAAAACACCAACAAATTCAACAACAACCTCAACATTGAAAAACACCAACAAATTCAACAACAACCTCAACATTGAAAAAAAACAACAACCTCAACATTGAAAAACACCAACAACCTCAACATTGAAAAACACCAACAACCTCAACATTGAAAAACAACAACAACCTCAACATTGAAAAACACCAACAAATTCAACAACAACCTCAACATTGAAAAACACCAACAAATTCAACAACAACCTCAGCATTGAAAAACAACAACCTCAACATTGAAAAACACCAACAAATTCAACAACAACCTCAACATTGAAAAACAACAACAACCTCAACATTAAAAAACACCAAGAAATTCAACAACAACTTCAACATTGAAAAACACCAACAAATACAACAACAACCTCGAAATTGAAAAACACCGACAAATTCAACAACAGCCTCAGCATTGAAAAACAACAACAACCTCAACATTGAAAAACACCAATATATTCAACAACAACCTCAACATTTAAAAACACCAACAAATTGAACAACAACCTCAACATTGAAAAACAACAACAACCTCAACATTGAAAAACACCAACAAATTCAACAACAACTTCAACATTCAAAAACACCAACAATTTCAACAACAACCTCGACATTGAAAAACACCAACAAATTCAACAACAACCTCAACATTGAAAAACAACAACAACCTCAACATTGAAAAACACCAACAAATTCAACAACAAACTCAACATTGAAAAACACCAACAAATTCAACAACAACCTCAACATTGAAAAACACCAACTAATTCAACAACAAATTCAACATTGAAAAAGACCAACAAATTCAACAACAACCTCGACATTGAAAAACACCAACAAATTCAACAAGAACCTCCACATTGAACGACAACAACAACCTCAACAAAGAAAAACACCAACAAATTCAACAACAACCTCAACATTGAAAAACAACAACAACCTCAACATTGAAAAACACCAACAAATTCAACAACAACCTCAATATTTAAAAACACCAACAAATTCAACAACAACCGCAACATTGAAAAACAGCAACAAATTCAACAACAACTTCAACATTGAAAAACACCAACAAATTCAACCACAACCTCGACATTGAAAAACACCAACAAATTCAACAACAACCTCAACATTGAAAAACTACAACAACCTCAACATTGAAAAACACCAACAAGTTCAACAACAACCTCAACATTGAAAAACAACAACAACCTCAACATTGAAAAACAACAACAAATTCAACAACAACCTCAACATTGAAAAACACCAACAAATTCAACAACAACCTCAACAGTGAAAAACACCAACAAATTCAACATCAACCTCGAAATTGAAAAACACCGACAAATTCAACAACAGCCTCAGCATTGAAAAACAACAACAACCTCAACATTGAAAAACACCAATATATTCAACAACAACCTCAACATTTAAAAACACCAACAAATTGAACAACAACCTCAACATTGAAAAACAACAACAACCTCAACATTGAAAAACACCAACAAATTCAACAACAACTTCAACATTCAAAAACACCAACAATTTCAACAACAACCTCGACATTGAAAAACACCAACAAATTCAACAACAACCTCAACATTGAAAAACAACAACAACCTCAACATTGAAAAACACCAACAAATTCAACAACAAACTCAACATTGAAAAACACCAACAAATTCAACAACAACCTCAACATTGAAAAACACCAACTAATTCAACAACAAATTCAACATTGAAAAAGACCAACAAATTCAACAACAACCTCGACATTGAAAAACACCAACAAATTCAACAAGAACCTCCACATTGAACGACAACAACAACCTCAACAAAGAAAAACACCAACAAATTCAACAACAACCTCAACATTGAAAAACAACAACAACCTCAACATTGAAAAACACCAACAAATTCAACAACAACCTCAATATTTAAAAACACCAACAAATTCAACAACAACCGCAACATTGAAAAACAGCAACAAATTCAACAACAACTTCAACATTGAAAAACACCAACAAATTCAACCACAACCTCGACATTGAAAAACACCAACAAATTCAACAACAACCTCAACATTGAAAAACTACAACAACCTCAACATTGAAAAACACCAACAAGTTCAACAACAACCTCAACATTGAAAAACAACAACAACCTCAACATTGAAAAACAACAACAAATTCAACAACAACCTCAACATTGAAAAACACCAACAAATTCAACAACAACCTCAACAGTGAAAAACACCAACAAATTCAACATAAACCTCAACATTTAAAAACGCCAACAAATTCAACAACAACCTCAACATTGAAAAACACCAACAAACTCAACAATAACCTCAACATTGAAAAACAACAACAACCTCAACATTGAAAAACACCAACAAATTCAACAACAACCTCAACATTGAAAACCACCAACAAATTCAACAAGAACCTCAACATTGAAAAAAAACAACAACCTCAACATTGAAAAACACCAACAAATTCAACAACAACCTCAACATTGAAAAACAACAACAGCCTCAACATTGAAAAACACCAACAAATTCAACAACAACCTCAACATTGAAAAACACCAACAAATACAACAACAAACTCAGCATTGAAAAACAACAACAACCTCAACATTGAAAAACACCAACAAATTCAAGTACAACCTCAACATTGAAAAACAACAACAACCTCAACATTGAAAAACACCAAGAAATTCAACAACAACTTCAACATTGAAAAACACCAACAAATTCAACAACAACCTCAACATTGAAAAACACCAACCAATTCAACAACAACCTGAACATTGAAAAACAGCAACAACCTCAACATTGAAAAACACCAACAAATTCAACAACAACTTCAACATTGAAAAACACCAACAAATTCAACAACAACCTCGAAATTGAAAAACACCAACAAATTCAAGAACAACCTCAACATTGAAAAACAACACAACCTCAACATTGAAAAACACCAACAAATTCAACAACAACCTCAACAGTGAAAAACACCAACAAATTCAACATAAACCTCAACATTTAAAAACGCCAACAAATTCAACAACAACCTCAACATTGAAAAACACCAACAAATTCAACAATAACCTCAACATTGAAAAACAACAACAACCTCAACATTGAAAAACACCAACAAATTCAACAACAACCTCAACATTGAAAAACACCAACAAATTCAACCACAACCTCAACATTGAAAAAAAACAACAACCTCAACATTGAAAAACACCAACAACCTCAACATTGAAAAACACCAACAACCTCAACATTGAAAAACAACAACAACCTCAACATTGAAAAACACCAACAAATTCAACAACAACCTCAACATTGAAAAACACCAACAAATTCAACAACAACCTCAGCATTGAAAAACAACAACCTCAACATTGAAAAACACCAACAAATTCAACAACAACCTCAACATTGAAAAACAACAACAACCTCAACATTAAAAAACACCAAGAAATTCAACAACAACTTCAACATTGAAAAACACCAACAAATACAACAACAACCTCGAAATTGAAAAACACCGACAAATTCAACAACAGCCTCAGCATTGAAAAACAACAACAACCTCAACATTGAAAAACACCAATATATTCAACAACAACCTCAACATTTAAAAACACCAACAAATTGAACAACAACCTCAACATTGAAAAACAACAACAACCTCAACATTGAAAAACACCAACAAATTCAACAACAACTTCAACATTCAAAAACACCAACAATTTCAACAACAACCTCGACATTGAAAAACACCAACAAATTCAACAACAACCTCAACATTGAAAAACAACAACAACCTCAACATTGAAAAACACCAACAAATTCAACAACAAACTCAACATTGAAAAACACCAACAAATTCAACAACAACCTCAACATTGAAAAACACCAACTAATTCAACAACAAATTCAACATTGAAAAAGACCAACAAATTCAACAACAACCTCGACATTGAAAAACACCAACAAATTCAACAAGAACCTCCACATTGAACGACAACAACAACCTCAACAAAGAAAAACACCAACAAATTCAACAACAACCTCAACATTGAAAAACAACAACAACCTCAACATTGAAAAACACCAACAAATTCAACAACAACCTCAATATTTAAAAACACCAACAAATTCAACAACAACCTCAACATTGAAAAACAACAACAACCTCAACATTGAAAGACACCAACAAATTCAACAACCTGAACATTTAAAAACAACAACAAATTCAACAACAACCTCAACATTGAAAAACACCAACAAATTCGACAACAACCTCAACATTGAAAAACAACAACAACCTCAACATTGAAAAACACCAACAAATTCAACAACAACCTCAACATTGAAAAACAACAACAACCTCAACATTGAAAAACACCAACAAATTCAACAACAACCTCAACATTGAAAAACACTAACAGATTCAACAACAACCTCAACATTGAAAAACAACAACAACCTCAACATTGAAAACCACCAACAAATTCAACAACAACCACAACATTGAAAAACAACAACAACCTCAACATTGAAAAAGACCAACAAATTCAACAACAACCTCAACATTGAAAAACAACAACAACCTCAACATTGAAAAATACCAACAAATTCAACACCAACCTCAACATTGAAAAACATCAACAAATTCATCAACAACCCCAACATTGAAAACACCAACAAATTCAACAACAACCTCAACATTGAAAAACACCAACAAGTTCAACAAGAACCTCCACATTGAACGACAACAACAACCTCAACAAAGAAAAACACCAACAAATTCAACAACAACCTCAACATTGAAAAACAACAACAACCTCAACATTGAAAAACACCAACAAATTCAACAACAACCTCAATATTTAAAAACACCAACAAATTCAACAACAACCTCAACATTGAAAAACACCAACAAATTCAACCACAACTTCGACATTGAAAAACACCAACAAATTCAACAACAACCTCAACATTGAAAAACTACAATAACCTCAACATTGAAAAACACCAACAAGTTCAACAACAACCTCAACATTGAAAAACAACAACAACCTCAACATTGAAAAACAACAACAAATTCAACAACAACCTCAACATTGAAAAACACCAACAAATTCAGCAACAACCTCAGCATTGAAAAACAACAACAACCTCAACATTGAAAAACACCAACAAATTCAACAACAACCTCAACATTGAAAAACAACAACAACCTCAACATTGAAAAACCCCAACAAATTCAACAACAACCTCAACATTGAAAAACACTAACAAATTCAACAACAACCTCAACATTGAAAAACAACAACAACCTCAACATTGAAAACCACCAACAAATTCAACAACAACCACAACATTGAAAACAACAACAACCTCAACATTGAAAAAGACCAACAAATTCAACAACAACCTCAACATTGAAAAACAACAACAACCTCAACATTGAAAAATACCAACAAATTCAACAACAACTTCAACATTGAAAAACACCAACAAATTCAACAACAACCTCAACATTGAAAAACACCAACCAATTCAACAACAACCTGAACATTGAAAAACAGCAACAACCTCAACATTGAAAAACACCAACAAATTCAACAACAACTTCAACATTGAAAAACACCAACAAATTCAACAACAACCTCGAAATTGAAAAACACCAACAAATTCAAGAACAACCTCAACATTGAAAAACAACACAACCTCAACATTGAAAAACACCAACAAATTCAACAATAACCTCAACAGTGAAAAACACCAACAAATTCAACATAAACCTCAACATTTAAAAACGCCAACAAATTCAACAACAACCTCAACATTGAAAAACACCAACAAATTCAACAATAACCTCAACATTGAAAAACAACAACAACCTCAACATTGAAAAACACCAACAAATTCAACAACAACCTCAACATTGAAAAACACCAACAAATTCAACAACAACCTCAACATTGAAAAAAAACAACAACCTCAACATTGAAAAACACCAACAACCTCAACATTGAAAAACACCAACAACCTCAACATTGAAAAACAACAACAACCTCAACATTGAAAAACACCAACAAATTCAACAACAACCTCAACATTGAAAAACACCAACAAATTCAACAACAACCTCAGCATTGAAAAACAACAACCTCAACATTGAAAAACACCAACAAATTCAACAACAACCTCAACATTGAAAAACAACAACAACCTCAACATTAAAAAACACCAAGAAATTCAACAACAACTTCAACATTGAAAAACACCAACAAATACAACAACAACCTCGAAATTGAAAAACACCGACAAATTCAACAACAGCCTCAGCATTGAAAAACAACAACAACCTCAACATTGAAAAACACCAATATATTCAACAACAACCTCAACATTTAAAAACACCAACAAATTGAACAACAACCTCAACATTGAAAAACAACAACAACCTCAACATTGAAAAACACCAACAAATTCAACAACAACTTCAACATTCAAAAACACCAACAATTTCAACAACAACCTCGACATTGAAAAACACCAACAAATTCAACAACAACCTCAACATTGAAAAACAACAACAACCTCAACATTGAAAAACACCAACAAATTCAACAACAAACTCAACATTGAAAAACACCAACAAATTCAACAACAACCTCAACATTGAAAAACACCAACTAATTCAACAACAAATTCAACATTGAAAAAGACCAACAAATTCAACAACAACCTCGACATTGAAAAACACCAACAAATTCAACAAGAACCTCCACATTGAACGACAACAACAACCTCAACAAAGAAAAACACCAACAAATTCAACAACAACCTCAACATTGAAAAACAACAACAACCTCAACATTGAAAAACACCAACAAATTCAACAACAACCTCAATATTTAAAAACACCAACAAATTCAACAACAACCGCAACATTGAAAAACAGCAACAAATTCAACAACAACTTCAACATTGAAAAACACCAACAAATTCAACCACAACCTCGACATTGAAAAACACCAACAAATTCAACAACAACCTCAACATTGAAAAACTACAACAACCTCAACATTGAAAAACACCAACAAGTTCAACAACAACCTCAACATTGAAAAACAACAACAACCTCAACATTGAAAAACAACAACAAATTCAACAACAACCTCAACATTGAAAAACACCAACAAATTCAACAACAACCTCAACAGTGAAAAACACCAACAAATTCAACATCAACCTCGAAATTGAAAAACACCGACAAATTCAACAACAGCCTCAGCATTGAAAAACAACAACAACCTCAACATTGAAAAACACCAATATATTCAACAACAACCTCAACATTTAAAAACACCAACAAATTGAACAACAACCTCAACATTGAAAAACAACAACAACCTCAACATTGAAAAACACCAACAAATTCAACAACAACTTCAACATTCAAAAACACCAACAATTTCAACAACAACCTCGACATTGAAAAACACCAACAAATTCAACAACAACCTCAACATTGAAAAACAACAACAACCTCAACATTGAAAAACACCAACAAATTCAACAACAAACTCAACATTGAAAAACACCAACAAATTCAACAACAACCTCAACATTGAAAAACACCAACTAATTCAACAACAAATTCAACATTGAAAAAGACCAACAAATTCAACAACAACCTCGACATTGAAAAACACCAACAAATTCAACAAGAACCTCCACATTGAACGACAACAACAACCTCAACAAAAAAAACACCAACAAATTCAACAACAACCTCAACATTGAAAAACAACAACAACCTCAACATTGAAAAACACCAACAAATTCAACAACAACCTCAATATTTAAAAACACCAACAAATTCAACAACAACCGCAACATTGAAAAACAGCAACAAATTCAACAACAACTTCAACATTGAAAAACACCAACAAATTCAACCACAACCTCGACATTGAAAAACACCAACAAATTCAACAACAACCTCAACATTGAAAAACTACAACAACCTCAACATTGAAAAACACCAACAAGTTCAACAACAACCTCAACATTGAAAAACAACAACAACCTCAACATTGAAAAACAACAACAAATTCAACAACAACCTCAACATTGAAAAACACCAACAAATTCAACAACAACCTCAACAGTGAAAAACACCAACAAATTCAACATAAACCTCAACATTTAAAAACGCCAACAAATTCAACAACAACCTCAACATTGAAAAACACCAACAAACTCAACAATAACCTCAACATTGAAAAACAACAACAACCTCAACATTGAAAAACACCAACAAATTCAACAACAACCTCAACATTGAAAACCACCAACAAATTCAACAAGAACCTCAACATTGAAAAAAAACAACAACCTCAACATTGAAAAACACCAACAAATTCAACAACAACCTCAACATTGAAAAACAACAACAGCCTCAACATTGAAAAACACCAACAAATTCAACAACAACCTCAACATTGAAAAACACCAACAAATACAACAACAAACTCAGCATTGAAAAACAACAACAACCTCAACATTGAAAAACACCAACAAATTCAAGTACAACCTCAACATTGAAAAACAACAACAACCTCAACATTGAAAAACACCAAGAAATTCAACAACAACTTCAACATTGAAAAACACCAACAAATTCAACAACAACCTCAACATTGAAAAACACCAACCAATTCAACAACAACCTGAACATTGAAAAACAGCAACAACCTCAACATTGAAAAACACCAACAAATTCAACAACAACTTCAACATTGAAAAACACCAACAAATTCAACAACAACCTCGAAATTGAAAAACACCAACAAATTCAAGAACAACCTCAACATTGAAAAACAACACAACCTCAACATTGAAAAACACCAACAAATTCAACAACAACCTCAACAGTGAAAAACACCAACAAATTCAACATAAACCTCAACATTTAAAAACGCCAACAAATTCAACAACAACCTCAACATTGAAAAACACCAACAAATTCAACAATAACCTCAACATTGAAAAACAACAACAACCTCAACATTGAAAAACACCAACAAATTCAACAACAACCTCAACATTGAAAAACACCAACAAATTCAACCACAACCTCAACATTGAAAAAAAACAACAACCTCAACATTGAAAAACACCAACAACCTCAACATTGAAAAACACCAACAACCTCAACATTGAAAAACAACAACAACCTCAACATTGAAAAACACCAACAAATTCAACAACAACCTCAACATTGAAAAACACCAACAAATTCAACAACAACCTCAGCATTGAAAAACAACAACCTCAACATTGAAAAACACCAACAAATTCAACAACAACCTCAACATTGAAAAACAACAACAACCTCAACATTAAAAAACACCAAGAAATTCAACAACAACTTCAACATTGAAAAACACCAACAAATACAACAACAACCTCGAAATTGAAAAACACCGACAAATTCAACAACAGCCTCAGCATTGAAAAACAACAACAACCTCAACATTGAAAAACACCAATATATTCAACAACAACCTCAACATTTAAAAACACCAACAAATTGAACAACAACCTCAACATTGAAAAACAACAACAACCTCAACATTGAAAAACACCAACAAATTCAACAACAACTTCAACATTCAAAAACACCAACAATTTCAACAACAACCTCGACATTGAAAAACACCAACAAATTCAACAACAACCTCAACATTGAAAAACAACAACAACCTCAACATTGAAAAACACCAACAAATTCAACAACAAACTCAACATTGAAAAACACCAACAAATTCAACAACAACCTCAACATTGAAAAACACCAACTAATTCAACAACAAATTCAACATTGAAAAAGACCAACAAATTCAACAACAACCTCGACATTGAAAAACACCAACAAATTCAACAAGAACCTCCACATTGAACGACAACAACAACCTCAACAAAGAAAAACACCAACAAATTCAACAACAACCTCAACATTGAAAAACAACAACAACCTCAACATTGAAAAACACCAACAAATTCAACAACAACCTCAATATTTAAAAACACCAACAAATTCAACAACAACCTCAACATTGAAAAACAACAACAACCTCAACATTGAAAGACACCAACAAATTCAACAACCTGAACATTTAAAAACAACAACAAATTCAACAACAACCTCAACATTGAAAAACACCAACAAATTCGACAACAACCTCAACATTGAAAAACAACAACAACCTCAACATTGAAAAACACCAACAAATTCAACAACAACCTCAACATTGAAAAACAACAACAACCTCAACATTGAAAAACACCAACAAATTCAACAACAACCTCAACATTGAAAAACACTAACAGATTCAACAACAACCTCAACATTGAAAAACAACAACAACCTCAACATTGAAAACCACCAACAAATTCAACAACAACCACAACATTGAAAAACAACAACAACCTCAACATTGAAAAAGACCAACAAATTCAACAACAACCTCAACATTGAAAAACAACAACAACCTCAACATTGAAAAATACCAACAAATTCAACACCAACCTCAACATTGAAAAACATCAACAAATTCATCAACAACCCCAACATTGAAAACACCAACAAATTCAACAACAACCTCAACATTGAAAAACACCAACAAGTTCAACAAGAACCTCCACATTGAACGACAACAACAACCTCAACAAAGAAAAACACCAACAAATTCAACAACAACCTCAACATTGAAAAACAACAACAACCTCAACATTGAAAAACACCAACAAATTCAACAACAACCTCAATATTTAAAAACACCAACAAATTCAACAACAACCTCAACATTGAAAAACACCAACAAATTCAACCACAACTTCGACATTGAAAAACACCAACAAATTCAACAACAACCTCAACATTGAAAAACTACAATAACCTCAACATTGAAAAACACCAACAAGTTCAACAACAACCTCAACATTGAAAAACAACAACAACCTCAACATTGAAAAACAACAACAAATTCAACAACAACCTCAACATTGAAAAACACCAACAAATTCAGCAACAACCTCAGCATTGAAAAACAACAACAACCTCAACATTGAAAAACACCAACAAATTCAACAACAACCTCAACATTGAAAAACAACAACAACCTCAACATTGAAAAACCCCAACAAATTCAACAACAACCTCAACATTGAAAAACACTAACAAATTCAACAACAACCTCAACATTGAAAAACAACAACAACCTCAACATTGAAAACCACCAACAAATTCAACAACAACCACAACATTGAAAACAACAACAACCTCAACATTGAAAAAGACCAACAAATTCAACAACAACCTCAACATTGAAAAACAACAACAACCTCAACATTGAAAAATACCAACAAATTCAACACCAACCTCAACATTGAAAAACATCAACAAATTCATCAACAACCTCAACATTTAAAAACTCCAACAAATTCAACAACAACCTCAACATTGAAAAACACCAACCAATTCAACAACAACCTGAACATTGAAAAACAACAACAACCTCAACATTGAAAAACACCAACAAATTCAACAACAACTTCAACATTGAAAAACACCAACAAATTCAACAACAACCTCGAAATTGAAAAACACCAACAAATTCAACAACAACCTCAACATTGAAAAACAACAACAACCTCAACATTGAAAAACCCCAACAAATTCAACAACAACCTCAACATTGAAAAACACTAACAAATTCAACAACAACCTCAACATTGAAAAACAACAACAACCTCAACATTGAAAACCACCAACAAATTCAACAACAACCACAACATTGAAAACAACAACAACCTCAACATTGAAAAAGACCAACAAATTCAACAACAGCCTCAACATTGAAAAACAACAACAACCTCAACATTGAAAAATACCAACAAATTCAACACCAACCTCAACATTGAAAAACATCAACAAATTCATCAACAACCTCAACATTTAAAAACTCCAACAAATTCAACAACAACCTCAACATTGAAAAACAACAACAACCTCAACATGGAAAAACACCAACCAATTCAACAACAACCTGAACATTGAAAAACAACAACAACCTCAACATTGAAAAACACCAACAAATTCAACAACAACTTCAACATTGAAAAACACCAACAAGTTCAACAACAACCTCGAAATTGAAAAACACCAACAAATTCAACAACAACCTCAACATTGAAAAACAACAACAACCTCAACATTGAAAAACACCAACAAATTCAACAACAACCTCAACAGTGAAAAACACCAACAAATTCAACATAAACCTCAACATTTAAAAACGCCAACAAATTCAACAACAACCTCAACATTGAAAAACACCAACAAATTCAACAATAACCTCAACATTGAAAAACAACAACAACCTCAACATTGAAAAACGCCAACAAATTCAACAACAACCTCAACATTGAAAACCACCAACAAATTCAACAACAACCTCAACATTGAAAAAAAACAACAACCTCAACATTGAAAAACACCAACAAATTCAACAACAACCTCAACATTGAAAAACAACAACAGCCTCAACATTGAAAAACACCAACAAATTCAACAACAACCTCAACATTGAAAAACACCAACAAATACAACAACAAACTCAGCATTGAAAAACAACAACAACCTCAACATTGAAAAACACCAACAAATTCAACTACAACCTCAACATTGAAAAACAACAACAACCTCAACATTGAAAAACAGCAAGAAATTCAACAACAACTTCAACATTGAAAAACACCAACAAATTCAACAACAACCTCGAAATTGAAAAACACCAACAAATTCAACAACAACTTCAACATTGAAAAACAACAACAACCTCAACATTGGAAAACACCAATAAATTCAACAACAACCTCAACATTTAAAAACACCAACAAATTCAACAACAACCTCTACATTGAAAAACAACAACAACCTCAACATTGAAAAACACCAACAAATTCAACAACCTGAACATTTAAAAACGCCAACAAATTCAACAACAACCTCAACATTGAAAAACAACAACAACCTCAACATTGAAAACCACCAACAAATTCAACAACAACCACAACATTGAAAAACAACAACAACCTCAACATTGAAAAAGACCAACAAATTCAAAAACAACCTCAACATTGAAAAACAACAACAACCTCAACATTGAAAAATACCAACAAATTCAACACCAACCTCAACATTGAAAAACATCAACAAATTCATCAACAACCTCAACATTGAAAACACCAACAAATTCAACAACAACCTCAACATTGAAAAAATACAACAACCTCAACATTGAAAAACACCAACCAATTCAACAACAACCTGAACATTGAAAAACAACAACAACCTCAACATTGAAAAACACCAACAAATTCAACAACAACTTCAACATTGAAAAACACCAACAAATTCAACAACAACCTCGAAATTGAAAAACACCAACAAATTCAACAACAACCTCAACATTGAAAAACAGCAACAACCTCAACATTGAAAAACACCAACAAATTCAACAACAACCTCAACAGTGAAAACCACCAACAAATTCAACATAAACCTCTACATTTAAAAACGCCAACAAATTCAACAACAACCTCAACATTGAAAAACACCAACAAATTCAACAATAACCTCAACATTGAAAAACAACAACAACCTCAACATTGAAAAACACCAACAAATTCAACAACAACCTCAACTTTGAAAAACACCAACAAATTCAACAACAACCTCAACATTGAAAAAAACAACAACCTCAACATTGAAAAACACCAACAACCTCAACATTGAAAAACACCAACAACCTCAACATTGAAAAACAACAACAAGCTCAACATTGAAAAACACCAACAAATTCAACAACAAGCTCAACATTGAAAACCACCAACAAATTCAGCAACCTCAGCATTGAAAAACAACAACCTCAAAATTGAAAAACACCAACAAATTCAACAACAACCTCAACATTGAAAAACAACAACAACCTCAACATTGAAAAACACCAAGAAATTCAACAACAACTTCAACATTGAAAAACACCAACAAATTCAACAACAACCTCGAAATTGAAAAACACCAACAAATTCAACAACAACCTCAACATTGAAAAACAACAACAACCTGAATATTGAAAATCACCAACAAATTCAACAACAGCCTCAGCATTGAAAAACAACAACAACTTCAACATTGAAAAACACCAATATATTCAACAACGACCTCAACATTTAAAAACACCAACAAATTCAACAACAACCTCAACATTGAAAAACAACAACAACCTCAACATTGAAAAACACCAACAAGTTCAACAACAACCTCAACATTGAAAAACAACAACAACCTCAACATTGAAAAACACCAAAAAATTCAACAACAACCTCAACATTGAAAAACACCAACAAATTCAACAACCTGAACATTTAAAAACGCCAACAAATTCAACAACAACCTCAACATTGAAAAACACCAACAAATTGTCAACAACCTCAACATTGAAAAACAACAACAACCTCAACATTGAAAAACAACAAAAAATTCAACAACAACCTCAACATTGAAAAACACCAACAAATTCGACAACAACCTCAACATTGAAAAACAACAACAACCTCAACGTTGAAAAACACCAACAAATTCAACAACAACCTCAACATTGAAAAACAACAACACCCTCAACATTGAAAAACACCAACAAATTCAACAACAACCTCAACATTGAAAAAGACTGACAAATTCAACAACAACCTCAAAATTGAAAAACAACAACAACCTCAACATTGAAAACCACCAACAAATTCAACAACAACCACAACATTGAAAAACAACAACAACCTCAACATTGAAAAAGACCAACAAATTCAACAACAACCTCAACATTGAAAAACAACAACAACCTCAACATTGAAAAATACCAACAAATTCAACACCAACCTCAACATTGAAAAACATAAACAAATTCATCAACAACCTCAACATTGAAAACACCAACAAATTCAACAACAACCTGAACATTGAAAAACAACAACAACCTCAACATTGAAAAACACCAACCAATTCAACAACAACCTGAACATTGAAAAACAACAACAACCTCAACATTGAAAAACACCAACAAATTCAACAACTACTTCAACATTGAAAAACACCAACAAATTCAACAACAACCTCGAAATTGAAAAATAACAACAAATTCAACAACAACCTCAACATTGAAAAACAACAACAACCTCAACATTGAAAAACACCAACAAATTCAACAACAACCTCAACATTGAAAAACACCAACAAATTCAACATAAACCTCAACATTTAAAAACGCCAACAAATTCAACAACAACCTCAACATTGAAAAACACCAACAAATTCAACAATAACCTCAACATTGAAAAACAACAACAACCTCAACATTGAAAAACACCAACAAATTCAACAACAACCTCAACATTGAAAAACACCAACAAATTCAACAACAACCTCAACATTGAAAAAAAACAACAACCTCAACATTGAAAAACACCAACAAATTCAACAACAACCTCAACATTGAAAAACAACAACAACCTCAACATTGAAAAACACCAACAAATTCAACAACAACCTCAACATTGAAAAACACCAACAAATTCAACAACAACCTCAGCATTGAAAAACAACAACAACCTCAACATTGAAAAACACCAATAAATTCAACAACAACCTCAACATTGAAAAACAACAACAACCTCAACATTGAAAAACACCAAGAAATTCAACAACAACTTCAACATTGAAAAACACCAACAAATTCAACAACAACCTCGAAATTGAAAAACACCAACAAATTCAACAACAACCTCAACATTGAAAAACAACAACAACCTGAATATTGAAAAACACCAACAAATTAAACAACAGCCTCAGCATTGAAAAACAACAACAACCTCAACATTGAAAAACAGCAATATATTCAAAAACAACCTCAACATTTAAAAACACCAACAAATTCAACAACAAACTCAACATTGAAAAACAACAACAACCTCAACATTCAAAAACACCAACAAATTCAACAACAACCTCAACATTGAAAAACAACAACAACCTCAACATTGAAAAAGACCAACAAATTCAACAACAACCTCAACATTGAAAAACAACAACAACCTCAACATTGAAAAATACCAACAAATTCAACACCAACCTCAACATTGAAAAACATAAACAAATTCATCAACAACCTCAACATTGAAAACACCAACAAATTCAACAACAACCTGAACATTGAAAAACAACAACAACCTCAACATTGAAAAACACCAACCAATTCAACAACAACCTGAACATTGAAAAACAACAACAACCTCAACATTGAAAACCACCAACAAATTCAACAACAACCACAACATTGAAAAACAACAACAACCTCAACATTGAAAAAGACCAACAAATTCAACAACAACCTCAACATTGAAAAACAACAACAACCTCAACATTGAAAAATACCAACAAATTCAACACCAACCTCAACATTGAAAAACATAAACAAATTCATCAACAACCTCAACATTGAAAACACCAACAAATTCAACAACAACCTGAACATTGAAAAACAACAACAACCTCAACATTGAAAAACACCAACCAATTCAACAACAACCTGAACATTGAAAAACAACAACAACCTCAACATTGAAAAACACCAACAAATTCAACAACTACTTCAACATTGAAAAACACCAACAAATTCAACAACAACCTCGAAATTGAAAAATAACAACAAATTCAACAACAACCTCAACATTGAAAAACAACAACAACCTCAACATTGAAAAACACCAACAAATTCAACAACAACCTCAACATTGAAAAACACCAACAAATTCAACATAAACCTCAACATTTAAAAACGCCAACAAATTCAACAACAACCTCAACATTGAAAAACACCAACAAATTCAACAATAACCTCAACATTGAAAAACAACAACAACCTCAACATTGAAAAACACCAACAAATTCAACAACAACCTCAACATTGAAAAACACCAACAAATTCAACAACAACCTCAACATTGAAAAAAAACAACAACCTCAACATTGAAAAACACCAACAAATTCAACAACAACCTCAACATTGAAAAACAACAACAACCTCAACATTGAAAAACACCAACAAATTCAACAACAACCTCAACATTGAAAAACACCAACAAATTCAACAACAACCTCAGCATTGAAAAACAACAACAACCTCAACATTGAAAAACACCAATAAATTCAACAACAACCTCAACATTGAAAAACAACAACAACCTCAACATTGAAAAACACCAAGAAATTCAACAACAACTTCAACATTGAAAAACACCAACAAATTCAACAACAACCTCGAAATTGAAAAACACCAACAAATTCAACAACAACCTCAACATTGAAAAACAACAACAACCTGAATATTGAAAAACACCAACAAATTCAACAACAGCCTCAGCATTGAAAAACAACAACAACCTCAACATTGAAAAACAGCAATATATTCAAAAACAACCTCAACATTTAAAAACACCAACAAATTCAACAACAAACTCAACATTGAAAAACAACAACAACCTCAACATTCAAAAACACCAACAAATTCAACAACAACCTCAACATTGAAAAACAACAACAACCTCAACATTGAAAAACACCAACAAATTCAACAACAACCTCAACATTGAAAAACACCAACAAATTCAACAACAACCTCGAAATTGAAAAACAACAACAAATTCAACAACAACCTCAACATTGAAAAACAACAACAACCTCAACATTGAAAAACACCAACAAATTCAACAACAACCTCAACATTGAACAACACCAACAATTTCAACATAAACCTCAACATTTAAAAACGCCAACAAATTCAACAACAACCTCAACATTGAAAAACAACAACAAATTCAACAATAACCTCAACATTGAAAAACAACAACAACCTCAACATTGAAAAACACCAACAAATTCAACAACAACCTCAACATTGAAAAAAAACAACAACCTCAACATTGAAAAACACGAACAAATTCAACAACAACCTCAACATTGAAAAACAACAACAACCTCAACATTGAAAAACAACAACAAATTCAACAACAACCTCAACATTGAAAAACACCAACAAATTCAACAACAACCTCAACATTGAAAAACAACAACAACCTCAACATTGAAAAACACCAACAAATTCAACAACAACCTCAACATTGAAAAACAACAACAACCTCAACATTGAAAAACCCAAACAAATTCAACAACAACCTCAACATTGAAAAACACTAACAAATTCAACAACAACCTCAACATTGAAAAACAACAACAACCTCAACATTGAAAACCACCAACAAATTCAACAACAACCACAACATTGAAAACAACAACAACCTCAACATTGAAAAAGACCAACAAATTCAACAACAACCTCAACATTGAAAAACAACAACAACCTCAACATTGAAAAATACCAACAAATTCAACACCAACCTCAACATTGAAAAACATCAACAAATTCATCAACAACCTCAACATTGAAAACACCAACAAATTCAACAACAACCTCAACATTGAAAAACAACAACAACCTCAACATTGAAAAACACCAACCAATTCAACAACAACCTGAACATTGAAAAACAACAACAACCTCAACATTGAAAAACACCAACAAATTCAACAACAACTTCAACATTGAAAAACACCAACAAATTCAACAACAACCTCGAAATTGAAAAACACCAACAAATTCAACAACAACCTCAACATTGAAAAACAACAACAACCTCAACATTGAAAAACACCAACAAATTCAACAACAACCTCAACAGTGAAAAACACCAACAAATTCAACATAAACCTCAACATTTAAAAACGCCAACAAATTCAACAACAACCTCAACATTGAAAAACACCAACAAATTCAACAATGACCTCAACATTGAAAAACAACAACAACCTCAACATTGAAAAACACCGACGAATTCAACAACAACCTCAACATTGAAAAGCACCAACAAATTCAACAACAACCTCAACATTGAAAAAAAACAACCTCAACATTGAAAAACACCAACAAATTCAACAACAACCTCAACATTGAAAAACAACAACAGCCTCAACATTGAAAAACACCAACAAATTCAACAACAACCTCAACATTGAAAAACACCAACAAATACAACAACAACCTCAGCATTGAAATACAACAACAACCTCAACATTCAAAAACACCAACAAATTCAACAACAACCTCAACATTGAAAAACAACAACAACCTCAAAATTGAAAAACACTAAGAAATTCAACAACAACTTCAACATTCAAAAACACCAACAAATTCAACAACAACCTCGAAATTGAAAAACACCAACAAATTCAACAACAACCTCAACATTGAAAAACAACAACAACCTCAACATTGAAAAACACCAACAAATTCAACAACAACCTCAACAGTGAAAAACACCAACAAATTCAACATAAACCTCAACATTTAAAAACGCCAACAAATTCAACAACAACCTCAACATTGAAAAACACCAACAAATTCAACAATGACCTCAACATTGAAAAACAACAACAACCTCAACATTGAAAAACACCGACGAATTCAACAACAACCTCAACATTGAAAAGCACCAACAAATTCAACAACAACCTCAACATTGAAAAAAAACAACCTCAACATTGAAAAACACCAACAAATTCAACAACAACCTCAACATTGAAAAACAACAACAGCCTCAACATTGAAAAACACCAACAAATTCAACAACAACCTCAACATTGAAAAACACCAACAAATACAACAACAACCTCAGCATTGAAAAACAACAACAACCTCAACATTCAAAAACACCAACAAATTCAACAACAACCTCAACATTGAAAAACAACAACAACCTCAACATTGAAAAACACTAAGAAATTCAACAACAGCTTCAACATTCAAAAACACCAACAAATTCAACAACAACCTCGAAATTGAAAAACACCAACAAATTCAACAACAACTTCAACATTGAAAAACAACAACAACCTGAATATTGAAAATCACCAACAAATTCAACAACAGCCTCAGCATTGAAAAACAACTACAACCTCAACATTGAAAAACACCAATAAATTCAACAACAACCTCAACATTTAAAAACACCAACAAATTCAACAACAACCTCAACATTGAAAAACAACAACAACCTCAACATTGAAAAACACCAACAAATTCAACAACCTGAACATTTAAAAACGCCAACAAATTCAACAACAACCTCAACATTGAAAAACACCAACAAATTGAACAACAACCTCAACATTGAAAAACAACAACAACCTCAACATTGAAAAACACCAACAAATTCGACAACAACCTCAACATTGAAAAACAACAACAACCTCAACATTGAAAAACACCAACAAATTCAACAACAACCTCCACTTTAAAAAACAACAACCTCAACATTGAAAAACACCAACAAATTCAACAACAACCTCAACATTGAAAAACACTAACAAATTCAACAACAACCTCAACATTGAAAAACAACAACAACCTCAACATTGAAAACCACCAACAAATTCAACAACAACCACAACATTGAAAAACAACAACAACCTCAACATAGAAAAAGACCAACAAATTCAACAACAACCTCAACATTGAAAAACAACAACAACCTCAACATTGAAAAATACCAACAAATTCAACACCAACCTCAACATTCAAAAACATCAACAAATTCATCAACAACCTCAACATTGAAAACACCAACAAATTCAACAACAACCTCAACATTGAAAAAATACAACAACCTCAACATTGAAAAACACCAACCAATTCAACAACAACCTGAACATTGAAAAACAACAACAACCTCAACATTGAAAAACACCAACAAATTCAACAACAACCTCAACATTGAAAAACACCAACAAATTCAACAACAACCTCAACATTGAAAAACACCAACAAATTCAACAACAACCTCAGCATTGAAAAACAACAACAACCTCAACATTGAAAAACACCAATAAATTCAACAACAACCTCAACATTGAAAAACAACAACAACCTCAACATTGAAAAACACCAAGTAATTCAACAACAACCTCAACATTGAAAAACACCAACAAATTCAACAACAACCTCGAAATTGAAAAACACCAACAAATTCAACAACAACCTCAACATTGAAAAACAACAACAACCTGAATATTGAAAAACACCAACAAATTCAACAACAGCCTCAGCATTGAAAAACAACAACAACCTCAACATTGAAAAACAGCAATATATTCAAAAACAACCTCAACATTTAAAAACACCAACAAATTCAACAACAAACTCAACATTGAAAAACAACAACAACCTCAACATTCAAAAACACCAACAAATTCAACAACAACCTCAACATTGAAAAACAACAACAACCTCAACATTGAAAAACACCAACAAATTCAACAACAACCTCGAAATTGAAAAACAACAACAAATTCAACAACAACCTCAACATTGAAAAACAACAACAACCTCAACATTGAAAAACACCAACAAATTCAACAACAACCTCAACATTGAACAACACCAACAATTTCAACATAAACCTCAACATTTAAAAACGCCAACAAATTCAACAACAACCTCAACATTGAAAAACAACAACAAATTCAACAATAACCTCAACATTGAAAAACAACAACAACCTCAACATTGAAAAACACCAACAAATTCAACAACAACCTCAACATTGAAAAAAAAAACAACCTCAACATTGAAAAACACCAACAAATTCAACAACAACCTCAACATTGAAAAACAACAACAACCTCAACATTGAAAAACAACAACAAATTCAACAACAACCTCAACATTGAAAAACACCAACAAATTCAACAACAACCTCAACATTGAAAAACAACAACAACCTCAACATTGAAAAACACCAACAAATTCAACAACAACCTCAACATTGAAAAACAACAACAACCTCAACATTGAAAAACCCAAACAAATTCAACAACAACCTCAACATTGAAAAACACTAACAAATTCAACAACAACCTCAACATTGAAAAACAACAACAACCTCAACATTGAAAACCACCAACAAATTCAACAACAACCACAACATTGAAAACAACAACAACCTCAACATTGAAAAAGACCAACAAATTCAACAACAACCTCAACATTGAAAAACAACAACAACCTCAACATTGAAAAATACCAACAAATTCAACACCAACCTCAACATTGAAAAACATCAACAAATTCATCAACAACCTCAACATTGAAAACACCAACAAATTCAACAACAACCTCAACATTGAAAAACAACAACAACCTCAACATTGAAAAACACCAACCATTTCAACAACAACCTGAACATTGAAAAACAACAACAACCTCAACATTGAAAAACACCAACAAATTCAACAACAACCTCGAAATTGAAAAACACCAACAAATTCAACAACAACCTCAACATTGAAAAACAACAACAACCTCAACATTGAAAAACACCAACAAATTCAACAACAACCTCAACAGTGAAAAACACCAACAAATTCAACATAAACCTCAACATTTAAAAACGCCAACAAATTCAACAACAACCTCAACATTGAAAAACACCAACAAATTCAACAATGACCTCAACATTGAAAAACAACAACAACCTCAACATTGAAAAACACCGACGAATTCAACAACAACCTCAACATTGAAAAGCACCAACAAATTCAACAACAACCTCAACATTGAAAAAAAACAACCTCAACATTGAAAAACACCAACAAATTCAACAACAACCTCAACATTGAAAAACAACAACAGCCTCAACATTGAAAAACACCAACAAATTCAACAACAACCTCAACATTGAAAAACACCAACAAATACAACAACAACCTCAGCATTGAAAAACAACAACAACCTCAACATTCAAAAACACCAACAAATTCAACAACAACCTCAACATTGAAAAACAACAACAACCTCAACATTGAAAAACACTAAGAAATTCAACAACAGCTTCAACATTCAAAAACACCAACAAATTCAACAACAACCTCGAAATTGAAAAACACCAACAAATTCAACAACAACTTCAACATTGAAAAACAACAACAACCTGAATATTGAAAATCACCAACAAATTCAACAACAGCCTCAGCATTGAAAAACAACAACAACCTCAACATTGAAAAACACCAATAAATTCAACAACAACCTCAACATTTAAAAACACCAACAAATTCAACAACAACCTCAACATTGAAAAACAACAACAACCTCAACATTGAAAAACACCAACAAATTCAACAACCTGAACATTTAAAAACGCCAACAAATTCAACAACAACCTCAACATTGAAAAACACCAACAAATTGAACAACAACCTCAACATTGAAAAACAACAACAACCTCAACATTGAAAAACAACAACAAATTCAACAACAACCTCAACATTGAAAAACACCAACAAATTCGACAACAACCTCAACATTGAAAAACAACAACAACCTCAACATTGAAAAACACCAACAAATTCAACAACAACCTCCACTTTAAAAAACAACAACAACCTCAACATTGAAAAACACCAACAAATTCAACAACAACCTCAACATTGAAAAACACTAACAAATTCAACAACAACCTCAACATTGAAAAACAACAACAACCTCAACATTGAAAACCACCAACAAATTCAACAACAACCACAACATTGAAAAACAACAACAACCTCAACATAGAAAAAGACCAACAAATTCAACAACAACCTCAACATTGAAAAACAACAACAACCTCAACATTGAAAAATACCAACAAATTCAACACCAACCTCAACATTCAAAAACATCAACAAATTCATCAACAACCTCAACATTGAAAACACCAACAAATTCAACAACAACCTCAACATTGAAAAAATACAACAACCTCAACATTGAAAAACACCAACCAATTCAACAACAACCTGAACATTGAAAAACAACAACAACCTCAACATTGAAAAACACCAACAAATTCAACAACAACTTCAACATTGAAAAACACCAACAAATTCAACAACAACCTCGAAATTGAAAAACACCAACAAATTCAACAACAACCTCAACATTGAAAAACAACAACAACCTCAACATTGAAAAACACCAACAAATTCAACAACAACCTCAACAGTGAAAAACACCAACAAATTCAACATAAACCTCAACATTTAAAAACGCCAACAAATTCAACAACAACCTCAACATTGAAAAACACCAACAAATTCAACAATAACCTCAACATTGAAAAACAACAACAACCTCAACATTGAAAAACACCAACAAATTCAACAACAACCTCAACATTGAAATACACCAACAAATTCAACAACAACCTCAACATTGAAAAAAAACAACAACCTCAACATTGAAAAACACCAACAACCTCAACATTGAAAAACACCAACAACCTCAACATTGAAAAACAACAACAACCTCAACATTGAAAAACACCAACAAATTCAACATCAACCTCAACATTGAAAAACACCATCAAATTCAACAACAACCTCAGCATTGAAAAACAAAAACCTCAACATTGAAAAACACCAACAAATTCAACAACAACCTCAACATTGAAAAACAACAACAACCTCAACATGAAAAAACACCAAGAAATTCAACAACAACTTCAACATTGAAAAACACCAACAAATACAACAACAACCTCGAAATTGAAAAACACCAACAAATTCAACAACAGCCTCAGCATTTAAAAACAACAACAACCTCAACATTGAAAAACACCAATATATTCAACAACAACCTCAAAATTTAAAAACACCAACAAATTGAACAACAACCTCAACATTGAAAAACAACAACAACCTCAACATTGAAAAACACCAACAAATTCAACAACAACTTCAACATTCAAAAACACCAACAATTTCAACAACAACCTCGACATTGAAAAACACCAACAAATTCAACAACAACCTCAACATTGAAAAACAACAACAACCTCAACATTGAAAAACACCAACAAATTCAACAACAACCTCAACATTGAAAAACACCAACAAATTCAACAACAACCTCAACATTGAAAAACGCCAACAAATTCAACAACAACCTCAACATTGAAAAACACCAACAAATTCAACAACAACCTCAACATTGAAAAACAACAACAACCTCAACATTGAAAAACACCAACTAATTCAACAACAAATTCAACATTGAAAAAGACCAACAAATTCAACAACAACCTCGACATTGAAAAACACCAACAAATTCAACAAGAACCTCCACATTGAACGACAACAACAACCTCAACAAAGAAAAACACCAACAAATTCAACAACAACCTCAACATTGAAAAAACAACAACAACCTCAACATTGAAAAACACCAACAAATTCAACAACAACCTCAATATTTAAAAACACCAACAAATTCAACAACAACCCTCAACATTGAAAAACAGCAACAAATTCAACAACAACTTCAACATTGAAAAACACCAATAAATTCAATCACAACCTCGACATTGAAAAACACCAACAAATTCAACAACAACCTCAACAGTGAAAAACTACAACAACCTCAACATTGAAAAACAACAACAAATTCAACAACAACCTCAACATTGAAAAACACCAACAAATTCAACAACAACCTCAACATTGAAAAACAACAACAACCTCACATTGAAAAACACCAAACAAATTCAACAACAACCTCAACATTGAAAAACAACAACAACCTCAACATTGAAAAACCCCAACAAATTCAACAACAACCTCAACATTGAAAAACACTAACAAATTCAACAACAACCTCAACATTGAAAAACAACAACAACCTCAACATTGAAAACCACCAACAAAATTCAACAACAACCACAACATTGAAAACAACAACAACCTCAACATTGAAAAAGACCAACAAATTCAACAACAACCTCAACATTGAAAAACAACAACAACCTCAACATTGAAAAATACCAACAAATTCAACACCAACCTCAACATTGAAAAACATCAACAAATTCATCAACAACCTCAACATTGAAAACACCAACAAATTCAACAACAACCTCAACATTGAAAAACAACAACAACCTCAAATTGAAAAACACCAACCAATTCAACAACAACCTGAACATTGAAAAACAACAAGAACCTCAACATTGAAAAAAACCAACAATTCAACAACAACTTCAACATTGAAAAACACCAACAAATTCAACAACAACCTCGAAATTGAAAAACACCAACAAATTCAACAACAACCTCAACATTGAAAAACAACAACAACCTCAACATTGAAAAACACCAACAAATTCAACAACAACCTCAACAGTGAAAAACACCAACAAATTCAACATAAACCTCAACATTTAAAAACGCCAACAAATTCAACAACAACCTCAACATTGAAAAACACCAACAAATTCAACAATAACCTCAACATTGAAAAACAACAACAACATCAACATTGAAAAACACCAACAAATTCAACAACAACCTCAACATTGAAAAGAACCAACAAATTCAACAACAACCTCAACATTGAAAAAAAAACAACAACCTCAACATTGAAAAACACCAACAAATTCAACAACAACCTCAACATTGAAAAACAACAACAGCCTCAACATTGAAAAACACCAACAAATTCAACAACAACCTCAACATTGAAAAACACCAACAAATACAACAACAACCTCAGCATTGAAAAACAACAACAACCTCAACATTGAAAAACACCAACAAATTCAACAACAACCTCAACATTGAAAAACAACAACAACCTCAACATTGAAAAACACCAACAAATTCAACAACAACTTCAACATTGAAAAACACCAACAAATTCAACAACAACCTCGAAATTGAAAAACACCAACAAATTCAACAACAACCTCAACATTGAAAAACAACAACAACCTGAATACTGAAAATCACCAACAAATTCCAACAACAGCCTCAGCATTGAAAAACAGCATCAACTTCAACATTGAAAAACACCAATATATTCAACAACGACCTCAACATTTAAAAACACCAACAAATTCAACAACAACCTCAACATTGAAAAACAACAACAACCTCAACATTGAAAAACACCAACAAGTTCAACAACAACCTCAACATTGAAAAACAACAACAACCTCAACATTGAAAAACACCAAAAAATTCAACAACAACCTCAACATTGAAAAACACCAACAAATTCAACAACCTGAACATTTTAAAACGCCAGCAAATTCAACAACAACCTCAACATTGAAAAACACCAACAAATTGAACAACAACCTCAACATTGATAAACAACAACAACCTCAACATTGAAAAACAACAACAAATTCAACAACAACCTCAACATTGAAAAACACCAACAAATTCGACAACAACCTCAACATTGAAAAACAACAACAACCTCAACATTGAAAAACACCAACAAATTCAACAACAACCTCAACATTGAAAAACAACAACAACCTCAACATTGAAAAACACCAACAAATTCAACAACAACCTCAACATTGAAAAAGACTAACAAATTCAACAACAACCTCAAAATTGAAAAACAACAACAACCTCAACATTGAAAACCACCAACAAATTCAACAACAACCACAACATTGAAAAACAACAACAACCTCAACATTGAAAAAGACCAACAAATTCAACAACAACCTCAACATTGAAAAACAACAACAACCTCAACATTGAAAAATACCAACAAATTCAACACCAACCTCAACATTGAAAAACATCAACAAATTCATCAACAACCTCAACATTGAAAACACCAACAAATTTTAACAACAACCTGAACATTGAAAAACAACAACAACCTCAACATTGAAAAACACCAACCAATTCAACAACAACCTGAACATTGAAAAACAACAACAACCTCAACATTGAAAAACACCAAAAAATTCAACAACAACTTCAAAATTGAAAAACACCAACAAATTCAACAACAACCTCGAAATTGAAAAACAACAACAAATTCAACAACAACCTCAACATTGAAAAACAACAACAACCTCAACATTGAAAAACACCAACAAATTCAACAACAACCTCAACATTGAAAAACACCAACAAATTCAACATAAACCTCAACATTTAAAAACGCCAACAAATTCAACAATAACCTCAACATTGAAAAACAACAACAACCTCAACATTGAAAAACACCAACAAATTCAACAACAACCTCAACATTGAAAAACACCAACAAATTCAACAACAACCTCAACATTGAAAAAAAACAACAACCTCAACATTGAAAAACACCAACAAATTCAACAACAACCTGAACATTGAAAAACAACAACAACCTCAACATTGAAAAACACCAACAAATTCAACAACAACCTCAACATTGAAAAGCAGCAACAAATTCAACAACAACTTCAACATTGAAAAACACGAACAAATTCAACCACAACCTCGACATTGAAAAACACCAACAAATTCAACAACAACCTCAACATTGAAAAACAACAACAACCTCAACATTGAAAAACACCAACAAATTCAACAACAACCTCAACATTGAAAAACACCAACAAATTCAACATAAACCTCAACATTTAAAAACGCCAACAAATTCAACAATAACCTCAACATTGAAAAACAACAACAACCTCAACATTGAAAAACACCAACAAATTAAACAACAACCTCAACATTGAAAAACACCAACAAATTCAACAACAACCTCAACATTGAAAAAAAACAACAACCTCAACATTGAAAAACACCAACAAATTCAACAACAACCTGAACATTGAAAAACAACAACAACCTCAACATTGAAAAACACCAACAAATTCAACAACAACCTCAACATTGAAAAACACCAACAAATTCAACAACAACCTCAGCATTGAAAAAGAAAAACAACCTCAACATTGAAAAACACCAATAAATTCAACAACAACCTCCACATTGAAAAACAACAACAACCTCAACATTGAAAAACACCAAGAAATTCAACAACAACTTCAACATTGAAAAACACCAACAAATTCAACAACAACCTCGAAATTGAAAAACACCAACAAATTCAACAACAACCTCAACATTGAAAAACAACAACAACCTGAATATTGAAAAACACCAACAAATTCAACAACAGCCTCAGCATTGAAAACAACAACAACCTCAACATTGAAAAACACCAATATATTCAAAAACAACCTCAAGATTTAAAAACACCAACAAATTCAACAACAAACTCAACATTGAAAAACAACAACAACCTCAACATTGAAAAACACCAACAAATTCAACAACAACCTCAACATTGAAAAACAACAACAACCTCAACATTGAAAAACACCAACAAATTCAACAACAACCTCAACATTGAAAAACACCAACAAATTCAACAACAACCTCGAAATTGAAAAACAACAACAAATTCAACAACAACCTCAACATTGAAAAACAACAACAACCTCAACATTGAAAAACACCAACAAATTCAACAACAACCTCAACATTGAACAACACCAACAAATTCAACATAAACCTCAACATTTAAAAACGCCAACAAATTCAACAACAACCTCAACATTGAAAAACAACAACAAATTCAACAATAACCTCAACATTGAAAAACAACAACAACCTCAACATTGAAAAACACCAACAAATTCAACAACAACCTCAACATTGAAAAAAAACAACAACCTCAACATTGAAAAACACCAACAAATTCAACAACAACCTCAACATTGAAAAACAACAACAACTTCAACATTGAAAAACACCAACAAATTCAACAACAACCTCAACATTGAAAAACACCAACAAATTCAACAACAACCTCAGCATTGAAAAACAACAACAACCTCAACATTGAAAAACACCAACAAATTCAACAACAACCTCAACATTGAAAAACAACAACAACCTCAACATTGAAAAACACCAAGAAATTCAAAAACAACTTCAACATTGAAAAACACCAGCAAATTCAACAACAACCTCGAAATTGAAAAACACCAACAAATTCAACAACAACCTCAACATTGAAAAACAACAACAACCTGAATATTGAAAAACACCAACAAATTCAACAACAGCCTCAGCATTGAAAAACAACAACAACCTCAACATTGAAAAACACCAATATATTCAACAACAACCTCAACATTTAAAAACACCAACAAATTCAACAACAAACTCAACATTGAAAAACAACAACAACCTCAACATTGAAAAACACCAACAAATTCAACAACAACCTCAACATTGAAAAACAACAACAACCTCAACATTGAAAAACACCAACAAATTCAACAACAACCTCAAAATTGAAAAACACCAACAAATTCAACAACCTGAACATTTAAAAACGCCAACAAATTCAACAACAACCTCAACATTGAAAAACACCAACAAATTGAACAACAACCCCAACATTGAAAAACAACAACAACCTCAACATTGAAAAACACCAACAAATTCAACAACAAATTCAACACTGAAAAACACCAACAAATTCAACAACAACCTCGACATCGAAAAACACCAACAAATTCAACAACAACCTCCACATTGAACAACAACAACAACCTCAACATTGAAAAACACCAACAACTTCAACAACAACCTCAACATTGAAAAACAACAACAACTTCAACACGGAAAAACACCAACAAATTCAACAACAACCTCGACATTGAAAAACACCAACAAATTCAACAACAACCTCAACATTGAAAAAATACAACAACCTCAACATTGAAAAACACCAACAGATACAACAACAACCTCAACATTGAAAAACAGCAACAACCTGAACATTGAAAAACACCAACAAATTCAACAACAACCTCAACATTGAAAAACAACAACAACCTCAGCATTGAAAAACAACAACAACCTCAACATTGAAAAACACCAACAAATTCAACAACAACCTCACCATTGAAAAACACCAACAAATTCAACAACAACTTCAACATTGAAAAACACCAGCAAATTCAACAACAACCTCGAAATTGAAAAACACCAACAAATTCAACAACAACCTCAACATTGAAAAACAACAACAACCTCAACATTGAAAAACACCAACAAATTCAACAACAACTTCAACATTGAAAAACAACAACAACCTCAACATTGAAAAACACCAACAAATTCCACAACAACCTCAACATTTAAAAACACCAACAAATTCAAAAACAACCTCAAAATTGAAAAACAACAACAACCTGAACATTGAAAAACACCAACAAATTCAACAACAACCTGAACATTGAAAAACAACAACAACCTCAACATAAAAAACACCAACAAATTCAACAACAACTTGAACATTGAAAAACACCAACAAATTCAACAACAACCTCGACATTGAAAAACATCATCAAATTCAACAACAACCTCTACATTGAAAAAGAACCACAACCTCAACATTGAAAAACACGAACAAATTCAACAACAACCTCAACATTGAAAAACACCAACAAATTCAACAACAACCTCAACATTGAACAACACCAACAAATTCAACATAAACCTCAACATTTAAAAACGCCAACAAATTCAACAACAACCTCAACATTGAAAAACAACAACAAATTCAACAATAACCTCAACATTGAAAAACAACAACAACCTCAACATTGAAAAACACCAACAAATTCAACAACAACCTCAACATTGAAAAAAAAACAACAACCTCAACATTGAAAAACACCAACAAATTCAACAACAACCTCAACATTGAAAAACAACAACAACTTCAACATTGAAAAACACCAACAAATTCAACAACAACCTCAACATTGAAAAACACCAACAAATTCAACAACAACCTCAGCATTGAAAAACAACAACAACCTCAACATTGAAAAACACCAACAAATTCAACAACAACCTCAACATTGAAAAACAACAACAACCTCAACATTGAAAAACACCAAGAAATTCAACAACAACTTCAACATTGAAAAACACCAGCAAATTCAACAACAATCTCGAAATTGAAAAACACCAACAAATTCAACAACAACCTCAACATTGAAAAACAACAACAACCTGAATATTGAAAAACACCAACAAATTCAACAACAGCCTCAGCATTGAAAAACAACAACAACCTCAACATTGAAAAACACCAATATATTCAACAACAACCTCAACATTTAAAAACACCAACAAATTCAACAACAAACTCAACATTGAAAAACAACAACAACCTCAACATTGAAAAACACCAACAAATTCAACAACAACCTCAACATTGAAAAACAACAACAACCTCAACATTGAAAAACACCAACAAATTCAACAACAACCTCAAAATTGAAAAACACCAACAAATTCAACAACCTGAACATTTAAAAACGCCAACAAATTCAACAACAACCTCAACATTGAAAAACACCAACAAATTGAACAACAACCCCAACATTGAAAAACAACAACAACCTCAACATTGAAAAACACCAACAAATTCAACAACAAATTCAACACTGAAAAACACCAACAAATTCAACAACAACCTCGACATCGAAAAACACCAACAAATTCAACAACAACCTCCACATTGAACAACAACAACAACCTCAACATTGAAAAACACCAACAACTTCAACAACAACCTCAACATTGAAAAACAACAACAACTTCAACACGGAAAAACACCAACAAATTCAACAACAACCTCGACATTGAAAAACACCAACAAATTCAACAACAACCTCAACATTGAAAAAATACAACAACCTCAACATTGAAAAACACCAACAGATACAACAACAACCTCAACATTGAAAAGCAGCAACAACCTGAACATTGAAAAACACCAACAAATTCAACAACAACCTCAACATTGAAAAACAACAACAACCTCAGCATTGAAAAACAACAACAACCTCAACATTGAAAAACACCAACAAATTCAACAACAACCTCACCATTGAAAAACACCAACAAATTCAACAACAACTTCAACATTGAAAAACACCAGCAAATTCAACAACAACCTCGAAATTGAAAAACACCAACAAATTCAACAACAACCTCAACATTGAAAAACAACAACAACCTCAACATTGAAAAACACCAACAAATTCGACAACAACCTCAACATTGAAAAACAACAACAACCTCAACATTGAAAAACACCAACAAATTCAACAACAACCTCCACTTTAAAAAACAACAACAACCTCAACATTGAAAAACACCAACAAATTCAACAACAACCTCAACATTGAAAAACACTAACAAATTCAACAACAACCTCAACATTGAAAAACAACAACAACCTCAACATTGAAAACCACCAACAAATTCAACAACAACCACAACATTGAAAAACAACAACAACCTCAACATAGAAAAAGACCAACAAATTCAACAACAACCTCAACATTGAAAAACAACAACAACCTCAACATTGAAAAATACCAACAAATTCAACACCAACCTCAACATTCAAAAACATCAACAAATTCATCAACAACCTCAACATTGAAAACACCAACAAATTCAACAACAACCTCAACATTGAAAAAATACAACAACCTCAACATTGAAAAACACCAACCAATTCAACAACAACCTGAACATTGAAAAACAACAACAACCTCAACATTGAAAAACACCAACAAATTCAACAACAACTTCAACATTGAAAAACACCAACAAATTCAACAACAACCTCGAAATTGAAAAACACCAACAAATTCAACAACAACCTCAACATTGAAAAACAACAACAACCTCAACATTGAAAAACACCAACAAATTCAACAACAACCTCAACAGTGAAAAACACCAACAAATTCAACATAAACCTCAACATTTAAAAACGCCAACAAATTCAACAACAACCTCAACATTGAAAAACACCAACAAATTCAACAATAACCTCAACATTGAAAAACAACAACAACCTCAACATTGAAAAACACCAACAAATTCAACAACAACCTCAACATTGAAATACACCAACAAATTCAACAACAACCTCAACATTGAAAAAAAACAACAACCTCAACATTGAAAAACACCAACAACCTCAACATTGAAAAACACCAACAACCTCAACATTGAAAAACAACAACAACCTCAACATTGAAAAACACCAACAAATTCAACATCAACCTCAACATTGAAAAACACCATCAAATTCAACAACAACCTCAGCATTGAAAAACAAAAACCTCAACATTGAAAAACACCAACAAATTCAACAACAACCTCAACATTGAAAAACAACAACAACCTCAACATGAAAAAACACCAAGAAATTCAACAACAACTTCAACATTGAAAAACACCAACAAATACAACAACAACCTCGAAATTGAAAAACACCAACAAATTCAACAACAGCCTCAGCATTTAAAAACAACAACAACCTCAACATTGAAAAACACCAATATATTCAACAACAACCTCAAAATTTAAAAACACCAACAAATTGAACAACAACCTCAACATTGAAAAACAACAACAACCTCAACATTGAAAAACACCAACAAATTCAACAACAACTTCAACATTCAAAAACACCAACAATTTCAACAACAACCTCGACATTGAAAAACACCAACAAATTCAACAACAACCTCAACATTGAAAAACAACAACAACCTCAACATTGAAAAACACCAACAAATTCAACAACAACCTCAACATTGAAAAACACCAACAAATTCAACAACAACCTCAACATTGAAAAACGCCAACAAATTCAACAACAACCTCAACATTGAAAAACACCAACAAATTCAACAACAACCTCAACATTGAAAAACAACAACAACCTCAACATTGAAAAACACCAACTAATTCAACAACAAATTCAACATTGAAAAAGACCAACAAATTCAACAACAACCTCGACATTGAAAAACACCAACAAATTCAACAAGAACCTCCACATTGAACGACAACAACAACCTCAACAAAGAAAAACACCAACAAATTCAACAACAACCTCAACATTGAAAAACAACAACAACCTCAACATTGAAAAACACCAACAAATTCAACAACAACCTCAATATTTAAAAACACCAACAAATTCAACAACAACCTCAACTTTGAAAAACAGCAACAAATTCAACAACAACTTCAACATTGAAAAACACCAACAAATTCAATCACAACCTCGACATTGAAAAACACCAACAAATTCAACAACAACCTCAACAGTGAAAAACTACAACAACCTCAACATTGAAAAACAACAACAAATTCAACAACAACCTCAACATTGAAAAACACCAACAAATTCAACAACAACCTCAACATTGAAAAACAACAACAACCTCAACATTGAAAAACACCAACAAATTCAACAACAACCTCAACATTGAAAAACAACAACAACCTCAACATTGAAAAACCCCAACAAATTCAACAACAACCTCAACATTGAAAAACACTAACAAATTCAACAACAACCTCAACATTGAAAAACAACAACAACCTCAACATTGAAAACCACCAACAAATTCAACAACAACCACAACATTGAAAACAACAACAACCTCAACATTGAAAAAGACCAACAAATTCAACAACAACCTCAACATTGAAAAACAACAACAACCTCAACATTGAAAAATACCAACAAATTCAACACCAACCTCAACATTGAAAAACATCAACAAATTCATCAACAACCTCAACATTGAAAACACCAACAAATTCAACAACAACCTCAACATTGAAAAACAACAACAACCTCAAAATTGAAAAACACCAACCAATTCAACAACAACCTGAACATTGAAAAACAACAAGAACCTCAACATTGAAAAAAACCAACAAATTCAACAACAACTTCAACATTGAAAAACACCAACAAATTCAACAACAACCTCGAAATTGAAAAACACCAACAAATTCAACAACAACCTCAACATTGAAAAACAACAACAACCTCAACATTGAAAAACACCAACAAATTCAACAACAACCTCAACAGTGAAAAACACCAACAAATTCAACATAAACCTCAACATTTAAAAACGCCAACAAATTCAACAACAACCTCAACATTGAAAAACACCAACAAATTCAACAATAACCTCAACATTGAAAAACAACAACAACATCAACATTGAAAAACACCAACAAATTCAACAACAACCTCAACATTGAAAAGAACCAACAAATTCAACAACAACCTCAACATTGAAAAAAAACAACAACCTCAACATTGAAAAACACCAACAAATTCAACAACAACCTCAACATTGAAAAACAACAACAGCCTCAACATTGAAAAACACCAACAAATTCAACAACAACCTCAACATTGAAAAACACCAACAAATACAACAACAACCTCAGCATTGAAAAACAACAACAACCTCAACATTGAAAAACACCAACAAATTCAACAACAACCTCAACATTGAAAAACAACAACAACCTCAACATTGAAAAACACCAACAAATTCAACAACAACTTCAACATTGAAAAACACCAACAAATTCAACAACAACCTCGAAATTGAAAAACACCAACAAATTCAACAACAACCTCAACATTGAAAAACAACAACAACCTGAATACTGAAAATCACCAACAAATTCAACAACAGCCTCAGCATTGAAAAACAGCAACAACTTCAACATTGAAAAACACCAATATATTCAACAACGACCTCAACATTTAAAAACACCAACAAATTCAACAACAACCTCAACATTGAAAAACAACAACAACCTCAACATTGAAAAACACCAACAAGTTCAACAACAACCTCAACATTGAAAAACAACAACAACCTCAACATTGAAAAACACCAAAAAATTCAACAACAACCTCAACATTGAAAAACACCAACAAATTCAACAACCTGAACATTTTAAAACGCCAGCAAATTCAACAACAACCTCAACATTGAAAAACACCAACAAATTGAACAACAACCTCAACATTGAAAAACAACAACAACCTCAACATTGAAAAACAACAACAAATTCAACAACAACCTCAACATTGAAAAACACCAACAAATTCGACAACAACCTCAACATTGAAAAACAACAACAACCTCAACATTGAAAAACACCAACAAATTCAACAACAACCTCAACATTGAAAAACAACAACAACCTCAACATTGAAAAACACCAACAAATTCAACAACAACCTCAACATTGAAAAAGACTAACAAATTCAACAACAACCTCAAAATTGAAAAACAACAACAACCTCAACATTGAAAACCACCAACAAATTCAACAACAACCACAACATTGAAAAACAACAACAACCTCAACATTGAAAAAGACCAACAAATTCAACAACAACCTCAACATTGAAAAACAACAACAACCTCAACATTGAAAAATACCAACAAATTCAACACCAACCTCAACATTGAAAAACATCAACAAATTCATCAACAACCTCAACATTGAAAACACCAACAAATTTTAACAACAACCTGAACATTGAAAAACAACAACAACCTCAACATTGAAAAACACCAACCAATTCAACAACAACCTGAACATTGAAAAACAACAACAACCTCAACATTGAAAAACACCAAAAAATTCAACAACAACTTCAAAATTGAAAAACACCAACAAATTCAACAACAACCTCGAAATTGAAAAACAACAACAACCTCAACATTGAAAAACACCAACAAATTCAACAACAACCTCAACATTGAAAAACACCAACAAATTCAACATAAACCTCAACATTTAAAAACGCCAACAAATTCAACAATAACCTCAACATTGAAAAACAACAACAACCTCAACATTGAAAAACACCAACAAATTCAACAACAACCTCAACATTGAAAAACACCAACAAATTCAACAACAACCTCAACATTGAAAAAAAACAACAACCTCAACATTGAAAAACACCAACAAATTCAACAACAACCTGAACATTGAAAAACAACAACAACCTCAACATTGAAAAACACCAACAAATTCAACAACAACCTCAACATTGAAAAGCAGCAACAAATTCAACAACAACTTCAACATTGAAAAACACGAACAAATTCAACCACAACCTCGACATTGAAAAACACCAACAAATTCAACAACAACCTCAACATTGAAAAACAACAACAACCTCAACATTGAAAAACACCAACAAATTCAACAACAACCTCAACATTGAAAAACACCAACAAATTCAACATAAACCTCAACATTTAAAAACGCCAACAAATTCAACAATAACCTCAACATTGAAAAACAACAACAACCTCAACATTGAAAAACACCAACAAATTCAACAACAACCTCAACATTGAAAAACACCAACAAATTCAACAACAACCTCAACATTGAAAAAAAACAACAACCTCAACATTGAAAAACACCAACAAATTCAACAACAACCTGAACATTGAAAAACAACAACAACCTCAACATTGAAAAACACCAACAAATTCAACAACAACCTCAACATTGAAAAACACCAACAAATTCAACAACAACCTCAGCATTGAAAAAGAAAAACAACCTCAACATTGAAAAACACCAATAAATTCAACAACAACCTCCACATTGAAAAACAACAACAACCTCAACATTGAAAAACACCAAGAAATTCAACAACAACTTCAACATTGAAAAACACCAACAAATTCAACAACAACCTCGAAATTGAAAAACACCAACAAATTCAACAACAACCTCAACATTGAAAAACAACAACAACCTGAATATTGAAAAACACCAACAAATTCAACAACAGCCTCAGCATTGAAAACAACAACAACCTCAACATTGAAAAACACCAATATATTCAAAAACAACCTCAAGATTTAAAAACACCAACAAATTCAACAACAAACTCAACATTGAAAAACAACAACAACCTCAACATTGAAAAACACCAACAAATTCAACAACAACCTCAACATTGAAAAACAACAACAACCTCAACATTGAAAAACACCAACAAATTCAACAACAACCTCAACATTGAAAAACACCAACAAATTCAACAACAACCTCGAAATTGAAAAACAACAACAAATTCAACAACAACCTCAACATTGAAAAACAACAACAACCTCAACATTGAAAAACACCAACAAATTCAACAACAACCTCAACATTGAACAACACCAACAAATTCAACATAAACCTCAACATTTAAAAACGCCAACAAATTCAACAACAACCTCAACATTGAAAAACAACAACAAATTCAACAATAACCTCAACATTGAAAAACAACAACAACCTCAACATTGAAAAACACCAACAAATTCAACAACAACCTCAACATTGAAAAAAAACAACAACCTCAACATTGAAAAACACCAACAAATTCAACAACAACCTCAACATTGAAAAACAACAACAACTTCAACATTGAAAAACACCAACAAATTCAACAACAACCTCAACATTGAAAAACACCAACAAATTCAACAACAACCTCAGCATTGAAAAACAACAACAACCTCAACATTGAAAAACACCAACAAATTCAACAACAACCTCAACATTGAAAAACAACAACAACCTCAACATTGAAAAACACCAAGAAATTCAACAACAACTTCAACATTGAAAAACACCAGCAAATTCAACAACAACCTCGAAATTGAAAAACACCAACAAATTCAACAACAACCTCAACATTGAAAAACAACAACAACCTGAATATTGAAAAACACCAACAAATTCAACAACAGCCTCAGCATTGAAAAACAACAACAACCTCAACATTGAAAAACACCAATATATTCAACAACAACCTCAACATTTAAAAACACCAACAAATTCAACAACAAACTCAACATTGAAAAACAACAACAACCTCAACATTGAAAAACACCAACAAATTCAACAACAACCTCAACATTGAAAAACAACAACAACCTCAACATTGAAAAACACCAACAAATTCAACAACAACCTCAAAATTGAAAAACACCAACAAATTCAACAACCTGAACATTTAAAAACGCCAACAAATTCAACAACAACCTCAACATTGAAAAACACCAACAAATTGAACAACAACCCCAACATTGAAAAACAACAACAACCTCAACATTGAAAAACACCAACAAATTCAACAACAAATTCAACACTGAAAAACACCAACAAATTCAACAACAACCTCGACATCGAAAAACACCAACAAATTCAACAACAACCTCCACATTGAACAACAACAACAACCTCAACATTGAAAAACACCAACAACTTCAACAACAACCTCAACATTGAAAAACAACAACAACTTCAACACGGAAAAACACCAACAAATTCAACAACAACCTCGACATTGAAAAACACCAACAAATTCAACAACAACCTCAACATTGAAAAAATACAACAACCTCAACATTGAAAAACACCAACAGATACAACAACAACCTCAACATTGAAAAACAGCAACAACCTGAACATTGAAAAACACCAACAAATTCAACAACAACCTCAACATTGAAAAACAACAACAACCTCAGCATTGAAAAACAACAACAACCTCAACATTGAAAAACACCAACAAATTCAACAACAACCTCACCATTGAAAAACACCAACAAATTCAACAACAACTTCAACATTGAAAAACACCAGCAAATTCAACAACAACCTCGAAATTGAAAAACACCAACAAATTCAACAACAACCTCAACATTGAAAAACAACAACAACCTCAACATTGAAAAACACCAACAAATTCAACAACAACTTCAACATTGAAAAACAACAACAACCTCAACATTGAAAAACACCAACAAATTCCACAACAACCTCAACATTTAAAAACACCAACAAATTCAAAAACAACCTCAAAATTGAAAAACAACAACAACCTGAACATTGAAAAACACCAACAAATTCAACAACAACCTGAACATTGAAAAACAACAACAACCTCAACATAAAAAACACCAACAAATTCAACAACAACTTGAACATTGAAAAACACCAACAAATTCAACAACAACCTCGACATTGAAAAACATCATCAAATTCAACAACAACCTCTACATTGAAAAAGAACCACAACCTCAACATTGAAAAACACGAACAAATTCAACAACAACCTCAACATTGAAAAACACCAACAAATTCAACAACAACCTCAACATTGAACAACACCAACAAATTCAACATAAACCTCAACATTTAAAAACGCCAACAAATTCAACAACAACCTCAACATTGAAAAACAACAACAAATTCAACAATAACCTCAACATTGAAAAACAACAACAACCTCAACATTGAAAAACACCAACAAATTCAACAACAACCTCAACATTGAAAAAAAACAACAACCTCAACATTGAAAAACACCAACAAATTCAACAACAACCTCAACATTGAAAAACAACAACAACTTCAACATTGAAAAACACCAACAAATTCAACAACAACCTCAACATTGAAAAACACCAACAAATTCAACAACAACCTCAGCATTGAAAAACAACAACAACCTCAACATTGAAAAACACCAACAAATTCAACAACAACCTCAACATTGAAAAACAACAACAACCTCAACATTGAAAAACACCAAGAAATTCAACAACAACTTCAACATTGAAAAACACCAGCAAATTCAACAACAACCTCGAAATTGAAAAACACCAACAAATTCAACAACAACCTCAACATTGAAAAACAACAACAACCTGAATATTGAAAAACACCAACAAATTCAACAACAGCCTCAGCATTGAAAAACAACAACAACCTCAACATTGAAAAACACCAATATATTCAACAACAACCTCAACATTTAAAAACACCAACAAATTCAACAACAAACTCAACATTGAAAAACAACAACAACCTCAACATTGAAAAACACCAACAAATTCAACAACAACCTCAACATTGAAAAACAACAACAACCTCAACATTGAAAAACACCAACAAATTCAACAACAACCTCAAAATTGAAAAACACCAACAAATTCAACAACCTGAACATTTAAAAACGCCAACAAATTCAACAACAACCTCAACATTGAAAAACACCAACAAATTGAACAACAACCCCAACATTGAAAAACAACAACAACCTCAACATTGAAAAACACCAACAAATTCAACAACAAATTCAACACTGAAAAACACCAACAAATTCAACAACAACCTCGACATCGAAAAACACCAACAAATTCAACAACAACCTCCACATTGAACAACAACAACAACCTCAACATTGAAAAACACCAACAACTTCAACAACAACCTCAACATTGAAAAACAACAACAACTTCAACACGGAAAAACACCAACAAATTCAACAACAACCTCGACATTGAAAAACACCAACAAATTCAACAACAACCTCAACATTGAAAAAATACAACAACCTCAACATTGAAAAACACCAACAGATACAACAACAACCTCAACATTGAAAAACAGCAACAACCTGAACATTGAAAAACACCAACAAATTCAACAACAACCTCAACATTGAAAAACAACAACAACCTCAGCATTGAAAAACAACAACAACCTCAACATTGAAAAACACCAACAAATTCAACAACAACCTCACCATTGAAAAACACCAACAAATTCAACAACAACTTCAACATTGAAAAACACCAGCAAATTCAACAACAACCTCGAAATTGAAAAACACCAACAAATTCAACAACAACCTCAACATTGAAAAACAACAACAACCTCAACATTGAAAAACACCAACAAATTCAACAACAACTTCAACATTGAAAAACAACAACAACCTCAACATTGAAAAACACCAACAAATTCCACAACAACCTCAACATTTAAAAACACCAACAAATTCAAAAACAACCTCAAAATTGAAAAACAACAACAACCTGAACATTGAAAAACACCAACAAATTCAACAACAACCTGAACATTGAAAAACAACAACAACCTCAACATAAAAAACACCAACAAATTCAACAACAACTTGAACATTGAAAAACACCAACAAATTCAACAACAACCTCGACATTGAAAAACATCATCAAATTCAACAACAACCTCTACATTGAAAAAGAACCACAACCTCAACATTGAAAAACACGAACAAATTCAACAACAACCTCAACATTGAAAAACACCAACAAATTCAACAACAACCTCAACATTTAATAACGCCAACAAATTCAACAACAACCTCAACATTGAAAAACACCAACAAATTCAACAACTACCTCAACATTGAAAAACAACAACAACCTCAACATTGAAAAACAACAACAAATTCAACAACAACCTCGACATTGAAAAACACCAACAAATTCAACAACAACCTCCACATTGAACAACAACAACAACCTCAACATTGAAAAACACCAACAAATTCAACAACAACCTCAAAATTGAAAACCAACAACAACCTCAACATTGACAAACACCAACAAATTCAACAACAACTTCAACATTGAAAAACACCAACAATTTCAACAACAACCTCGACATTGAAAAACACCAACAAATTCAACAACAACCTGAACATTGAAAAACAACAACAACCTCAACATTGAAAAACACCAACAAATTCAACAACAACCTCAACATTGAAAAACACCAACAAATTCAACAACAACCTCGACTTTGAAAAACATCATCAAATTCAACAACAACCTCAACATTGAAAAAGAACAACAACCTCAACATTGAAAAACACGAACAAATTCACCAACAACCTCAACATTGAAAAACACCAACAAATTCAACAACAACCTCAATATTTAAAAACGCCAACAAATTCAACAACAACCTCAACATTGAAAAACACCAACAAATTCAACAACAACCTCAACATTGAAAAAGAACAACAACCTCAACATTGAAAAACACGAACAAATTCAACAACAACCTCAACATTGAGAAACACCAACAAATTCAACAACAACCTCAACATTTAAAAACGCCAACAAATTCAACAACAACCTCAACATTGAAAAACACCAACAAATTCAACAACAACCTCAACATTGAAAAACAACAACAACCTCAACATTGAAAAACACCAACAAATTCAACAACAACCTCGACATTGAAAAACACCAACAAATTCAACAACAACCTCCACATTGAACAACAACAACCTCAACATTGAAAAACACCAAAAAATTCAACAACAACCTCAACATTGAAAAACAACAACAACCTCAACATTGACAAACACCAACAAATTCAACAACAACTTCAACATTGAAAAATACCAACAATTTCAACAACAAACTCGACATTGAAAAACACCAACAAATTCAACAACAACCTGAACATTGAAAAACAACAACAACCTCAACATTGAAAAACACCAACAAATTCAACAACAACCTCAACATTGAAAAACACCAACAAATTCAACAACAACCTCAACATTGAAACACGCCAACAAATTCAACAACAACCTCAACATTGAAAAACACCAACAAATTCAACAACAACCTCAACATTGAAAACCAACAACAACCACAACATTGAAAAACACCAACAAATTCAACAACAACCTCAACATTTAAAATCACCAACAAATTCAACAACAACCTCAACATTGAAAAGCAGCAACAAATTCAACAACAACTTCAACATTGAAAAACACGAACAAATTCAACCACAACCTCGACATTGAAAAACACCAACAAATTCAACAACAACCTCAACATTGAAAAACAACAACAACCTCAACATTGAAAAACAACAACAAATTCAACAACAACCTCAACATTGAAAAACAACAACAACCTCAACATTGAAAAACACCAACAAATTCAACAACAACCTCAACATTGAAAAACAACAACAACCTCAACATTGAAAAACACCAACAACTTCAACAACAACCTCAACATTGTAAAACACTAACAAATTCAACAACAACCTCAACATTGAAAAACAACAACAACCTCAACATTGAAAACCACCAACAAATTCAACAACAACCACAACATTGAAAAACAACAACAAATTCAACATTGAAAAAGACCAACAAATTCAACAACAACCTCGACATTGAAAAACACCAACAAATTCAACAAGAACCTCCACATTGAACGAAAACAACAACCTCAACAAAGAAAAACACCAACAAATTCAACAACAACCTCAACATTGAAAATAAACAACAACCTCAACATTGAAAAACACCAACAAATTCAACAACAACCTCAACATTTAAAAACACCAACAAATTCAACAACAACCTCAACATTGAAAAACAACAACAACCTCAACATTGAAAAACAACAACAAATTCAACAACAACCTCAACATTGAAAAACACCAACAAATTCAACAACAACCTCAACATTGAAAAACAACAACAACCTCAACATTGAAAAACACCAACAAATTCAACAACAACCTCAACATTGAAAAACAACAACAACCTCAACATTGAAAAACACCAACAAATTCAACAACAACCTCAACATTGTAAAACACTAACAAATTCAACAACAACCTCAACATTGAAAAACAACAACAACCTCAACATTGAAAACCACCAACAAATTCAACAACAACCACAACATTGAAAAACAACAACAACCTCAACATTGAAAAAGACCAACAAATTCAACAACAACCTCAACATTGAAAAACAACAACAACCTCAACATTGAAAAATACCAACAAGTTCAACAGCAACCTCAACATTGAAAAACATCAACAAATTCATCAACAACCTCAACATTGAAAACACCAACAAATTCAACAACAACCTCAACATTGAAAAACAACAACAACCTCAACATTGAAAAACACCAACCAATTCAACAACAACCTGAACATTGAAAAACAACAACAACCTCAACATTGAAAAAAAACCAACAAATTCAACAACAACTTAAACATTGAAAAACACCAACAAATTCAACAACAACCTCGAAATTGAAAAACACCAACAAATTCAACAACAACCTCAACATTGAAAAACAACAACAACCTCAACATTGAAAAACACCAGCAAATTCAACAACAACCTCAACATTGAAAAACACCAACAAATTCAACATAAACCTCAACATTTAAAAACGCCAACAAATTCGACAACAACCTCAACATTGAAAAACACCAACAAATTCAAGAATAACCTCAACATTGAAAAACAACAACAACCTCAACATTGAAAAACACCAACAAATTCAACAACAACCTCAACATTTAAAAACACCAACAAATTCAACAACAACCTCAACATTGAAAAACAACAACAACCTCAACATTGAAAAGCACAAACAAATTCAACAACAACCTCAAAATTGAAAAACAACAACAACCTCAACATTGAAAAACACCAACAAATTCAACAACAACCTCAACATTGAAAAACACCAACAAATTCAACAGCCTGAACATTTAAAAACGCCAACAAATTCAACAACAACCTCAACATTGAAAAACACCAACAAATTGAACAACAACCTCAACATTGAAAAACAACAACAACCTCGACATTGAAAAACACCAACAAATTCAACAACAACCTCCACATTGAACAACAACAACAACCTCAACATTGAACAACACCAACAAATTCAACAACAACCTCAACATTGAAAAACAACAACAAGCTCAACATTGAAAAACACCAACAAATTCAACAACAAAATCAACATTTAAAAACACCAACAAATTCAACGAACAACCTCAACATTGAAAAACACCAACAAATTCAACAACAACCTCAACATTGAAAAACAGCAACAAATTCAACAACAACTTCAACATTGAAAAACACGAACAAATTCAACCACAACCTCGACATTGAAAAACACCAACAAATTCAACAACAACCTCAACATTGAAAAACAACAACAACCTCAACATTGAAAAACAACAACAAATTCAACAACAACCTCAACATTGAAAAACACCAACAAATTCAACAACAACCTCAACATTGAAAAACAACAACAACCTCAACATTGAAAAACACCAACAAATTCAACAACAACCTCAACATTGAAAAACAACAACAACCTCAACATTGAAAAACACCAACAAATTCAACAACAACCTCAACATTGTAAAACACTAACAAATTCAACAACAACCTCAACATTGAAAAACAACAACAACCTCAACATTGAAAACCACCAACAAATTCAACAACAACCACAACATTGAAAAACAACAACAACCTCAACATTGAAAAAGACCAACAAATTCAACAACAACCTCAACATTGAAAAACAACAACAACCTCAACATTGAAAAATACCAACAAATTCAACAGCAACCTCAACATTGAAAAACATCAACAAATTCATCAACAACCTCAACATTGAAAACACCAACAAATTCAACAACAACCTCAACATTGAAAAACAACAACAACCTCAACATTGAAAAACACCAACCAATTCAACAACAACCTGAACATTGAAAAACAACAACAACCTCAACATTGAAAAAAACCAACAAATTCAACAACAACTTAAACATTGAAAAACACCAACATATTCAACAACAACCTCGAAATTGAAAAACACCAACAAATTCAACAACAACCTCAACATTGAAAAACAACAACAACCTCAACATTGAAAAACACCAGCAAATTCAACAACAACCTCAACATTGAAAAACACCAACAAATTCAACATAAACCTCAACATTTAAAAACGCCAACAAATTCAACAACAACCTCAACATTGAAAAACACCAACAAATTCAAGAATAACCTCAACATTGAAAAACAACAACAACCTCAACATTGAAAAACACCAACAAATTCAACAACAACCTCAACATTTAAAAACACCAACAAATTCAACAACAACCTCAACATTGAAAAACAACAACAACCTCAACATTGAAAAGCACAAACAAATTCAACAACAACCTCAAAATTGAAAAACAACAACAACCTCAACATTGAAAAACACCAACAAATTCAACAACAACCTCAACATTGAAAAACACCAACAAATTCAACAGCCTGAACATTTAAAAACGCCAACAAATTCAACAACAACCTCAACATTGAAAAACACCAACAAATTGAACAACAACCTCAACATTGAAAAACAACAACAACCTCAACATTGAAAAACACCAACACATTCAACCACAAATTCAGCATTGAAAAACACCAACAAATTCAACAACAACCTCGACATTGAAAAACACCAACAAATTCAACAACAACCTCCACATTGAACAACAACAACAACCTCAACATTGAACAACACCAACAAATTCAACAACAACCTCAACATTGAAAAACAACAACAAGCTCAACATTGAAAAACACCAACAAATTCAACAACAAAATCAACATTTAAAAACACCAACAAATTCAACGAACAACCTCAACATTGAAAAACACCAACAAATTCAACAACAACTTCAACATTGAAAAACACCAACAAATTCAACAACAACCTCAACATTGAAAAACACCAACAAATTCAACAACAACCTCAACATTGAAAAACAACAACAACCTCAACATTGAATAACAACAACAACCTCAACATTGAAAAACACCAACAAATTCAACAACAACCTCAACATTGAAAAACACCAACAAATTCAACAACAACTTCAACATTGAAAAACACCAGCAAATTCAACAGCAACCTCGAAATTGAAAAACACCAACAAATTCAACAACAACCTCAACATTGAAAAACAACAACAACCTCAACATTGAAAAACACCCACACATTCAACAACAACCTCAACATTGAAAAACAACAACAACCTCAACATTGAAAAACACCAACAAATTCAACAACAACCTCAACATTTAAAAACACCAACAAATTCAACAACAACCTCAAAATTGAAAAACAACAACAACCTCAACATTGAAAAACACCAACAAATTCAACAACAACCTGAACATTGAAAAACAACAACAACCTCAACATAAAAAACACCAACAAATTCAACAACAACTTCAACATTGAAAAACACCAACAAATTCAACAACAACCTCGACATTGAAAAAGACCATCAAATTCAACAACAACCTCAACATTGAAAAACAACAACAACCTCAACATTGAAAAACACGAACAAATTCAACAACAACCTCAACATTGAGAAACACCAACAAATTCAACAACAACCTCAACATTTAAAAACGCCAACAAATTCAACAACAACCTCAACATTGAAAAACACCAACAAATTCAACAACAACCTCAACATTGAAAAACAACAACAACCTCAACATTGAAAAACACCAACAAATTCAACAACAAATTCAACATTGAAAAACACCAACAAATTCAACAACAACCTCGACATTGAAAAACACCAACAAATTCAACAACAACCTCCACATTGAACAACAACAACAACCTCAACATTGAAAAACACCAACAAATTCAACAACAACCTCAACATTGAAAAACAACAACAACCTCAACATTGAAAAACAACAACAACCTCAACATTGAAAAACACCAACAAATTCAACAACAACCTCAACATTGAAAAACAACAACAACCTCAACATTGAAAAACACCAACAAATTCAACAGCAACTTCAACATTGAAAAACACCAACAATTTCAACAACAACCTCGACATTGAAAAACACCAACAAATTCAACAACAACCCGAACATTGAAAAACAACAACAACCTCAACTTTGAAAAACACCAACAAATTCAACAACAACCTCAACATTGAAAAACACCAACAAATTCAACAACAACCTCAACATTGAAAAACGACAACAAATTCAACAACAACCTCAACATTGAAAAACACCAACAAATTCAACAACAACCTCAACATTGAAAAACAACAACAACCTCAACATTGAAAAACACCAACTAATTCAACAACAAATTAAACATTGAACAAGACCAACAAATTCAACAACAACCTCGACATTGAAAAACACCAACAAATTCAACAACAACCTCAACATTGAACGACAACAACAACCTCAACAAAGAAAAACACCAACAAACTCAACAACATCCTCAACATTGAAAAACTACAACAACCTCAACATTGAAAAACACCAACAAATACAACAACAACCTCAACATTGAAAAACTACAACAACCTCAACATTGAAAAACACCAACAAATTCAACAACAACCTCAACATTGAAAACACCAACAAATTCAACAACAACCTCAACATTGAAAAACAACAACAACCTCAACATTGAAAAACAACAACAACCTCATCATTGAAAAACACCAACCAATTCAACAACAACCTGAACATTGAAAAACAACAACAACCTCAACATTGAAAAACACCAACAAATTCAACAACAACCTCAACATTGAAAAACACTAACAAATTCAACAACAACCTCAACATTGAAAAACAACAACAACCTCAACATTGAAAACCACCAACAAATTCAACAACAACCACAACATTGAAAAACAACAACAACCTCAACATTGAAAAAGACCAACAAATTCAACAACAACCTCAACATTGAAAAACAACAACAACCTCAACATTGAAAAATACCAACAAATTCAACAGCAACCTCAACATTGAACGACAACAACAACCTCAACAAAGAAAAACAACCAACAAATTCAACAACAACCTCAACATTGAAAGACTACAACAACCTCAACATTGAAAAACACCAACAAATACAACAACAACCTCAACATTGAAAAACTACAACAACCTCAACATTGAAAAACACCAACAAATTCAACAACAACCTCAACATTGAAAACACCAACAAATTCAACAACAACCTCAACATTGAAAAACAACAACAACCTCAACATTGAAAAACAACAACAACCTCAACATTGAAAAACACCAACCAATTCAACAACAACCTGAACATTGAAAAACAACAACAACCTCAACATTGAAAAACACCAACAAATTCAACAACAACTTCAACATTGAAAAACACCAACAAATTCAATAACAACCTCGAAATTGAAAAACACCAACAAATTCAACAACAACCTCAACATTGAAAAACAACAACAACCTCAACATTGAAAAACACCAACAAATTCAACAACAACCTCAACATTGAAAAACACCAACAAATTCAACATAAACCTCAACATTTAAAAACGCCAACAAATTCAACAACAACCTCAACATTGAAAAACACCAACAAATTCAACAGTAACCTCAACATTGAAAAACAACAACAACCTCAACATTGAAAAACACCAACAAATTCAACAACAACCTCAACATTGAAAAAAAACAACAACCTCAACATTGAAAAACACCAACAAATTCAACAACAACCTCAACATTGAAAAGCAACAACAACCTCAACATTGAAAAACACCAACAAATTCAACAACAACCTCAACATTGAAAAACTACAACAACCTCAACATTGAAAAACACCAATATATTCAACAACAACCTCAACATTGAAAAACACCAACAAATTCAACAACAACCTCAACATTTAAAAACAACAACAACCTCAGCATTAAAAAACACCAACAAATTCAACAACAACCTCAACATTGAAAAACAACAACAACCTCAACATTGAAAAACACCAACAAATTCAACAATAACCTCAACATTGAAAAACTCCAACAAATTCAACAACAACCTCAACATTGAAAAACGCCAACAAATTCAACAACAACCTCAACATTGAAAAACACCAACAAATTCAACAACAACCTCAAAATTGAAAAACAACAACAACCTCAACATTGAAAAACACCAACAACTTCAACAACAATTTCAACATTGAAAAACACCAGCAAATTCAACAACAAGCTCGACATTGAAAATCACCAGCAAATTCAACCACAACCTCAACTTTGAAAAACAACAACAACCTCAACATTGAAAAACACCAACAAATTCAACAACAACCTCAACATTTAAAAACACCAACAAATTCAACGAACAATTTCAACATTGAAAAACACCAACAAATTAAACAACAACCTCGACATTGAAAAACACCAACAAATTCAACAACAACCTCAACATTGAAAAACTACAACAACCTCAACATTGAAAAAAACCAACAAATACAACAACAACCTCAACATTGAAAAACAAAAACAACCTCAACATTGAAAAACACCAACAAATTCAACAATAACCTCAACATTGAAAAACAACAACAACCTCAACATTGAAAAACAACAACAACCTCAACATTGAAAAACACCAACAAATTGAACAACAACCTCAACATTGAAAAACAACAACAACCTCAACATTGAAAAACACCAACAAATTCAACAACAACTTCAACATTGAAAAACAACAACAACCTCAACATTGAAAAACACCAACAAATTCAACAACAACCTCAACATTTAAAAACACCAACAAATTCAACAACAACCTCAAAATTGAAAAACAACAACAACCTCAACATTGAAAAACACCAACAAATTCAACAACAACTACAACATTGAAAAACACCAACAAATTCAACAACAACCTCGACACGGAAAAACACCATCAAATTCAACAACAACCTCAAAATTGAAAAACAACAACAACCTCAACATTGAAAAACACGCACAAATTCAACAACAACCTCAACATTGAAAAACACCAACAAATTCAACAACAACCTCAACATTTCAAAACGCCAACAAATTCAACAACAACCTCAACATTGAAAAACAACAACAACCTCAACATTGAAAAACACCAACAAATTCAACAACAAATTCAACATTGAAAAACACCAACAAATTCAACAACAACCTCGACATTGAAAAACACCAATAAATTCAACAACAACCTCAACTTTGAAAAACACCAACAAATTCAACAACAACCTCAACTTTGAAAAACACCAACAAATTCAACAACAACCTCAACATTAAAAACACCAACAAATTCAACAACAACTTCAACATTGAAAAACACCAACAAATTCAACAACAACCTCAACATTTAAAAACGCCAACAAATTCAACAACAACCTCAACATTGAAAAACACCAACAAATTCAACAATAACCTCAACATTGAAAAACAACGACAACCTCAACATTGAAAAACACCCACGGATTCAACAACAACCTGAACATTGAAAAACACCAACAAATTCAACAACAACCTCAACATTGAAAAACAACAACAACCTCAACATTGAAAAACACCAACAAATTCAACAACAACCTCAACATTGAAAAACAAGAACAACCTCAACATTGAAAAACACCAACAAATTCAACAACAACCTCAACATTGAAAAACACCAACAAATTCAACAACAACCTCAACATTGAAAAACACAAACAAATTCAACAACAACCTCAACATTGAAAAACAACAACAACCTCAACATTGAAAAACAACAACAACCTCAACATTGAAAAACACCAACAAATTCAACAACAACCTCAACATTGAAAAACACCAACAAATTCAACAACAACCTCAACATTGAAAAACACCAACAAATACAACAACAACCTCAACATTGAAAAACTACAACAACCTCAACATTGAAAAACACCAACAAATTCAACAACAACCTCAACATTGAAAACACCAACAAATTCAACAACAACCTCAACATTGAAAAACAACAACAACCTCAACATTGAAAAACAACAACAACCTCAACATTGAAAAACACCAACCAATTCAACAACAACCTGAACATTGAAAAACAACAACAACCTCAACATTGAAAAACACCAACAAATTCAACAACAACTTCAACATTGAAAAACACCAACAAATTCAATAACAACCTCGAAATTGAAAAACACCAACAAATTCAACAACAACCTCAACATTGAAAAACAACAACAACCTCAACATTGAAAAACACCAACAAATTCAACAACAACCTCAACATTGAAAAACACCAACAAATTCAACATAAACCTCAACATTTAAAAACGCCAACAAATTCAACAACAACCTCAACATTGAAAAACACCAACAAATTCAACAGTAACCTCAACATTGAAAAACAACAACAACCTCAACATTGAAAAACACCAACAAATTCAACAACAACCTCAACATTGAAAAAAAACAACAACCTCAACATTGAAAAACACCAACAAATTCAACAACAACCTCAACATTGAAAAGCAACAACAACCTCAACATTGAAAAACACCAACAAATTCAACAACAACCTCAACATTGAAAAACTACAACAACCTCAACATTGAAAAACACCAGCAAATACAACAACCTCAACATTGAAAAACAACAACAACCTCAACACTGAAAAACACCAACACATTCAACAACAACCTCAACATTGAAAACACCAACAAATTCAACAACAACCTCAGCATTGAAAAACAACAACAACCTCAACATTGAAAAACACCAATATATTCAACAACAACCTCAACATTGAAAAACACCAACAAATTCAACAACAACCTCAACATTGAAAAACGCCAACAAATTCAACAACAACCTCAACATTGAAAAACACCAACAAATTCAACAACAACCTCAAAATTGAAAAACAACAACAACCTCAACATTGAAAAACACCAACAACTTCAACAACAATTTCAACATTGAAAAACACCAGCAAATTCAACAACAAGCTCGACATTGAAAATCACCAGCAAATTCAACCACAACCTCAACTTTGAAAAACAACAACAACCTCAACATTGAAAAACACCAACAAATTCAACAACAACCTCAACACTTAAAAACACCAACAAATTCAACGAACAATTTCAACATTGAAAAACACCAACAAATTAAACAACAACCTCGACATTGAAAAACACCAACAAATTCAACAACAACCTCAACATTGAAAAACTACAACAACCTCAACATTGAAAAAAACCAACAAATACAACAACAACCTCAACATTGAAAAACAAAAACAACCTCAACATTGAAAAACACCAACAAATTCAACAATAACCTCAACATTGAAAAACAACAACAACCTCAACATTGAAAAACAACAACAACCTCAACATTGAAAAACACCAACAAATTGAACAACAACCTCAACATTGAAAAACAACAACAACCTCAACATTGAAAAACACCAACAAATTCAACAACAACTTCAACATTGAAAAACAACAACAACCTCAACATTGAAAAACACCAACAAATTCAACAACAACCTCAACATTTAAAAACACCAACAAATTCAACAACAACCTCAAAATTGAAAAACAACAACAACCTCAACATTGAAAAACACCAACAAATTCAACAACAACTTCAACATTGAAAAACACCAACAAATTCAACAACAACCTCGACACGGAAAAACACCATCAAATTCAACAACAACCTCAAAATTGAAAAACAACAACAACCTCAACATTGAAAAACACGCACAAATTCAACAACAACCTCAACATTGAAAAACACCAACAAATTCAACAACAACCTCAACATTTCAAAACGCCAACAAATTCAACAACAACCTCAACATTGAAAAACAACAACAACCTCAACATTGAAAAACACCAACAAATTCAACAACAAATTCAACATTGAAAAACACCAACAAATTCAACAACAACCTCGACATTGAAAAACACCAATAAATTCAACAACAACCTCAACTTTGAAAAACACCAACAAATTCAACAACAACCTCAACTTTGAAAAACACCAACAAATTCAACAACAACCTCAACATTAAAAACACCAACAAATTCAACAACAACTTCAACATTGAAAAACACCAACAAATTCAACAACAACCTCAACATTTAAAAACGCCAACAAATTCAACAACAACCTCAACATTGAAAAACACCAACAAATTCAACAATAACCTCAACATTGAAAAACAACGACAACCTCAACATTGAAAAACACCCACGGATTCAACAACAACCTGAACATTGAAAAACACCAACAAATTCAACAACAACCTCAACATTGAAAAACAACAACAACCTCAACATTGAAAAACACCAACAAATTCAACAACAACCTCAACATTGAAAAACAAGAACAACCTCAACATTGAAAAACACCAACAAATTCAACAACAACCTCAACATTGAAAAACACCAACAAATTCAGCAACAACCTCAACATTGAAAAACACAAACAAATTCAACAACAACCTCATCATTGAAAAACAACAACAACCTCAACATTGAAAAACACCAACAAATTCAACAACAACATCAACATTGAAAAACAACAACAACCTCAACATTGAAAAACACCAACAAATTCAACAACAACCTCAACATTGAAAAACACCAACAAATTCAACAACAACCTCAGCATTGAAAAACAACAACAACCTCAACATTGAAAAACCCCAACAAATTCAACAACAACCTCAACATTGAAAAACAGCAACAACCTCAACATTGAAAAGCACCAACAAATTCAACAACAACTTCAACATTGAAAAACACCAACAAATTCAACAGCAACCTCGAAATTGAAAAACACCAACAAATTCAACAACAACCTCAACATTGAAAAACAACAACAACCTGAACATTGAAAAACACCACCAAATTCAACAACAACCTCAGCATTGAAAAACAACAACAACCTCAACATTTAAAAACACCAATATATTCAACAACAAGCTCAACATTTAAAAACACCAACAAATTCAACAACAACCTCAACATTGAAAAACAACAACAACCTCAGCATTAAAAAACACCAACAAATTCAACAACAACCTCAACATTGAAAAACAACAACAACCTCAACATTGAAAACCACCAACAAATTCAACAATAACCTCAACATTGAAAAACTCCAACAAATTCAACAACAACCTCAACATTGAAAAACGCCAACAAATTCAACAACAACCTCAACATTGAAAAACACCAACAAATTCAACAACAACCTCAACATTGAAAAACAACAACAACCTCAACAATGAAAAACACCAACAAATTCAACAGCAAATTCAACATTGAAAAACACCAACAAATTCAACAACAACCTCAACATTGAAAAACGCCAACAAATTCAACAACAACCTCAACATTGAAAAACACCAACAAATTCAACAACAACCTCAAAATTGAAAAACAACAACAACCTCAACATTGAAAAACACCAACAACTTCAACAACAATTTCAACATTGAAAAACACCAGCAAATTCAACAACAAGCTCGACATTGAAAATCACCAGCAAATTCAACCACAACCTCAACTTTGAAAAACAACAACAACCTCAACATTGAAAAACACCAACAAATTCAACAACAACCTCAACATTTAAAAACACCAACAAATTCAACGAACAATTTCAACATTGAAAAACACCAACAAATTCAACAACAACCTCAACATTGAAAAACTACAACAACCTCAACATTGAAAAAAACCAACAAATACAACAACAACCTCAACATTGAAAAACAAAAACAACCTCAACATTGAAAAACACCAACAAATTCAACAATAACCTCAACATTGAAAAACAACAACAACCTCAACATTGAAAAACAACAACAACCTCAACATTGAAAAACACCAACAAATTGAACAACAACCTCAACATTGAAAAACAACAACAACCTCAACATTGAAAAACACCAACAAATTCAACAACAACTTCAACATTGAAAAACAACAACAACCTCAACATTGAAAAACACCAACAAATTCAACAACAACCTCAACATTTAAAAACACCAACAAATTCAACAACAACCTCAAAATTGAAAAACAACAACAACCTCAACATTGAAAAACACCAACAAATTCAACAACAACTTCAACATTGAAAAACACCAACAAATTCAACAACAACCTCGACACGGAAAAACACCATCAAATTCAACAACAACCTCAAAATTGAAAAACAACAACAACCTCAACATTGAAAAACACGCACAAATTCAACAACAACCTCAACATTGAAAAACACCAACAAATTCAACAACAACCTCAACATTTCAAAACGCCAACAAATTCAACAACAACCTCAACATTGAAAAACAACAACAACCTCAACATTGAAAAACACCAACAAATTCAACAACAAATTCAACATTGAAAAACACCAACAAATTCAACAACAACCTCGACATTGAAAAACACCAATAAATTCAACAACAACCTCAACTTTGAAAAACACCAACAAATTCAACAACAACCTCAACTTTGAAAAACACCAACAAATTCAACAACAACCTCAACATTAAAAACACCAACAAATTCAACAACAACTTCAACATTGAAAAACACCAACAAATTCAACAACAACCTCAACATTTAAAAACGCCAACAAATTCAACAACAACCTCAACATTGAAAAACACCAACAAATTCAACAATAACCTCAACATTGAAAAACAACGACAACCTCAACATTGAAAAACACCCACGGATTCAACAACAACCTGAACATTGAAAAACACCAACAAATTCAACAACAACCTCAACATTGAAAAACAACAACAACCTCAACATTGAAAAACACCAACAAATTCAACAACAACCTCAACATTGAAAAACAAGAACAACCTCAACATTGAAAAACACCAACAAATTCAACAACAACCTCAACATTGAAAAACACCAACAAATTCAGCAACAACCTCAACATTGAAAAACACAAACAAATTCAACAACAACCTCATCATTGAAAAACAACAACAACCTCAACATTGAAAAACACCAACAAATTCAACAACAACATCAACATTGAAAAACAACAACAACCTCAACATTGAAAAACACCAACAAATTCAACAACAACCTCAACATTGAAAAACACCAACAAATTCAACAACAACCTCAGCATTGAAAAACAACAACAACCTCAACATTGAAAAACCCCAACAAATTCAACAACAACCTCAACATTGAAAAACAGCAACAACCTCAACATTGAAAAGCACCAACAAATTCAACAACAACTTCAACATTGAAAAACACCAACAAATTCAACAGCAACCTCGAAATTGAAAAACACCAACAAATTCAACAACAACCTCAACATTGAAAAACAACAACAACCTGAACATTGAAAAACACCACCAAATTCAACAACAACCTCAGCATTGAAAAACAACAACAACCTCAACATTTAAAAACACCAATATATTCAACAACAAGCTCAACATTTAAAAACACCAACAAATTCAACAACAACCTCAACATTGAAAAACAACAACAACCTCAGCATTAAAAAACACCAACAAATTCAACAACAACCTCAACATTGAAAAACAACAACAACCTCAACATTGAAAACCACCAACAAATTCAACAATAACCTCAACATTGAAAAACTCCAACAAATTCAACAACAACCTCAACATTGAAAAACGCCAACAAATTCAACAACAACCTCAACATTGAAAAACACCAACAAATTCAACAACAACCTCAACATTGAAAAACAACAACAACCTCAACAATGAAAAACACCAACAAATTCAACAGCAAATTCAACATTGAAAAACACCAACAAATTCAACAACAACCTCAACATTGAAAAACGCCAACAAATTCAACAACAACCTCAACATTGAAAAACACCAACAAATTCAACAACAACCTCAAAATTGAAAAACAACAACAACCTCAACATTGAAAAACACCAACAACTTCAACAACAATTTCAACATTGAAAAACACCAGCAAATTCAACAACAAGCTCGACATTGAAAATCACCAGCAAATTCAACCACAACCTCAACTTTGAAAAACAACAACAACCTCAACATTGAAAAACACCAACAAATTCAACAACAACCTCAACATTTAAAAACACCAACAAATTCAACGAACAATTTCAACATTGAAAAACACCAACAAATTAAACAACAACCTCGACATTGAAAAACACCAACAAATTCAACAACAACCTCAACATTGAAAAACTACAACAACCTCAACATTGAAAAAAACCAACAAATACAACAACAACCTCAACATTGAAAAACAAAAACAACCTCAACATTGAAAAACACCAACAAATTCAACAATAACCTCAACATTGAAAAACAACAACAACCTCAACATTGAAAAACAACAACAACCTCAACATTGAAAAACACCAACAAATTGAACAACAACCTCAACATTGAAAAACAACAACAACCTCAACATTGAAAAACACCAACAAATTCAATAACAACTTCAACATTGAAAAACAACAACAACCTCAACATTGAAAAACACCAACAAATTCAACAACAACCTCAACATTTAAAAACACCAACAAATTCAACAACAACCTCAAAATTGAAAAACAACAACAACCTCAACATTGAAAAACACCAACAAATTCAACAACAACTTCAACATTGAAAAACACCAACAAATTCAACAACAACCTCGACACGGAAAAACACCATCAAATTCAACAACAACCTCAAAATTGAAAAACAACAACAACCTGAACATTGAAAAACACGCACAAATTCAACAACAACCTCAACATTGAAAAACACCAACAAATTCAACAACAACCTCAACATTTCAAAACGCCAACAAATTCAACAACAACCTCAACATTGAAAAACAACAACAACCTCAACATTGAAAAACACCAACAAATTCAACAACAAATTCAACATTGAAAAACACCAACAAATTCAACAACAACCTCGACATTGAAAAACACCAATAAATTCAACAACAACCTCAACTTTGAAAAACACCAACAAATTCAACAACAACCTCAACTTTGAAAAACACCAACAAATTCAACAACAACCTCAACATTAAAAACACCAACAAATTCAACAACAACTTCAACATTGAAAAACACCAACAAATTCAACAACAACCTCAACATTTAAAAACGCCAACAAATTCAACAACAACCTCAACATTGAAAAACACCAACAAATTCAACAATAACCTCAACATTGAAAAACAACGACAACCTCAACATTGAAAAACACCCACGGATTCAACAACAACCTGAACATTGAAAAACACCAACAAATTCAACAACAACCTCAACATTGAAAAACAACAACAACCTCAACATTGAAAAACACCAACAAATTCAACAACAACCTCAACATTGAAAAACAAGAACAACCTCAACATTGAAAAACACCAACAAATTCAACAACAACCTCAACATTGAAAAACACCAACAAATTCAACAACAACCTCAACATTGAAAAACACAAACAAATTCAACAACAACCTCATCATTGAAAAACAACAACAACCTCAACATTGAAAAACACCAACAAATTCAACAACAACATCAACATTGAAAAACAACAACAACCTCAACATTGAAAAACACCAACAAATTCAACAACAACCTCAACATTGAAAAACACCAACAAATTCAACAACAACCTCAGCATTGAAAAACAACAACAACCTCAACATTGAAAAACCCCAACAAATTCAACAACAACCTCAACATTGAAAAACAGCAACAACCTCAACATTGAAAAGCACCAACAAATTCAACAACAACTTCAACATTGAAAAACACCAACAAATTCAACAGCAACCTCGAAATTGAAAAACACCAACAAATTCAACAACAACCTCAACATTGAAAAACAACAACAACCTGAACATTGAAAAACACCACCAAATTCAACAACAACCTCAGCATTGAAAAACAACAACAACCTCAACATTTAAAAACACCAATATATTCAACAACAAGCTCAACATTTAAAAACACCAACAAATTCAACAACAACCTCAACATTGAGAAACAACAACAACCTCAGCATTAAAAAACACCAACAAATTCAACAACAACCTCAACATTGAAAAACAACAACAACCTCAACATTGAAAACCACCAACAAATTCAACAATAACCTCAACATTGAAAAACTCCAACAAATTCAACAACAACCTCAACATTGAAAAACGCCAACAAATTCAACAACAACCTCAACATTGAAAAACACCAACAAATTCAACAACAACCTCAACATTGAAAAACAACAACAACCTCAACAATGAAAAACACCAACAAATTCAACAACAAATTCAACATTGAAAAACACCAACAAATTCAACAACAACCTCGACATTGAAAATCACCAGCAAATTCAACAACAACCTCCACATTGAACAACAACAACAAACTCAACATTGAAAAACACCAACAAATTCAACAACAACCTCAACTTTGAAAAACAACAACAACCTCAACATTGAAAAACACCAACAAATTCAACAACAACCTCAACATTTAAAAACACCAACAAATTCAACGAACTACTTCAACATTGAAAAACACCAACAAATTCAACAACAACCTCGACATTGAAAAACACCAACAAATTCAACAACAACCTCAACATTGAAAAACTACAACAACCTCAACATTGAAAAACACCAACAAATACAACAACAACCTCAACATTGAAAAACAACAACAACCTCAACATTGAAAAACACCAACAAATTCAACAACAACCTCAACATTGAAAAACACCAACAAATTCAACAACAACCTCAACATTGAAAAACACCAACAACCTCAACATTGAAAAACAACAACAACCTCAACATTGAAAAACACCAACAAATTCAACAACAACCTCAACATTGAAAAACACCAACAAATTCAACAACAACCTCAACATTGAAAAACAACAACAACCTCAACATTGAAAAACACCAACAAATTCTACAACAACCTCAACATTGAAAAACAACAACAACCTCAACATTGAAAAACACCAACAAATTCAACAACAACCTCAACATTTAAAAACACCAACAAATTCAACAACAACCTCAAAATTGAAAAACAACAACAACCTCAACATTGAAAAAAACCAACAAATTCAACAACAACTTCAACATTGAAAAACACCAAGAAATTCAACAACAACCTCGACATTGAAAAACACCATCAAATTCAACAACAACCTCAAAAATGAAAAAAAACAACAACCTCAACATTGAAAAACACGAACAAATTCAAAAACAACCTCAACATTGAAAAACACCAACAAATTCAACAGCAACCTCAACATTTAAAAACGCCAACAAATTCAACAACAAGCTCAACATTGAAAAACAACAACAACCTCAACATTGAAAAACACCAACAAATTCAACAACAAATTCAACATTGAAAAACACCAACAAATTCAAAAACAACCTCGACATTGAAAAACACCAACAAATTCAACAACAACCTCAACTTTGAAAAACACCAACAAATTCAACAACAACCTCAACTTTGAAAAACACCAACAAATTCAACAACAACCTCAACATTGAAAACACCAACAAATTCAACAACAACTTCAACATTGAAAAACAGCAACAAATTCAACAACAACCTCAACATTAAAAAAACACCAACAAATTCAACAACAACGTCAACATTGAAAAACAACAACAACCTCAACATTGAATAACAACAACAACCTCAACATTGAAAAACACCAACAAATTCAACAACAACCTCAACATTGAAAAACACCAACAAATTCAACAACAACTTCAACATTGAAAAACACCAGCAAATTCAACAGCAACCTCGAAATTGAAAAACACCAACAAATTCAACAACAACCTCAACATTGAAAAACAACAACAACCTCAACATTGAAAAACACCCACACATTCAACAACAACCTCAACATTGAAAAACAACAACAACCTCAACATTGAAAAACACCAACAAATTCAACAACAACCTCAACATTTAAAAACACCAACAAATTCAACAACAACCTCAAAATTGAAAAACAACAACAACCTCAACATTGAAAAACACCAACAAATTCAACAACAACCTGAACATTGAAAAACAACAACAACCTCAACATAAAAAACACCAACAAATTCAACAACAACTTCAACATTGAAAAACACCAACAAATTCAACAACAACCTCGACATTGAAAAAGACCATCAAATTCAACAACAACCTCAACATTGAAAAACAACAACAACCTCAACATTGAAAAACACGAACAAATTCAACAACAACCTCAACATTGAGAAACACCAACAAATTCAACAACAACCTCAACATTTAAAAACGCCAACAAATTCAACAACAACCTCAACATTGAAAAACACCAACAAATTCAACAACAACCTCAACATTGAAAAACAACAACAACCTCAACATTGAAAAACACCAACAAATTCAACAACAAATTCAACATTGAAAAACACCAACAAATTCAACAACAACCTCGACATTGAAAAACACCAACAAATTCAACAACAACCTCCACATTGAACAACAACAACAACCTCAACATTGAAAAACACCAACAAATTCAACAACAACCTCAACATTGAAAAACAACAACAACCTCAACATTGAAAAACAACAACAACCTCAACATTGAAAAACACCAACAAATTCAACAACAACCTCAACATTGAAAAACAACAACAACCTCAACATTGAAAAACACCAACAAATTCAACAGCAACTTCAACATTGAAAAACACCAACAATTTCAACAACAACCTCGACATTGAAAAACACCAACAAATTCAACAACAACCCGAACATTGAAAAACAACAACAACCTCAACTTTGAAAAACACCAACAAATTCAACAACAACCTCAACATTGAAAAACACCAACAAATTCAACAACAACCTCAACATTGAAAAACGACAACAAATTCAACAACAACCTCAACATTGAAAAACACCAACAAATTCAACAACAACCTCAACATTGAAAAACAACAACAACCTCAACATTGAAAAACACCAACTAATTCAACAACAAATTAAACATTGAACAAGACCAACAAATTCAACAACAACCTCGACATTGAAAAACACCAACAAATTCAACAACAAACTCAACATTGAACGACAACAACAACCTCAACAAAGAAAAACACCAACAAACTCAACAACATCCTCAACATTGAAAAACTACAACAACCTCAACATTGAAAAACACCAACAAATACAACAACAACCTCAACATTGAAAAACTACAACAACCTCAACATTGAAAAACACCAACAAATTCAACAACAACCTCAACATTGAAAACACCAACAAATTCAACAACAACCTCAACATTGAAAAACAACAACAACCTCAACATTGAAAAACAACAACAACCTCAACATTGAAAAACACCAACCAATTCAACAACAACCTGAACATTGAAAAACAACAACAACCTCAACATTGAAAAACACCAACAAATTCAACAACAACCTCAACATTGAAAAACACTAACAAATTCAACAACAACCTCAACATTGAAAAACACCAACAAATACAACAACAACCTCAACATTGAAAAACTACAACAACCTCAACATTGAAAACCACCAACAAATTCAACAACAACCACAACATTGAAAAACAACAACAACCTCAACATTGAAAAAGACCAACAAATTCAACAACAACCTCAACATTGAAAAACAACAACAACCTCAACATTGAAAAATACCAACAAATTCAACAGCAACCTCAACATTGAACGACAACAACAACCTCAACAAAGAAAAACAACCAACAAATTCAACAACAACCTCAACATTGAAAGACTACAACAACCTCAACATTGAAAAACACCAACAAATACAACAACAACCTCAACATTGAAAAACTACAACAACCTCAACATTGAAAAACACCAACAAATTCAACAACAACCTCAACATTGAAAACACCAACAAATTCAACAACAACCTCAACATTGAAAAACAACAACAACCTCAACATTGAAAAACAACAACAACCTCAACATTGAAAAACACCAACCAATTCAACAACAACCTGAACATTGAAAAACAACAACAACCTCAACATTGAAAAACACCAACAAATTCAACAACAACTTCAACATTGAAAAACACCAACAAATTCAATAACAACCTCGAAATTGAAAAACACCAACAAATTCAACAACAACCTCAACATTGAAAAACAACAACAACCTCAACATTGAAAAACACCAACAAATTCAACAACAACCTCAACATTGAAAAACACCAACAAATTCAACATAAACCTCAACATTTAAAAACGCCAACAAATTCAACAACAACCTCAACATTGAAAAACACCAACAAATTCAACAGTAACCTCAACATTGAAAAACAACAACAACCTCAACATTGAAAAACACCAACAAATTCAACAACAACCTCAACATTGAAAAAAAACAACAACCTCAACATTGAAAAACACCAACAAATTCAACAACAACCTCAACATTGAAAAGCAACAACAACCTCAACATTGAAAAACACCAACAAATTCAACAACAACCTCAACATTGAAAAACTGCAACAACCTCAACATTGAAAAACACCAGCAAATACAACAACCTCAACATTGAAAAACAACAACAACCTCAACATTGAAAAACACCAACACATTCAACAACAACCTCAACATTGAAAACACCAACAAATTCAACAACAACCTCAGCATTGAAAAACAACAACAACCTCAACATTGAAAAACACCAATATATTCAACAACAACCTCAACATTGAAAAACACCAACAAATTCAACAACAACCTCAACATTTAAAAACAACAACAACCTCAGCATTAAAAAACACCAACAAATTCAACAACAACCTCAACATTGAAAAACAACAACAACCTCAACATTGAAAAACACCAACAAATTCAACAATAACCTCAACATTGAAAAACTCCAACAAATTCAACAACAACCTCAACATTGAAAAACGCCAACAAATTCAACAACAACCTCAACATTGAAAAACACCAACAAATTCAACAACAACCTCAAAATTGAAAAACAACAACAACCTCAACATTGAAAAACACCAACAACTTCAACAACAATTTCAACATTGAAAAACACCAGCAAATTCAACAACAAGCTCGACATTGAAAATCACCAGCAAATTCAACCACAACCTCAACTTTGAAAAACAACAACAACCTCAACATTGAAAAACACCAACAAATTCAACAACAACCTCAACATTTAAAAACACCAACAAATTCAACGAACAATTTCAACATTGAAAAACACCAACAAATTAAACAACAACCTCGACATTGAAAAACACCAACAAATTCAACAACAACCTCAACATTGAAAAACTACAACAACCTCAACATTGAAAAACACCAACAAATACAACAACAACCTCAACATTGAAAAACAACAACAACCTCAACATTGAAAAACACCAACAAATTCAACAATAACCTCAACATTGAAAAACAACAACAACCTCAACATTGAAAAACAACAACAACCTCAACATTGAAAAACACCAACAAATTGAACAACAACCTCAACATTGAAAAACAACAACAACCTCAACATTGAAAAACACCAACAAATTCAACAACAACTTCAACATTGAAAAACAACAACAACCTCAACATTGAAAAACACCAACAAATTCAACAACAACCTCAACATTTAAAAACACCAACAAATTCAACAACAACCTCAAAATTGAAAAACAACAACAACCTCAACATTGAAAAACACCAACAAATTCAACAACAACTTCAACATTGAAAAACACCAACAAATTCAACAACAACCTCGACACGGAAAAACACCATCAAATTCAACAGCAACCTCAAAATTGAAAAACAACAACAACCTCAACATTGAAAAACACGCACAAATTCAACAACAACCTCAACATTGAAAAACACCAACAAATTCAACAACAACCTCAACATTTCAAAACGCCAACAAATTCAACAACAACCTCAACATTGAAAAACAACAACAACCTCAACATTGAAAAACACCAACAAATTCAACAACAAATTCAACATTGAAAAACACCAACAAATTCAACAACAACCTCGACATTGAAAAACACCAATAAATTCAACAACAACCTCAACTTTGAAAAACACCAACAAATTCAACAACAACCTCAACTTTGAAAAACACCAACAAATTCAACAACAACCTCAACATTAAAAACACCAACAAATTCAACAACAACTTCAACATTGAAAAACACCAACAAATTCAACAACAACCTCAACATTTAAAAACGCCAACAAATTCAACAACAACCTCAACATTGAAAAACACCAACAAATTCAACAATAACCTCAACATTGAAAAACAACGACAACCTCAACATTGAAAAACACCCACGGATTCAACAACAACCTGAACATTGAAAAACACCAACAAATTCAACAACAACCTCAACATTGAAAAACAACAACAACCTCAACATTGAAAAACACCAACAAATTCAACAACAACCTCAACATTGAAAAACAAGAACAACCTCAACATTGAAAAACACCAACAAATTCAACAACAACCTCAACATTGAAAAACACCAACAAATTCAACAACAACCTCAACATTGAAAAACACCAACAAATTCAACAACAACCTCATCATTGAAAAACAACAACAACCTCAACATTGAAAAACACCAACAAATTCAACAACAACATCAACATTGAAAAACAACAACAACCTCAACATTGAAAAACACCAACAAATTCAACAACAACCTCAACATTGAAAAACACCAACAAATTCAACAACAACCTCAGCATTGAAAAACAACAACAACCTCAACATTGAAAAACCCCAACAAATTCAACAACAACCTCAACATTGAAAAACAGCAACAACCTCAACATTGAAAAGCACCAACAAATTCAACAACAACTTCAACATTGAAAAACACCAACAAATTCAACAGCAACCTCGAAATTGAAAAACACCAACAAATTCAACAACAACCTCAACATTGAAAAACAACAACAACCTGAACATTGAAAAACACCACCAAATTCAACAACAACCTCAGCATTGAAAAACAACAACAACCTCAACATTTAAAAACACCAATATATTCAACAACAAGCTCAACATTTAAAAACACCAACAAATTCAACAACAACCTCAACATTGAAAAACAACAACAACCTCAGCATTAAAAAACACCAACAAATTCAACAACAACCTCAACATTGAAAAACAACAACAACCTCAACATTGAAAACCACCAACAAATTCAACAATAACCTCAACATTGAAAAACTCCAACAAGTTCAACAACAACCTCAACATTGAAAAACGCCAACAAATTCAACAACAACCTCAACATTGAAAAACACCAACAAATTCAACAACAACCTCAACATTGAAAAACAACAACAACCTCAACAATGAAAAACACCAACAAATTCAACAACAAATTCAACATTGAAAAACACCAACAAATTCAACAACAACCTCGACATTGAAAATCACCAGCAAATTCAACAACAACCTCCACATTGAACAACAACAACAAACTCAACATTGAAAAACACCAACAAATTCAACAACAACCTCAACTTTGAAAAACAACAACAACCTCAACATTGCAAAACACCAACAAATTCAACAACAACCTCAACATTTAAAAACACCAACAAATTCAACGAACTACTTCAACATTGAAAAACACCAACAAATTCAACAACAACCTCGACATTGAAAAACACCAACAAATTCAACAACAACCTCAACATTGAAAAACTACAACAACCTCAACATTGAAAAACACCAACAAATACAACAACAACCTCAACATTGAAAAACAACAACAACCTCAACATTGAAAAACACCAACAAATTCAACAACAACCTCAACATTGAAAAACACCAACAAATTCAACAACAACCTCAACATTGAAAAACACCAACAACCTCAACATTGAAAAACAACAACAACCTCAACATTGAAAAACACCAACAAATTCAACAACAACCTCAACATTGAAAAACACCAACAAATTCAACAACAACCTCAACATTGAAAAACAACAACAACCTCAACATTGAAAAACACCAACAAATTCTACAACAACCTCAACATTGAAAAACAACAACAACCTCAACATTGAAAAACACCAACAAATTCAACAACAACCTCAACATTTAAAAACACCAACAAATTCAACAACAACCTCAAAATTGAAAAACAACAACAACCTCAACATTGAAAAAAACCAACAAATTCAACAACAACTTCAACATTGAAAAACACCAAGAAATTCAACAACAACCTCGACATTGAAAAACACCATCAAATTCAACAACAACCTCAAAAATGAAAAAAAACAACAACCTCAACATTGAAAAACACGAACAAATTCAACAACAACCTCAACATTGAAAAACACCAACAAATTCAACAGCAACCTCAACATTTAAAAACGCCAACAAATTCAACAACAAGCTCAACATTGAAAAACAACAACAACCTCAACATTGAAAAACACCAACAAATTCAACAACAAATTCAACATTGAAAAACACCAACAAATTCAAAAACAACCTCGACATTGAAAAACACCAACAAATTCAACAACAACCTCAACTTTGAAAAACACCAACAAATTCAACAACAACCTCAACTTTGAAAAACACCAACAAATTCAACAACAACCTCAACATTGAAAACACCAACAAATTCAACAACAACTTCAACATTGAAAAACAGCAACAAATTCAACAACAACCTCAACATTTAAAAAAGCCAACAAATTCAACAACAACCTCAACATTGAAAAACACCAACAAATTCAACAATAACCTCAACATTGAAAAACAACAAAAACCTCAACATTGAAAAACACCAACGAATTCAACAATGACCTCAACATTGAAAAACACCAACAAATTCAACAACAACCTCAACATTGAAAAACAACAACAACCTCAACATTGAAAAACACCAACAAATTCAACAACAACCTCAACATTGGAAAACAAGAACAACCTCAACATTGAAAAACACCAACAAATTCAACAACAACCTCAACATTGAAAAACACCAACAAATTCAACAACAACCTCAACATTGAAAAACACCAACAAATTCAACAACAACCTCAACATTGAAAAACACCAACAACCTCAACATTGAAAAACAACAACAACCTCAACATTGAAAAACACCAACAACTTCAACAACAACCTCAACATTGAAAAACACCAACAAATTCAACAACAACCTCAACATTGAAAAACAACAACAACCTCAACATTGAAAAACACCAACAAATTCAACAACAACCTCAACATTGAAAAACAGCAACCTCAACATTGAAAAACACCAACAAATTCAACAACAACCTCAACATTTAAAAACACCAACAAATTCAACAACAACCTCAAAATTGAAAAACAACAACAACCTCAACATTGAAAAAAACCAACAAATTCAACAACAACTTCAACATTGAAAAACACCAAGAAATTCAACAACAACCTCGACATTGAAAAACACCATCAAATTCAACAACAACCTCAACATTGAAAAACAGCAACAACCTCAACATTGAAAAGCACCAACAAATTCAACAACAACTTCAACATTGAAAAACACCAACAAATTCAACAGCAACCTCGAAATTGAAAAACACCAACAAATTCAACAACAACCTCAACATTGAAAAACAACAACAACCTGAACATTGAAAAACACCACCAAATTCAACAACAACCTCAGCATTGAAAAACAACAACAACCTCAACATTTAAAAACACCAATATATTCAACAACAAGCTCAACATTTAAAAACACCAACAAATTCAACAACAACCTCAACATTGAAAAACAACAACAACCTCAGCATTAAAAAACACCAACAAATTCAACAACAACCTCAACATTGAAAAACAACAACAACCTCAACATTGAAAACCACCAACAAATTCAACAATAACCTCAACATTGAAAAACTCCAACAAATTCAACAACAACCTCAACATTGAAAAACGCCAACAAATTCAACAACAACCTCAACATTGAAAAACACCAACAAATTCAACAACAACCTCAACATTGAAAAACAACAACAACCTCAACAATGAAAAACACCAACAAATTCAACAACAAATTCAACATTGAAAAACACCAACAAATTCAACAACAACCTCGACATTGAAAATCACCAGCAAATTCAACAACAACCTCCACATTGAACAACAACAACAAACTCAACATTGAAAAACACCAACAAATTCAACAACAACCTCAACTTTGAAAAACAACAACAACCTCAACATTGAAAAACACCAACAAATTCAACAACAACCTCAACATTTAAAAACACCAACAAATTCAACGAACTACTTCAACATTGAAAAACACCAACAAATTCAACAACAACCTCGACATTGAAAAACACCAACAAATTCAACAACAACCTCAACATTGAAAAACTACAACAACCTCAACATTGAAAAACACCAACAAATACAACAACAACCTCAACATTGAAAAACAACAACAACCTCAACATTGAAAAACACCAACAAATTCAACAACAACCTCAACATTGAAAAACACCAACAAATTCAACAACAACCTCAACATTGAAAAACACCAACAACCTCAACATTGAAAAACAACAACAACCTCAACATTGAAAAACACCAACAAATTCAACAACAACCTCAACATTGAAAAACACCAACAAATTCAACAACAACCTCAACATTGAAAAACAACAACAACCTCAACATTGAAAAACAACAACAAATTCTACAACAACCTCAACATTGAAAAACAACAACAACCTCAACATTGAAAAACACCAACAAATTCAACAACAACCTCAACATTTAAAAACACCAACAAATTCAACAACAACCTCAAAATTGAAAAACAACAACAATCTCAACATTGAAAAAAACCAACAAATTCAACAACAACTTCAACATTGAAAAACACCAAGAAATTCAACAACAACCTCGACATTGAAAAACACCATCAAATTCAACAACAACCTCAAAAATGAAAAAAAACAACAACCTCAACATTGAAAAACACGAACAAATTCAACAACAACCTCAACATTGAAAAACACCAACAAATTCAACAACAACCTCAACATTTAAAAACGCCAACAAATTCAACAACAAGCTCAACATTGAAAAACAACAACAACCTCAACATTGAAAAACACCAACAAATTCAACAACAAATTCAACATTGAAAAACACCAACAAATTCAAAAACAACCTCGACATTGAAAAACACCAACAAATTCAACAACAACCTCAACTTTGAAAAACACCAACAAATTCAACAACAACCTCAACTTTGAAAAACACCAACAAATTCAACAACAACCTCAACATTGAAAACACCAACAAATTCAACAACAACTTCAACATTGAAAAACAGCAACAAATTCAACAACAACCTCAACATTTAAAAAAGCCAACAAATTCAACAACAACCTCAACATTGAAAAACACCAACAAATTCAACAATAACCTCAACATTGAAAAACAACAAAAACCTCAACATTGAAAAACACCAACGAATTCAACAACGACCTCAACATTGAAAAACACCAACAAATTCAACAACAACCTCAACATTGAAAAACAACAACAACCTCAACATTGAAAAACACCAACAAATTCAACAACAACCTCAACATTGGAAAACAAGAACAACCTCAACATTGAAAAACACCAACAAATTCAACAACAACCTCAAAATTGAAAAACACCAACAAATTCAACAACAACCTCAACATTGAAAAACACCAACAAATTCAACAACAACCTCAACATTGAAAAACACCAACAACCTCAACATTGAAAAACAACAACAACCTCAACAACAACCTCAACATTGAAAAACACCAACAAATTCAACAACAACCTCAACATTGAAAAACAACAACAACCTCAACATTGAAAAACACCAACAAATTCAACAACAACCTCAACATTGAAAAACAACAACCTCAACATTGAAAAACACCAACAAATTCAACAACAACCTCAACATTTAAAAACACCAACAAATTCAACAACAACCTCAAAATTGAAAAACAACAACAACCTCAACATTGAAAAAAACCAACAAATTCAACAACAACTTCAACATTGAAAAACACCAAGAAATTCAACAACAACCTCGACATTGAAAAACACCATCAAATTCAACAACAACCTCAAAAATGAAAAAAAACAACAACCTCAACATTGAAAAACACGAACAAATTCAACAACAACCTCAACATTGAAAAACACCAACAAATTCAACAACAACCTCAACATTTAAAAACGCCAACAAATTCAACAACAACCTCAACATTGAAAAACAACAACAACCTCAACATTGAAAAACACCAACAAATTCAACAACAAATTCAACATTGAAAAACACCAACAAATTCAACAACAACCTCGACATTGAAAAACACCAACAAATTCAACAACAACCTCAACTTTGAAAAACACCAACAAATTCAACAAAAACCTCAACTTTGAAAAACACCAACAAATTCAACAACAACCTCAACATTGAAAACACCAACAAATTCAACAACAACTTCAACATTGAAAAACAGCAACAAATTCAACAACAACCTCAACATTTAAAAAAGCCAACAAATTCAACAACAACCTCAACATTGAAAAACACCAACAAATTCAACAATAACCTCAACATTGAAAAACAACAAAAACCTCAACATTGAAAAACACCAACGAATTCAACAACGACCTCAACATTGAAAAAGACCAACAAATTCAACAACAACCTCAACATTTAAAAACAACAACAACCTCAACATTGAAAAACACCAACAAATTCAACAACAACCTCAACATTGAAAAACAAGAACAACCTCAACATTGAAAAACACCAACAAATTCAACAACAACCTCAACATTGAAAAACACCAACAAATTCAACAACAACCTCAACATTGAAAAACACCAACAAATTCAACAACAACCTCAACATTGAAAAACAACAACAACCTCAACATTGAAAAACACCAACAAATTCAACAACAACATCAACATTGAAAAACAACAACAACCTCAACATTGAAAAACACCAACAAATTCAACAACAACCTCAACATTGAAAAACACCAACAAATTCAACAACAACCTCAGCATTGAAAAACAACAACAACCTCAACATTGAAAAACCCCAACAAATTCAACAACAACCTCAACATTGAAAAACAACAACAACCTCAACATTGAAAAACACCAACAAATTCAACAACAACTTCAACATTGAAAAACACCAACAAATTCAACAGCAACCTCGAAATTGAAAAACACCAACAAATTCAACGACAACCTCAACATTGAAAAACAACAACAACCAGAACATTGAAAAACACCAACAAATTCAACAACAACCTCAGCATTGAAAAACAACAACAACCTCAACATTGAAAAACACCAATATATTCAACAACAACCTCAACATTTAAAAACACCAACAAATTCAACAACAACCTCAACATTGAAAAACAACAACAACCTCAGCATTAAAAAACACCAACAAATTCAACAACAACCTCAACATTGAAAAACAACAACAACCTCAACATTGAAAAACACCAACAAATTCAACAATAACCTGAACATTGAAAAACTCCAACAAATTCAACAACAACCTCAACATTGAAAAACGCCAACAAATTCAACAACAACCTCAACATTGAAAAACACCAACAAATTCAACAACAACCGCGACATTGAAAAACACCAATAAATTCAACAACAACCTCAACTTTGAAAAACACCAGCAAATTCAACAACAACCTCAACTTTGAAAAACACCAACAAATTCAACAACAACCTCAACATTGAAAACACCAACAAATTCAACAACAACCTCAACATTGAAAAACAACAACAACTTCAACAATGAAAAACACCAACAAATTCAACAACAAATTCAACATTGAAAAACACCAACAAATTCAACAACAACCTCGACATTGAAAATCACCAGCAAATTCAACAACAACCTCCACATTGAACAACAACAACAAACTCAACATTGAAAAACACCAACAAATTCAACAACAACCTCAACTTTGAAAAACAACAACAACCTCAACATTGAAAAACACCAACAAATTCAACAACAACCTCAACATTTAAAAACACCAACAAATTCAACGAACTACTTCAACATTGAAAAACACCAACAAATTCAACAACAACCTCGACATTGAAAAACACCAACAAATTCAACAACAACCTCAACATTGAAAAACTACAACAACCTCAACATTGAAAAACACCAACAAATACAACAACAACCTCAACATTGAAAAACAACAAAAACCTCAACATTGAAAAACACCAACAAATTCAACAACAACCTCAACATTGAAAAACACCAACAAATTCAACAACAACCTCAACATTGAAAAACACCAACAACCTCAACATTGAAAAACAACAACAACCTCAACATTGAAAAACACCAACAAATTCAACAACAACCTCAACATTGAAAAACACCAACAAATTCAACAACAACCTCAACATTGAAAAACAACAACAACCTCAACATTGAAAAACACCAACAAATTCTACAACAACCTCAACATTGAAAAACAACAACAACCTCAACATTGAAAAACAAAAACAAATTCAACAACAACCTCAACATTTAAAAACACCAACAAATTCAACAACAACCTCAAAATTGAAAAACAACAACAACCTCAACATTGAAAAAAACCAACAAATTCAACAACAACTTCAACATTGAAAAACACCAAGAAATTCAACAACAACCTCGACATTGAAAAACACCATCAAATTCAACAACAACCTCAAAAATGAAAAAAAACAACAACCTCAACATTGAAAAACACGAACAAATTCAACAACAACCTCAACATTGAAAAACACCAACAAATTCAACAACAACCTCAACATTTAAAAACGCCAACAAATTCAACAACAAGCTCAACATTGAAAAACAACAACAACCTCAACATTGAAAAACACCAACAAATTCAACAACAAATTCAACATTGAAAAACACCAACAAATTCAAAAATAACCTCGACATTGAAAAACACCAACAAATTCAACAACAACCTCAACTTTGAAAAACACCAACAAATTCAACAACAACCTCAACTTTGAAAAACACCAACAAATTCAACAACAACCTCAACATTGAAAACACCAACAAATTCAACAACAACTTCAACATTGAAAAACAGCAACAAATTCAACAACAACCTCAACATTTAAAAAAGCCAACAAATTCAACAACAACCTCAACATTGAAAAACACCAACAAATTCAACAATAACCTCAACATTGAAAAACACCAACAAATTCAACAACAACCTCAACATTGAAAAACAACAACAACCTCAACATTGAAAAACACCAACAAATTCAACAACAACCTCAACATTGGAAAACAAGAACAACCTCAACATTGAAAAACACCAACAAATTCAACAACAACCTCAACATTGAAAAACACCAACAAATTCAACAACAACCTCAACATTGAAAAACACCAACAAATTCAACAACAACCTCAACATTGAAAAACACCAACAACCTCAACATTGAAAAACAACAACAACCTCAACATTGAAAAACACCAACAACTTCAACAACAACCTCAACATTGAAAAACACCAACAAATTCAACAACAACCTCAACATTGAAAAACAACAACAACCTCAACATTGAAAAACACCAACAAATTCAACAACAACCTCAACATTGAAAAACAACAACCTCAACATTGAAAAACACCAACAAATTCAACAACAACCTCAACATTTAAAAACACCAACAAATTCAACAACAACCTCAAAATTGAAAAACAACAACAACCTCAACATTGAAAAAAACCAACAAATTCAACAACAACTTCAACATTGAAAAACACCAAGAAATTCAACAACAACCTCGACATTGAAAAACACCATCAAATTCAACAACAACCTCAAAAATGAAAAAAAACAACAACCTCAACATTGAAAAACACGAACAAATTCAACAACAACCTCAACATTGAAAAACACCAACAAATTCAACAACAACCTCAACATTTAAAAACGCCAACAAATTCAACAACAACCTCAACATTGAAAAACAACAACAACCTCAACATTGAAAAACACCAACAAATTCAACAACAAATTCAACATTGAAAAACACCAACAAATTCAACAACAACCTCGACATTGAAAAACACCAACAAATTCAACAACAACCTCAACTTTGAAAAACACCAACAAATTCAACAACAACCTCAACTTTGAAAAACACCAACAAATTCAACAACAACCTCAACATTGAAAACACCAACAAATTCAACAACAACTTCAACATTGAAAAACACCAACGAATTCAACAACGACCTCAACATTGAAAAAGACCAACAAATTCAACAACAACCTCAACATTTAAAAACAACAACAACCTCAACATTGAAAAACACCAACAAATTCAACAACAACCTCAACATTGAAAAACAAGAACAACCTCAACATTGAAAAACACCAACAAATTCAACAACAACCTCAACATTGAAAAACACCAACAAATTCAACAACAACCTCAACATTGAAAAACACCAACAAATTCAACAACAACATCAACATTGAAAAACAACAACAACCTCAACATTGAAAAACACCAACAAATTCAACAACAACATCAACATTGAAAAACAACAATAACCTCAACATTGAAAAACACCAACAAATTCAACAACAACCTCAACATTGAAAAACACCAACAAATTCAACAACAACCTCAGCATTGAAAAACAACAACAACCTCAACATTGAAAAACCCCAACAAATTCAACAACAACCTCAACATTGAAAAACAACAACAACCTCAACATTGAAAAACACCAACAAATTCAACAACAACTACAACATTGAAAAACACCAACAAATTCAACAGCAACCTCGAAATTGAAAAACACCAACAAATTCAACGACAACCTCAACATTGAAAAACAACAACAACCAGAACATTGAAAAACACCAACAAATTCAACAACAACCTCATCATTGAAAAACAACAACAACCTCAACATTGAAAAACACCAATATATTCAACAACAACCTCAACATTTAAAAACACCAACAAATTTAACAACAACCTCAACATTGAAAAACAACAACAACCTCAGCATTAAAAAACACCAAGAAATTCAACAACCTCAACATTGAAAAACAACAACAACCTCAACATTGAAAAACACCAACAAATTCAACAAAAACCTGAACATTGAAAAACTCCAACAAATTCAACAACAACCTCAACATTGAAAAACGCCAACAAATTCAACAACAACCTCAACATTGAAAAACACCAACAAATTCAACAACAACCGCGACATTGAAAAACACAAATAAATTCAACAACAACCTCAACTTTGAAAAACACCAGCAAATTCAACAACAACCTCAACTTTGAAAAACACCAACAAATTCAACAACAACCTCAACATTGAAAACACCAACAAATTCAACAACAACTTCAACATTGAAAAACACCAACAAATTCAACAACAACCTCAACATTTAAAAACGCCAACAAATTCAACAACAACCTCAACATTGAAAAACACCAACAAATTCAACAATAACCTCAACATTGAAAAACAACAACAACCTCAACATTGAGAAACACCCACGAATTCAACAACAACCTCAACATTGAAAAACACCAACAAATTCAAGAACAACCTCAACATTGAAAAACAACAACAACCTCAACATTGAAAAACACCAACAAATTCAACAACAACCTCAACATTGAAAAACAAGAACAACCTCAACATTGAAAAACACCAACAAATTCAACAACAACCTCAACATTGAAAAACACCAACAAATTCAACAACAACCTCAACATTGAAAAACACCAACAAATTCAACAACAACCTCAACATTGAAAAACAACAACAACCTCAACATTTAAAAACACCAACAAATTCAACAACAACATCAACATTGAAAAACAACAACAACCTCAACAGTGAAAAACACCAACAAATTCAACAACAACCTCAACATTGAAAAACAACAACAACCTGAACATTGAAAAACACCAACAAATTCAACAATAACCTCAGCATTGAAAAACAACAACAACCTCGACATTGAAAAACACCAATATATTCAACAACAAGCTCAACATTTAAAAACACCAACAAATTCAACAGCAACCTCAACATTGAAAAACAACAACAACCTCAGCATTAAAAAACACCAACAAATTCAACAACAACCTCAACATTGAAAAACAACAACAACCTCAACATTGAAAAACACCAACAAATTCAACAATAACCTCAACATTGAAAAACTCCAACAAATTCAACAACAACCTCAACATTGAAAAACGCCAACAAATTCAACAACAACCTCAACATTGAAAAACACCAACAAATTCAACAACAACCTCAACATTGAAAAACAACAACAACCTCAACATTGAAAAACACCAACAAATTCAACAACAAATTCAACATTGAAAAACACCAACAAATTCAACAACAACCTCGACATTGAAAATCACCAGCAAATTCAACAACAACCTCCACATTGAACAACAACAACAACCTCAACATTGAAAAACACCAACAAATTCAACAACAACCTCAACTTTGAAAAACAACAACAACCTCAACATTGAAAAACACCAACAAATTCAACAACAACCTCAACAATTAAAAACACCAACAAATTCAACGAACAACTTCAACATTGAAAAACACCAACAAATTCAACAACAACCTCGACATTGAAAAACACCAACAAATTCAACAACAACCTCAAAATTGAAAAACTACAACAACCTCAACATTGAAAAACAACAACAAATACAACAACAACCTCAACATTGAAAAACAACAACAACCTCAACATAGAAAAACACCAACAAATTCAACAACAACCTCAACATTGAAAAACACCAACAAATTCAACAACAACCTCAACATTGAAAAACACCAACAATCTCAACATTGAAAAACAACAACAACCTCAACATTGAAAAACACCAACAAATTCAACAACAACCTCAACATTGAAAAACATCAACAAATTCAACAACAACCTCAACATTGGAAAACAACAACAACCTCAGCATTGAAAAACACCAACAAATTCAACAACAACCTCAACATTGAAAAACAACAACAACCTCAACATTGAAAAACACCAACAAATTCAACAACAACCTCAAAATTGAAAAACAACAACAACCTCGACATTGAAAAACACCAACAAATTCAACAACAACCTCAACTTTGAAAAACACCAACAAATTCAACAGCAACATCAACATTGAAAAACAACAACAACCTCAACATTGAAAAACACCAATATATTCAACAACAACCTCAACATTTAAAAACACCAACAAATTCAACAACAACCTCAACATTGAAAAACAACAACAACCTCAGCATTAAAAAACACCAACAAATTCAACAACAACCTCAACATTGAAAAACAACAACAACCTCAACATTGAAAAACACCAACAAATTCAACAATAACCTGAACATTGAAAAACTCCAACAAATTCAACAACAACCTCAACATTGAAAAACGCCAACAAATTCAACAACAACCTCAACATTGAAAAACACCAACAAATTCAACAACAACCGCGACATTGAAAAACACCAATAAATTCAACAACAACCTCAACTTTGAAAAACACCAGCAAATTCAACAACAACCTCAACTTTGAAAAACACCAACAAATTCAACAACAACCTCAACATTGAAAACACCAACAAATTCAACAACAACCTCAACATTGAAAAACAACAACAACCTCAACAATGAAAAACACCAACAAATTCAACAACAAATTCAACATTGAAAAACACCAACAAATTCAACAACAACCTCGACATTGAAAATCACCAGCAAATTCAACAACAACCTCCACATTGAACAACAACAACAAACTCAACATTGAAAAACACCAACAAATTCAACAACAACCTCAACTTTGAAAAACAACAACAACCTCAACATTGAAAAACACCAACAAATTCAACAACAACCTCAACATTTAAAAACACCAACAAATTCAACGAACTACTTCAACATTGAAAAACACCAACAAATTCAACAACAACCTCGACATTGAAAAACACCAACAAATTCAACAACAACCTCAACATTGAAAAACTACAACAACCTCAACATTGAAAAACACCAACAAATACAACAACAACCTCAACATTGAAAAACAACAACAACCTCAACATTGAAAAACACCAACAAATTCAACAACAACCTCAACATTGAAAAACACCAACAAATTCAACAACAACCTCAACATTGAAAAACACCAACAACCTCAACATTGAAAAACAACAACAACCTCAACATTGAAAAACACCAACAAATTCAACAACAACCTCAACATTGAAAAACACCAACAAATTCAACAACAACCTCAACATTGAAAAACAACAACAACCTCAACATTGAAAAACACCAACAAATTCTACAACAACCTCAACATTGAAAAACAACAACAACCTCAACATTGAAAAACACCAACAAATTCAACAACAACCTCAACATTTAAAAACACCAACAAATTCAACAACAACCTCAAAATTGAAAAACAACAACAACCTCAACATTGAAAAAAACCAACAAATTCAACAACAACTTCAACATTGAAAAACACCAAGAAATTCAACAACAACCTCGACATTGAAAAACACCATCAAATTCAACAACAACCTCAAAAATGAAAAAAAACAACAACCTCAACATTGAAAAACACGAACAAATTCAACAACAACCTCAACATTGAAAAACACCAACAAATTCAACAACAACCTCAACATTTAAAAACGCCAACAAATTCAACAACAAGCTCAACATTGAAAAACAACAACAACCTCAACATTGAAAAACACCAACAAATTCAACAACAAATTCAACATTGAAAAACACCAACAAATTCAAAAATAACCTCGACATTGAAAAACACCAACAAATTCAACAACAACCTCAACTTTGAAAAACACCAACAAATTCAACAACAACCTCAACTTTGAAAAACACCAACAAATTCAACAACAACCTCAACATTGAAAACACCAACAAATTCAACAACAACTTCAACATTGAAAAACAGCAACAAATTCAACAACAACCTCAACATTTAAAAAAGCCAACAAATTCAACAACAACCTCAACATTGAAAAACACCAACAAATTCAACAATAACCTCAACATTGAAAAACACCAACAAATTCAACAACAACCTCAACATTGAAAAACAACAACAACCTCAACATTGAAAAACACCAACAAATTCAACAACAACCTCAACATTGGAAAACAAGAACAACCTCAACATTGAAAAACACCAACAAATTCAACAACAACCTCAACATTGAAAAACACCAACAAATTCAACAACAACCTCAACATTGAAAAACACCAACAAATTCAACAACAACCTCAACATTGAAAAACACCAACAACCTCAACATTGAAAAACAACAACAACCTCAACATTGAAAAACACCAACAACTTCAACAACAACCTCAACATTGAAAAACACCAACAAATTCAACAACAACCTCAACATTGAAAAACAACAACAACCTCAACATTGAAAAACACCAACAAATTCAACAACAACCTCAACATTGAAAAACAACAACCTCAACATTGAAAAACACCAACAAATTCAACAACAACCTCAACATTTAAAAACACCAACAAATTCAACAACAACCTCAAAATTGAAAAACAACAACAACCTCAACATTGAAAAAAACCAACAAATTCAACAACAACTTCAACATTGAAAAACACCAAGAAATTCAACAACAACCTCGACATTGAAAAACACCATCAAATTCAACAACAACCTCAAAAATGAAAAAAAACAACAACCTCAACATTGAAAAACACGAACAAATTCAACAACAACCTCAACATTGAAAAACACCAACAAATTCAACAACAACCTCAACATTTAAAAACGCCAACAAATTCAACAACAACCTCAACATTGAAAAACAACAACAACCTCAACATTGAAAAACACCAACAAATTCAACAACAAATTCAACATTGAAAAACACCAACAAATTCAACAACAACCTCGACATTGAAAAACACCAACAAATTCAACAACAACCTCAACTTTGAAAAACACCAACAAATTCAACAACAACCTCAACTTTGAAAAACACCAACAAATTCAACAACAACCTCAACATTGAAAACACCAACAAATTCAACAACAACTTCAACATTGAAAAACAGCAACAAATTCAACAACAACCTCAACATTTAAAAAAGCCAACAAATTCAACAACAACCTCAACATTGAAAAACACCAACAAATTCAACAATAACCTCAACATTGAAAAACAACAAAAACCTCAACATTGAAAAACACCAACGAATTCAACAACGACCTCAACATTGAAAAAGACCAACAAATTCAACAACAACCTCAACATTTAAAAACAACAACAACCTCAACATTGAAAAACACCAACAAATTCAACAACAACCTCAACATTGAAAAACAAGAACAACCTCAACATTGAAAAACACCAACAAATTCAACAACAACCTCAACATTGAAAAACACCAACAAATTCAACAACAACCTCAACATTGAAAAACACCAACAAATTCAACAACAACCTCAACATTGAAAAACAACAACAACCTCAACATTGAAAAACACCAACAAATTCAACAACAACATCAACATTGAAAAACAACAATAACCTCAACATTGAAAAACACCATCAAATTCAACAACAACCTCAACATTGAAAAACACCAACAAATTCAACAACAACCTCAGCATTGAAAAACAACAACAACCTCAACATTGAAAAACCCCAACAAATTCAACAACAACCTCAACATTGAAAAACAACAACAACCTCAACATTGAAAAACACCAACAAATTCAACAACAACTACAACATTGAAAAACACCAACAAATTCAACAGCAACCTCGAAATTGAAAAACACCAACAAATTCAACGACAACCTCAACATTGAAAAACAACAACAACCAGAACATTGAAAAACACCAACAAATTCAACAACAACCTCATCATTGAAAAACAACAACAACCTCAACATTGAAAAACACCAATATATTCAACAACAACCTCAACATTTAAAAACACCAACAAATTTAACAACAACCTCAACATTGAAAAACAACAACAACCTCAGCATTAAAAAACACCAAGAAATTCAACAACAACCTCAACATTGAAAAACAACAACAACCTCAACATTGAAAAACACCAACAAATTCAACAAAAACCTGAACATTGAAAAACTCCAACAAATTCAACAACAACCTCAACATTGAAAAACGCCAACAAATTCAACAACAACCTCAACATTGAAAAACACCAACAAATTCAACAACAACCGCGACATTGAAAAACACCAATAAATTCAACAACAACCTCAACTTTGAAAAACACCAGCAAATTCAACAACAACCTCAACTTTGAAAAACACCAACAAATTCAACAACAACCTCAACATTGAAAACACCAACAAATTCAACAACAACTTCAACATTGAAAAACACCAACAAATTCAACAACAACCTCAACATTTAAAAACGCCAACAAATTCAACAACAACCTCAACATTGAAAAACACCAACAAATTCAACAATAACCTCAACATTGAAAAACAACAACAACCTCAACATTGAGAAACACCCACGAATTCAACAACAACCTCAACATTGAAAAACACCAACAAATTCAAGAACAACCTCAACATTGAAAAACAACAACAACCTCAACATTGAAAAACACCAACAAATTCAACAACAACCTCAACATTGAAAAACAAGAACAACCTCAACATTGAAAAACACCAACAAATTCAACAACAACCTCAACATTGAAAAACACCAACAAATTCAACAACAACCTCAACATTGAAAAACACCAACAAATTCAACAACAACCTCAACATTGAAAAACAACAACAACCTCAACATTTAAAACCACCAACAAATTCAACAACAACATCAACATTGAAAAACAACAACAACCTCAACAGTGAAAAACACCAACAAATTCAACAACAACCTCAACATTGAAAAACAACAACAACCTGAACATTGAAAAACACCAACAAATTCAACAATAACCTCAGCATTGAAAAACAACAACAACCTCGACATTGAAAAACACCAATATATTCAACAACAAGCTCAACATTTAAAAACACCAACAAATTCAACAGCAACCTCAACATTGAAAAACAACAACAACCTCAGCATTAAAAAACACCAACAAATTCAACAACAACCTCAACATTGAAAAACAACAACAACCTCAACATTGAAAAACACCAACAAATTCAACAATAACCTCAACATTGAAAAACTCCAACAAATTCAACAACAACCTCAACATTGAAAAACGCCAACAAATTCAACAACAACCTCAACATTGAAAAACACCAACAAATTCAACAACAACCTCAACATTGAAAAACAACTACAACCTCAACATTGAAAAACACCAACAAATTCAACAACAAATTCAACATTGAAAAACACCAACAAATTCAACAACAACCTCGACATTGAAAATCACCAGCAAATTCAACAACAACCTCCACATTGAACAACAACAACAACCTCAACATTGAAAAACACCAACAAATTCAACAACAACCTCAACTTTGAAAAACAACAACAACCTCAACATTGAAAAACACCAACAAATTCAACAACAACCTCAACAATTAAAAACACCAACAAATTCAACGAACAACCTCAACATTTAAAACCACCAACAAATTCAACAACAACATCAACATTGAAAAACAACAACAACCTCAACAGTGAAAAACACCAACAAATTCAACAACAACCTCAACATTGAAAAACAACAACAACCTGAACATTGAAAAACACCAACAAATTCAACAATAACCTCAGCATTGAAAAACAACAACAACCTCGACATTGAAAAACACCAATATATTCAACAACAAGCTCAACATTTAAAAACACCAACAAATTCAACAGCAACCTCAACATTGAAAAACAACAACAACCTCAGCATTAAAAAACACCAACAAATTCAACAACAACCTCAACATTGAAAAACAACAACAACCTCAACATTGAAAAACACCAACAAATTCAACAATAACCTCAACATTGAAAAACTCCAACAAATTCAACAACAACCTCAACATTGAAAAACGCCAACAAATTCAACAACAACCTCAACATTGAAAAACACCAACAAATTCAACAACAACCTCAACATTGAAAAACAACTACAACCTCAACATTGAAAAACACCAACAAATTCAACAACAAATTCAACATTGAAAAACACCAACAAATTCAACAACAACCTCGACATTGAAAATCACCAGCAAATTCAACAACAACCTCCACATTGAACAACAACAACAACCTCAACATTGAAAAACACCAACAAATTCAACAACAACCTCAACTTTGAAAAACAACAACAACCTCAACATTGAAAAACACCAACAAATTCAACAACAACCTCAACAATTAAAAACACCAACAAATTCAACGAACAACTTCAACATTGAAAAACACCAACAAATTCAACAACAACCTCAAAATTGAAAAACTACAACAACCTCAACATTGAAAAACAACAACAAATACAACAACAACCTCAACATTGAAAAACAACAACAACCTCAACATAGAAAAACACCAACAAATTCAACAACAACCTCAACATTGAAAAACACCAACAAATTCAACAACAACCTCAACATTGAAAAACACCAACAATCTCAACATTGAAAAACAACAACAACCTCAACATTGAAAAACACCAACAAATTCAACAACAACCTCAACATTGAAAAACATCAACAAATTCAACAACAACCTCAACATTGGAAAACAACAACAACCTCAGCATTGAAAAACACCAACAAATTCAACAACAACCTCAACATTGAAAAACAACAACAACCTCAACATTGAAAAACACCAACAAATTCAACAACAACCTCAACGTTGAAAAACACCAACAAATTCAACAACAACCTCAAAATTGAAAAACAACAACAACCTCGACATTGAAAAACACCAACAAATTCAACAACAACCTCAACTTTGAAAAACACCAACAAATTCAACAGCAACATCAACATTGAAAAACAACAACAACCTCAACATTGAAAAACACCAACAAATTCAACAACAAATTCAACATTGAAAAACACCAACAAATTCAACAACAACCTCGACATTGAAAAACACCAACAAATTCAACAACAACCTCCACATTGAACAACAACAACAACCTCAACATTGAAAAACACCAACAAATTCAACAACAACCTCAACATTGAAAAACAACAACAACCTCAACATTGAAAAACAACAACAACCTCAACATTGAAAAACACCAACAAATTCAACAACAACCTCAACATTGAAAAACAACAACAACCTCAACATTGAAAAACACCAACAAATTCAACAGCAACTTCAACATTGAAAAACACCAACAATTTCAACAACAACCTCGACATTGAAAAACACCAACAAATTCAACAACAACCCGAACATTGAAAAACAACAACAACCTCAACTTTGAAAAACACCAACAAATTCAACAACAACCTCAACATTGAAAAACACCAACAAATTCAACAACAACCTCAACATTGAAAAACGACAACAAATTCAACAACAACCTCAACATTGAAAAACACCAACAAATTCAACAACAACCTCAACATTGAAAAACAACAACAACCTCAACATTGAAAAACACCAACTAATTCAACAACAAATTAAACATTGAACAAGACCAACAAATTCAACAACAACCTCGACATTGAAAAACACCAACAAATTCAACAACAACCTCCACATTGAACGACAACAACAACCTCAACAAAGAAAAACACCAACAAACTCAACAACAACCTCAACATTGAAAAACTACAACAACCTCAACATTGAAAAACACCAACAAATTCAACAACAACCTCCACATTGAACGACAACAACAACCTCAACAAAGAAAAACACCAACAAACTCAACAACAACCTCAACATTGAAAAACTACAACAACCTCAACATTGAAAAACACCAACAAATACAACAACAACCTCAACATTGAAATACACCAACAAATTCAACAGCAACCTCAACATTGAAAACACCAACAAATTCAACAACAACCTCAACATTGAAAAACAACAACAACCTCAACATTGAAAAACACCAACAAATTCAACAACAACCTCAACATTGAAAAACACTAACAAATTCAACAACAACCTCAACATTGAAAAACAACAACAACCTCAACATTGAAAACCACCAACAAATTCAACAACAACCACAACATTGAAAAACAACAACAACCTCAACATTGAAAAAGACCAACAAATTCAACAACAACCTCAACATTGAAAAACAACAACAACCTCAACATTGAAAAATACCAACAAATTCAACAGCAACCTCAACATTGAACGACAACAACAACCTCAACAAAGAAAAACACCAACAAATTCAACAACAACCTCAACATTGAAAGACTACAACAAACTCAACATTGAAAAACACCAACAAATACAACAACAACCTCAACATTGAAAAACTACAACAACCTCAACATTGAAAAACACCAACAAATTCAACAACAACCTCAACATTGAAAACACCAACAAATTCAACAACAACCTCAACATTGAAAAACAACAACAACCTCAACATTGAAAACCAACAACAACCTCAACATTGAAAAACACCAACCAATTCAACAACAACCTGAACATTGAAAAACAACAACAACCTCAACATTGAAAAACACCAACAAATTCAACAACAACTTCAACATTGAAAAACACCAACAAATTCAACAACAACCTCAACATTGAAAAACACCAACAAATTCAACATAAACCTCAACATTTAAAAACGCCAACAAATTCAACAACAACCTCAACATTGAAAAACACCAACAAATTCAACAGTAACCTCAACATTGAAAAACAACAACAACCTCAACATTGAAAAACACCAACAAATTCAACAACAACCTCAACATTGAAAAACACCAACATATTCAACAACAACCTCAACATTGAAAAAAAACAACAACCTCAACATTGAAAAACACCAACAAATTCAACAACAACCTCAACATTGAAAAACAACAACAACCTCAACATTGAAAAACACCAACAAATTCAACAACAACCTCAACATTGAAAAACTACAACAACCTCAACATTGAAAAACACCAACAAATACAACAACCTCAACATTGAAAAACAACAACAACCTCAACATTGAAAAACAGCAACACATTCAACAATAACCTCAACATTGAAAACACCAACAAATCCAACAACAACCTCAGCATTGAAAAACAACAACAACCTCAACATTGAAAAACACCAATATATTCAACAACAACCTCAACATTGAAAAACACCAACAAATTCAACAACAACCTCAACATTTAAAAACAACAACAACCTCAGCATTAAAAAACACCAACAAATTCAACAACAACCTCAACATTGAAAAACAACAACAACCTCAACATTGAAAAACACCAACAAATTCAACAATAACCTCAACATTGAAAAACTCCAACAAATTCAACAACAACCTCAACATTGAAAAACGCCAACAAATTCAACAACAACCTCAACATTGAAAAACACCAACAAATTCAACAACAACCTCAACATTGAAAAACAACAACAAACTCAACATTGAAAAACACCAACAAATTCAACAACAATTTCAACATTGAAAAACACCAGCAAATTCAGCAAGCTCGACATTGAAAATCACCAGCAAATTCAACCACAACCTCCACATTGAACAACAACAACAACCTCAACATTGAAAAACACCAACAAATTCAACAACAACCTCAACTTTGAAAAACAACAGCAACCTCAACATTGAAAAACACCAACAAATTCAACAACAACCTCAACATTTAAAAACACCAACAAATACAACGAACATCTTCAACATTGAAAAACACCAACAAATTCAACAACAACCTCGACATTGAAAAACACCAACAAATTCAACAACAACCTCAACATTGAAAAACTACAACAACCTCAACATTGAAAAACACCAACAAATATAACAACAACCTCAACATTGAAAAACAACAACAACCTCAACATTGAAAAACACCAACAAATTCAACAACAACCTCAACATTGAAAAACAACAACAACCTCAACATTGAAAAACAACAACAACCTCAACATTGAAAAACACCAACAAATTGAACAACAACCTCAACATTGAAAAACAACAACAACCTCAACATTGAAAAACACCAACAAATTCAACAACAACCTCAACATTTAAAAACACCAACAAATTCAACAACAACCTCAAAATTGAAAAACAACAACAACCTCAACATTGAAAAACACCAACAAATTCAACAAAAACTTCAACATTGAAAAACACCAACAAATTCAACAACAACCTCGACACGGAAAAACACCATCAAATTCAACAACAACCTCAAAATTGAAAAACAACAACAACCTCAACATTGAAAAACACGCACAAATTCAACAACAACCTCAACATTGAAAAACACCAACAAATTCAACAACAACCTCAACATTGAAAAACAACAACAACCTCAACATTGAAAAACACCAACAAATTCAACAACAAATTCAACATTGAAAAAAACCAACAAATTCAACAACAACTTCAACATTGAAAAACACCAAGAAATTCAACAACAACCTCGACATTGAAAAACACCATCAAATTCAACAACAACCTCAAAAATGAAAAAAAACAACAACCTCAACATTGAAAAACACGAACAAATTCAACAACAACCTCAACATTGAAAAACACCAACAAATTCAACAACAACCTGAACATTTAAAAACGCCAACAAATTCAACAACAAGCTCAACATTGAAAAACAACAACAACCTCAACATTGAAAAACACCAACAAATTCAACAACAAATTCAACATTGAAAAACACCAACAAATTCAAAAACAACCTCGACATTGAAAAACACCAACAAATTCAACAACAACCTCAACTTTGAAAAACACCAACAAATTCAACAACAACCTCAACTTTGAAAAACACCAACAAATTCAACAACAACCTCAACATTGAAAACACCAACAAATTCAACAACAACTTCAACATTGAAAAACAGCAACAAATTCAACAACAACCTCAACATTTAAAAAAGCCAACAAATTCAACAACAACCTCAACATTGAAAAACACCAACAAATTCAACAATAACCTCAACATTGAAAAACAACAAAAACCTCAACATTGAAAAACACCAACGAATTCAACAACGACCTTAACATTGAAAAACACCAACAAATTCAACAACAACCTCAACATTGAAAAACAACAACAACCTCAACATTGAAAAACACCAACAAATTCAACAACAACCTCAACATTGGAAAACAAGAACAACCTCAACATTGAAAAACACCAACAAATTCAACAACAACCTCAACATTGAAAAACACCAACAAATTCAACAACAACCTCAACATTGAAAAACACCAACAAATTCAACAACAACCTCAACATTGAAAAACACCAACAACCTCAACATTGAAAAACAACAACAACCTCAACATTGAAAAACACCAACAACTTCAACAACAACCTCAACATTGAAAAACACCAACAAATTCAACAACAACCTCAACATTGAAAAACAACAACAACCTCAACATTGAAAAACACCAACAAATTCAACAACAACCTCAACATTGAAAAACAACAACCTCAACATTGAAAAACACCAACAAATTCAACAACAACCTCAACATTTAAAAACACCAACAAATTCAACAACAACCTCAAAATTGAAAAACAACAACAACCTCAACATTGAAAAAAACCAACAAATTCAACAACAACTTCAACATTGAAAAACACCAACAAATTCAACAATAACCTTAACATTGAAAAACAACAAAAACCTCAACATTGAAAAACACCAACGAATTCAACAACGACCTCAACATTGAAAAACACCAACAAATTCAACAACAACCTCAACATTGAAAAACAACAACAACCTCAACATTGAAAAACACCAACAAATTCAACAACAACCTCAACATTGGAAAACAGGAACAACCTCAACATTGAAAAACACCAACAAATTCAACAACAACCTCAACATTGAAAAACACCAACAAATTCAACAACAACCTCAACATTGAAAAACACCAACAACCTCAACATTGAAAAACAACAACAACCTCAACATTGAAAAACACCAACAACTTCAACAACAACCTCAACATTGAAAAACACCAACAAATTCAACAACAACCTCAACATTGAAAAACAACAACAACCTCAACATTGAAAAACACCAACAAATTCAACAACAACCTCAACATTGAAAAACAACAACCTCAACATTGAAAAACACCAACAAATTCAACAACAACCTCAACATTTAAAAACACCAACAAATTCAACAACAACCTCAAAATTGAAAAACAACAACAACCTCAACATTGAAAAAAACCAACAAATTCAACAACAACTTCAACATTGAAAAACACCAAGAAATTCAACAACAACCTCGACATTGAAAAACACCATCAAATTCAACAACAACCTCAAAAATGAAAAAAAACAACAACCTCAACATTGAAAAACACGAACAAATTCAACAACAACCTCAACATTGAAAAACACCAACAAATTCAACAACAACCTCAACATTTAAAAACGCCAACAAATTCAACAACAACCTCAACATTGAAAAACAACAACAACCTCAACATTGAAAAACACCAACAAATTCAACAACAAATTCAACATTGAAAAACACCAACAAATTCAACAACAACCTCGACATTGAAAAACACCAACAAATTCAACAACAACCTCAACTTTGAAAAACACCAACAAATTCAACAACAACCTCAACTTTGAAAAACACCAACAAATTCAACAACAACCTCAACATTGAAAACACCAACAAATTCAACAACAACTTCAACATTGAAAAACAGCAACAAATTCAACAACAACCTCAACATTTAAAAAAGCCAACAAATTCAACAACAACCTCAACATTGAAAAACACCAACAAATTCAACAATACCCTCAACATTGAAAAACAACAAAAACCTCAACATTGAAAAACACCAACGAATTCAACAACGACCTCAACATTGAAAAAGACCAACAAATTCAACAACAACCTCAACATTTAAAAACAACAACAACCTCAACATTGAAAAACACCAACAAATTCAACAACAACCTCAACATTGAAAAACAAGAACAACCTCAACATTGAAAAACACCAACAAATTCAACAACAACCTCAACATTGAAAAACACCAACAAATTCAACAACAACCTCAACATTGAAAAACACCAACAAATTCAACAACAACCTCAACATTGAAAAACAACAACAACCTCAACATTGAAAAACACCAACAAATTCAACAACAACATCAACATTGAAAAACAACAACAACCTCAACATTGAATAACACCAACAAATTCAACAACAACCTCAACATTGAAAAACACCAACAAATTCAACAACAACCTCAGCATTGAAAAACAACAACAACCTCAACATTGAAAAACCCCAACAAATTCAACAACAACCTCAACATTGAAAAACAACAACAACCTCAACATTGAAAAACACCAACAAATTCAACAACAACTTCAACATTGAAAAACACCAACAAATTCAACAGCAACCTCGAAATTGAAAAACACCAACAAATTCAACGACAACCTCAACATTGAAAAACAACAACAACCAGAACATTGAAAAACACCAACAAATTCAACAACAACCTCAGCATTGAAAAACAACAACAACCTCAACATTGAAAAACACCAATATATTCAACAACAACCTCAACATTTAAAAACAACAACAAATTCAACAACAACCTCAACATTGAAAAACAACAACAACCTCAGCATTAAAAAACACCAACAAATTCAACAACAACCTCAACATTGAAAAACAACAACAACTTCAACATTGAAAAACACCAACAAATTCAACAATAACCTGAACATTGAAAAACTCCAACAAATTCAACAACAACCTCAACATTGAAAAACGCCAACAAATTCAACAACAACCTCAACATTGAAAAACACCAACAAATTCAACAACAACCGCGACATTGAAAAACACCAATAAATTCAACAACAACCTCAACATTGAAAAACAACAACAACCTCAACATTGAAAAACACCAACAAATTCAACAACAACATCAACATTGAAAAACAACAACAACCTCAACATTGAAAAACACCAACAAATTCAACAACAACCTCAACATTGAAAAACACCAACAAATTCAACAACAACCTCAGCATTGAAAAACAACAACAACCTCAACATTGAAAAACCCCAACAAATTCAACAACAACCTCAACATTGAAAAACAACAACAACCTCAACATTGAAAAACACCAACAAATTCAACAACAACTTCAACATTGAAAAACACCAACAAATTCAACAGCAACCTCGAAATTGAAAAACACCAACAAATTCAACGACAACCTCAACATTGAAAAACAACAACAACCAGAACATTGAAAAACACCAACAAATTCAACAACAACCTCAGCATTGAAAAACAACAACAACCTCAACATTGAAAAACACCAATATATTCAACAACAACCTCAACATTTAAAAACAACAACAAATTCAACAACAACCTCAACATTGAAAAACAACAACAACCTCAGCATTAAAAAACACCAACAAATTCAACAACAACCTCAACATTGAAAAACAACAACAACTTCAACATTGAAAAACACCAACAAATTCAACAATAACCTGAACATTGAAAAACTCCAACAAATTCAACAACAACCTCAACATTGAAAAACGCCAACAAGTTCAACAACAACCTCAACATTGAAAAACACCAACAAATTCAACAACAACCGCGACATTGAAAAACACCAATAAATTCAACAACAACCTCAACTTTGAAAAACACCAACAAATTCAACAACAACCTCAACTTTGAAAAACACCAACAAATTCAACAACAACCTCAACATTGAAAACACCAACAAATTCAACAACAACTTCAACATTGAAAAACACCAACAAATTCAACAACAACCTCAACATTTAAAAACGCCAACAAATTCAACAACAACCTCAACATTGAAAAACACCAACAAATTCAACAATAACCTCAACATTGAAAAACAACAACAACCTCAACATTGAGAAACACCCACGAATTCAACAACAACCTCAACATTGAAAAACACCAACAAATTCAAGAACAACCTCAACATTGAAAAACAACAACACCTCAACATTGAAAAACACCAACAAATTCAACAACAACCTCAACATTGAAAAACACCAACAAATTCAACAACAACCTCAACATTGAAAAACACCAACAAACTCAACAACAACCTCAACATTGAAAAACACCAACAAATTCAACAACAACCTCAACATTGAAAAACACCAACAAATTCAACAACAACCTCAACATTGAAAAACAACAACAACCTCAACATTTATAAACACCAACAAATTCAACAACAACATCAACATTGAAAAACAACAAGAACCTCAACAGTGAAAAACACCAACAAATTCAACAACAACCTCAACATTGAAAAACGACAACAACCTGAACATTGAAAAACACCAACAAATTCAACAATAACCTCAGCATTGAAAAACAACAACAACCTCGACATTGAAAAACACCAATATATTCAACAACAAGCTCAACATTTAAAAACACCAACAAATTCAGCAGCAACCTCAACATTGAAAAACAACAACAACCTCAGCATTAAAAAACACCAACAAATTCAACAACAACCTCAACATTGAAAAACAACAACAACCTCAACATTGAAAAACACCAACAAATTCAACAATAACCTCAACATTGAAAAACTCCAACAAATTCAACAACAACCTCAACATTGAAAAACGCCAACAAATTCAACAACAACCTCAACATTGAAAAACACCAACAAATTCAACAACAACCTCAACATTGAAAAACAACAACAACCTCAACATTGAAAAACACCAACAAATTCAACAACAAATTCAACATTGAAAAACACCAACAAATTCAACAACAACCTCGACATTGAAAATCACCAGCAAATTCAACAACAACCTCCACATTGAACAACAACAACAACCTCAACATTGAAAAACACCAACAAATTCAACAACAACCTCAACTTTGAAAAACAACAACAACCTCAACATTGAAAAACACCAACAAATTCAACAACAACCTCAACATTTAAAAACACCAACAAATTCAACGAACAACTTCAACATTGAAAAACACCAACAAATTCAACAACAACCTCGACATTGAAAAACACCAACAAATTCAACAACAACCTCAACATTGAAAAACTACAACAACCACAACATAGAAAAACACCAACAAATTCAACAACAACCTCGACATTGAAAAACAACAACAACCACAACATAGAAAAACACCAACAAATTCAACAACAACCTCAACATTGAAAAACACCAACAAATTCAACAACAACCTCAACATTGAAAAACACCAACAATCTCAACATTGAAAAACAACAACAACCTCAACATTGAAAAACAGCAACAAATTCAACAACAACCTCAACATTGAAAAACATCAACAAATTCAACAACAACCTCAACATTGGAAAACAACAACAACCTCAGCATTGAAAAACACCAACAAATTCAACAACAACCTCAACATTGAAAAACAACAACAACCTCAACATTGAAAAACACCAACAAATTCAACAACAACCTCAACGTTGAAAAACACCAACAAATTCAACAACAACCTCAAAATTGAAAAACAACAACAACCTCGACATTGAAAAACACCAACAAATTCAACAACAACCTCAACTTTGAAAAACACCAACAAATTCAACAGCAACCTCAACATTGAAAAACAACAACAACCTCAACATTGAAAAACACCAACAAATTCAACAACAAATTCAACATTGAAAAACACCAACAAATTCAACAACAACCTCGACATTGAAAAACACCAACAAATTCAACAACAACCTCCACATTGAACAACAACAACAACCTCAACATTGAAAAACACCAACAAATTCAACAACAACCTCAACATTGAAAAACAACAACAACCTCAACATTGAAAAACAACAACAACCTCAACATTGAAAAACACCAACAAATTCAACAACAACCTCAACATTGAAAAACAACAACAACCTCAACATTGAAAAACACCAACAAATTCAACAGCAACTTCAACATTGAAAAACACCAACAATTTCAACAACAACCTCGACATTGAAAAACACCAACAAATTCAACAACAACACGAACATTGAAAAACAACAACAACCTCAACTTTGAAAAACACCAACAAATTCAACAACAACCTCAACATTGAAAAACACCAACAAATTCAACAACAACCTCAACATTGAAAAACGACAACAAATTCAACAACAACCTCAACATTGAAAAACACCAACAAATTCAACAACAACCTCAACATTGAAAAACAACAACAACCTCAACATTGAAAAACACCAACTAATTCAACAACAAATTAAACATTGAACAAGACCAACAAATTCAACAACAACCTCGACATTGAAAAACACCAACAAATTCAACAACAACCTCCACATTGAACGACAACAACAACCTCAACAAAGAAAAACACCAACAAACTCAACAACAACCTCAACATTGAAAAACTACAACAACCTCAACATTGAAAAACACCAACAAATACAACAACAACCTCAACATTGAAATACACCAACAAATTCAACAACAACCTCAACATTGAAAACACCAACAAATTCAACAACAACCTCAACATTGAAAAACAGCAACAACCTCAACATTGAAAAACAACAACAACCTCAACATTGAAAAACACCAACCAATTCAACAACAACCTGAACATTGAAAAACAACAACAACCTCAACATTGAAAAACACCAACAAATTCAACAACAACCTCAACATTGAAAAACACTAACAAATTCAACAACAACCTCAACATTGAAAAACAACAACAACCTCAACATTGAAAACCACCAACAAATTCAACAACAACCACAACATTGAAAAACAACAACAACCTCAACATTGAAAAAGACCAACAAATTCAACAACAACCTCAACATTGAAAAACAACAACAACCTCAACATTGAAAAATACCAACAAATTCAACAGCAACCTCAACATTGAACGACAACAACAACCTCAACAAAGAAAAACACCAACAAATTCAACAACAACCTCAACATTGAAAAACAACAACAACCTCAACATTGAAAAACACCAACAAATTCAACAACAACCTCAACATTGAAAAACACCAACAAATTCAACAACAACCTCAACATTGAAAAAAAACAACAACCTCAACATTGAAAAACACCAACAAATTCAACAACAACCTCAACATTGAAAAACAACAACAACCTCAACATTGAAAAACACCAACAAATTCAACAACAACCTCAACATTGAAAAACTACAACAACCTCAACATTGAAAAACACCAACAAATACAACAACCTCAACATTGAAAAACAACAACAACCTCAACATTGAAAAACAGCAACACATTCAACAACAACTTCAACATTGAAAACACCAACAAATCCAACAACAACCTCAGCATTGAAAAACAACAACAACCTCAACATTGAAAAACACCAATATATTCAACAACAACCTCAACATTGAAAAACACCAACAAATTCAACAACAACCTCAACATCTAAAAACAACAACAACCTCAGCATTAAAAAACAGCAACAAATTCAACAACAACCTCAACATTGAAAAACAACAACAACCTCAACATTGAAAAACACCAACAAATTCAACAACAACCTCAACATTGAAAAACGCCAACAAATTCAACAACAACGTCAACATTGAAAAACACCAACAAATTCAACAACAACCTCAACATTGAAAAACAACAACAAACTCAACATTGAAAAACACCAACAAATTCAACAACAATTTCAACATTGAAAAACACCAGCAAATTCAACAAGCTCGACAGTGAAAATCACCAGCAAATTCAACCACAACCTCCACATTGAACAACAACAACAACCTCAACATTGAAAAACACCAACAAATTCAACAACAACCTCAACTTTGAAAAACAACAGCAACCTCAACATTGAAAAACACCAACAAATTCAAAAGCAACCTCAACATTTAAAAACACCAACAAATACAACGAACAACTTCAACATTGAAAAACACCAACAAATTCAACAACAGCCTCGACATTGAAAAACACCAGCAAATTCAACAACAACCTCAACATTGAAAAACTACAACAACCTCAACATTGAAAAACACCAACAAATACAACAACAACCTCAACATTGAAAAACAACAACAACCTCAACATTGAAAAACACCAACAAATTCAACAACAACCTCAACATTGAAAAACAACAACAACCTCAACATTGAAAACAACAACAACCTCAACATTGAAAAACACCAACAAATTGAACAACAACCTCAACATTGAAAAACAACAACAACCTCAACATTGAAAAACACCAACAAATTCAACAACAACCTCAACATTTAAAAACACCAACAAATTCAACAACAACCTCAAAATTGAAAAACAACAACAACCTCAACATTGAAAAACACCAACAAATTCAACAACAACCTCAACTTTGAAAAACAACAGCAACCTCAACATTGAAAAACACCAACAAATTCAAAAGCAACCTCAACATTTAAAAACACCAACAAATACAACGAACAACTTCAACATTGAAAAACACCAACAAACTCAACAACAACCTCGACATTGAAAAACACCAGCAAATTCAACAACAACCTCAACATTGAAAAACTACAACAACCTCAACATTGAAAAACACCAACAAATACAACAACAACCTCAACATTGAAAAACAACAACAACCTCAACATTGAAAAACACCAACAAATTCAACAACAACCTCAACATTGAAAAACAACAACAACCTCAACATTGAAAAACAACAACAACCTCAACATTGAAAAACACCAACAAATTGAACAACAACCTCAACATTGAAAAACAACAACAACCTCAACATTGAAAAACACCAACAAATTCAACAACAACCTCAACATTTAAAAACACCAACAAATTCAACAACAACCTCAAAATTGAAAAACAACAACAACCTCAACATTGAAAAACACCAACAAATTCAACAACAACTTCAACATTGAAAAACACCAACAAATTCAACAACAACCTCGACACGGAAAAACACCATCAAATTCAACAACAACCTCAACATTGAAAAACACCAACAAATTCAACAACAACCTCAACATTTCAAAACGCCAACAAATTCAAAGACAACCTCAACATTGAAAAACAACAACAACCTCAACATTGAAAAACACCAACAAATTCAACAACAAATTCAACATTGAAAAACACCAACAAATTCAACAACAACCTCGACATTGAAAAACACCAATAAATTCAACAACAACCTCAACATTTAAAAACGCCAACAAATTCAACAACAACCTCAACATTGAAAAACAACAACAACCTCAACATTGAAAAACACCAACAAATTCAGCCACAAATTCAACATTGAAAAACACCAACAAATTCAACAACAACCTCGACATTGAAAAACACCAACAAATTCAACAACAACCTCAACTTTGAAAAACACCAACAAATTCAACAACAACCTCAACTTTGAAAAACACCAACAAATTCAACAACAACCTCAACATTGAAAACACCAACAAATTCAACAACAACTTCAACATTCAAAAACAGCAACAAATTCAACAACAACCTCAACATTGAAAAACACCAACAAATTCAACAATAACCTCAACATTGAAAAACAACAAAAACCTCAACATTGAAAAACACCAACGAATTCAACAACGACCTCAACATTGAAAAAGACCAACAAATTCAACAACAACCTCAACATTGAAAAACAACAACAACCTCAACATTGAAAAACACCAACAAATTCAACAACAACCTCAACATTGAAAAACAAGAACAACCTCAACATTGAAAAACACCAACAAATTCAACAACAACCTCAACATTGAAAAACACCAACAAATTCAACAACAACCTCAACATTGAAAAACACCAACAAATTCAACAACAACCTCAACATTGAAAAACAACAACAACCTCAACATTGAAAAACACCAACAAATTCAACAACTACATCAACATTGAAAAACAACAACAACCTCAACATTGAAAAACACCAACAAATTCAACAACAACTTCAACATTGAAAAACACCAACAAATTCAACAACAACCTCAGCATTGAAAAACAACAACAACCTCAACATTGAAAAACCCCAACAAATTCAACAACAACCTCAACATTGAAAAACAACAACAACCTCAACATTGAAAAACACCAACAAATTCAACAACAACTTCAACATTGAAAAACACCAACAAATTCAACAGCAACCTCGAAATTGAAAAACTCCAACAAATTCAACGACAACCTCAACATTGAAAAACAACAACAACCAGAACATTGAAAAACACCAACAAATTCAACAACAACCTCAGCATTGAAAAACAACAACAACCTCAACATTGAAAAACACCAATATATTCAACAACAACCTCAACATTTAAAAACACCAACAAATTCAACAACAACCTCAACATTGAAAAACAACAACAACCTCAGCATTAAAAAACACCAACAAATTCAACAACAACCTCAACATTGAAAAACAACAACAACCTCAACATTGAAAAACACCAACAAATTCAACAATAACCTGAACATTGAAAAACTCCAACAAATTCAACAACAACCTCAACATTGAAAAACGCCAACAAATTCAACAACAACCTCAACATTGAAAAACACCAACAAATTCAACAACAACCGCGACATTGAAAAACACCAATAAATTCAACAACAACCTCAACTTTGAAAAACACCAACAAATTCAACAACAACCTCAACATTGAAAACACCAACAAATTCAACAACAACTTCAACATTGAAAAACACCAATAAATTCAACAACAACCTCAACATTTAAAAACGCCAACAAATTCAACAACAACCTCAACATTGAAAAACACCAACAAATTCAACAATAACCTCAACATTGAAAAACAACAACAACCTCAACATTGAGAAACACCCACGAATTCAACAACAACCTCAACATTGAAAAACACCAACAAATTCAAGAACAACCTCAACATTGAAAAACAACAACAACCTCAACATTGAAAAACACCAACAAATTCAACAACAACCTCAACATTGAAAAACAAGAACAACCTCAACATTGAAAAACACCAACAAATTCAACAACAACCTCAACATTGAAAAACACCAACAAATTCAACAACAACCTCAACATTGAAAAACAACAACAAATTCAACAACAACCTCAACATTGAAAAACAACAACAACCTCAACATTTAAAAACACCAACAAATTCAACAACAACATCAACATTGAAAAACAACAACAACCTCAACATTGAAAAACACCAACAAATTCAACAACAACCTCAACATTGAAAAACACCAACAAATTCAACAACAACCTCAGCATTGAAAAACAACAACAACCTCAACATTGAAAACCCCAACTAATTCAACAACAACCTCAACATTGAAAAACAGCAACAACCTCAACATTGAAAAACACCAACAAATTCAACAACAACTTCAACATTGAAAAACACCAACAAATTCAACAGCAACCTCGAAATTGAAAAACACCAACAAATTCAACAACAACCTCAACATTGAAAAACAACAACAACCTGAACATTGAAAAACACCAACAAATTCAACAACAACCTCAGCATTGAAAAACAACAACAACCTCAACATTGAAAAACACCAACAAATTCAACAACAACCTCAACATTGAAAAACAAGAACAACCTCAACATTGAAAAACACCAACAAATTCAACAACAACCTCAACATTGAAAAACACCAACAAATTCAACAACAACCTCAACATTGAAAAACACCAACAAATTCAACAACAACCTCAACATTGAAAAACAACAACAACCTCAACATTGAAAAACACCAACAATTCAACAACTACATCAACATTGAAAAACAACAACAACCTCAACATTGAAAAACACCAACAAATTCAACAACAACCTCAACATTGAAAAACACCAACAAATTCAACAACAACCTCAGCATTGAAAAACAACAACAACCTCAACATTGAAACACCCCAACAAATTCAACAACAACCTCAACATTGAAAAACAACAACAACCTCAACATTGAAAAAAAACCAACAAATTCAACAACAACTTCAACATTGAAAAACACCAACAAATTCAACAGCAACCTCGAAATTGAAAAACTCCAACAAATTCAACGACAACCTCAACATTGAAAAACAACAACAACCAGAACATTGAAAAACACCAACAAATTCAACAACAACCTCAGCATTGAAAAACAACAACAACCTCAACATTGAAAAACACCAATATATTCAACAACAACCTCAACATTTAAAAACACCAACAAATTCAACAACAACCTCAACATTGAAAAACAACAACAACCTCAGCATTAAAAAACACCAACAAATTCAACAACAACCTCAACATTGAAAAACAACAACAACCTCAACATTGAAAAACACCAACAAATTCAACAATAACCTGAACATTGAAAAACTCCAACAAATTCAACAACAACCTCAACATTGAAAAACGCCAACAAATTCAACAACAACCTCAACATTGAAAAACACCAACAAATTCAACAACAACCGCGACATTGAAAAACACCAATAAATTCAACAACAACCTCAACTTTGAAAAACACCAAAAAATTCAACAACAACCTCAACTTTGAAAAACACCAACAAATTCAACAACAACCTCAACATTGAAAACACCAACAAATTCAACAACAACTTCAACATTGAAAAACACCAATAAATTCAACAACAACCTCAACATTTAAAAACGCCAACAAATTCAACAACAACCTCAACATTGAAAAACACCAACAAATTCAACAATAACCTCAACATTGAAAAACAACAACAACCTCAACATTGAGAAACACCCACGAATTCAACAACAACCTCAACATTGAAAAACACCAACAAATTCAAGAACAACCTCAACATTGAAAAACAACAACAACCTCAACATTGAAAAACACCAACAAATTCAACAACAACCTCAACATTGAAAAACAAGAACAACCTCAACATTGAAAAACACCAACAAATTCAACAACAACCTCAACATTGAAAAACACCAACAAATTCAACAACAACCTCAACATTGAAAAACAACAACAAATTCAACAACAACCTCAACATTGAAAAACAACAACAACCTCAACATTTAAAAACACCAACAAATTCAACAACAACATCAACAATGAAAAACAACAACAACCTCAACATTGAAAAACACCAACAAATTCAACAACAACCTCAACATTGAAAAACACCAACAAATTCAACAACAACCTCAGCATTGAAAAACAACAACAACCTCAACATTGAAAACCCCAACAAATTCAACAACAACCTCAACATTGAAAAACAGCAACAACCTCAACATTGAAAAACACCAACAAATTCAACAACAACTTCAACATTGAAAAACACCAACAAATTCAACAGCAACCTCGAAATTGAAAAACACCAACAAATTCAACAACAACCTCAACATTGAAAAACAACAACAACCTGAACATTGAAAAACACCAACAAATTCAACAACAACCTCAGCATTGAAAAACAACAACAACCTCGACATTGAAAAACACCAATATATTCAACAACAAGCTCAACATTTAAAAACACCAACAAATTCAACAGCAACCTCAACATTGAAAAACAACAACAACCTCAGCATTAAAAAACACCAACAAATTCAACAACAACCTCAACATTGAAAAACAACAACAACCTCAACATTGAAAAACACCAACAAATTCAACAACAACCTCAACATTGAAAAACAACAACAACCTCAACATTGAAAAACACCAACAAATTCAACAACAAATTCAACATTGAAAAACACCAACAAATTCAACAACAACCTCGACATTGAAAATCACCAGCAAATTCAACAACAACCTCCACATTGAACAACAACAACAACCTCAACATTGAAAAACACCAACAAATTCAACAACAACCTCAACTTTGAAAAACAACAAAAACCTCAACATTGAAAAACACCAACAAATTCAACAATAACCTCAACATTTAAAAACACCAACAAATTCAACGAACAACTTCAACATTGGAAAACACCAACAAATTCAACAACAACCTCAACATTGAAAAACTACAACAACCTCAACATTGAAAAACACCAACAAATACAACAACAACCTCAACATTGAAAAACAACAACAACCTCAACATTGAAAAACACCAACAAATACAACAACAACCTCAAAATTGAAAAACAGCAACAAATTCAACAAGAACCTCAACATTGAAAAACACCAACAACCTCAACATTGAAAAACAACAACAACCTCAACATTGAAAAACACCAACAAATTCAACAACAACCTCAACATTGAAAAACACCAACAAATTCAACAACAACCTCAACATTGAAAAACAACAACAACCTCAGCATTGAAAAACACCAACAAATTCAACAACAACCTCAACATTGAGAAACAACAACAACCTCAACATTAAAAAACACCAACAAATTCAACAACAACCTCAACGTTGAAAAACACCAACAAATTCAACAACAACCTCAAAATTGAAAAACAACAACAACCTCGACATTGAAAAACACCAACAAATTCAACAACAACCTCAACTTTGAAAAACACCAACAAATTCAACAACAACCTCAACTTTGAAAAACAACAGCAACCTCAACATTGAAAAACACCAACAAATTCAACAACAACCTCAACTTTGAAAAACAACAGCAACCTCAACATTGAAAAACACCAACAAATTCAAAAGCAACCTCAACATTTAAAAACACCAACAAATACAACGAACAACTTCAACATTGAAAAACACCAACAAATTCAACAACAACCTCGACATTGAAAAACACCAGCAAATTCAACAACAACCTCAACATTGAAAAACTACAACAACCTCAACATTGAAAAACACCAACAAATACAACAACAACCTCAACATTGAAAAACAACAACAAACTCAACATTGAAAAACACCAACAAATTCAACAACAACCTCAACATTGAAAAACAACAACAACCTCAACATTGAAAAACAACAACAACCTCAACATTGAAAAACACCAACAAATTGAACAACAACCTCAACATTGAAAAACAACAACAACCTCAACATTGAAAAACACCAACAAATTCAACAACAACCTCAACATTTAAAAACACCAACAAATTCAACAACAACCTCAAAATTGAAAAACAACAACAACCTCAACATTGAAAAACACCAACAAATTCAACAACAACTTCAACATTGAAAAACACCAACAAATTCAACAACAACCTCGACACGGAAAAACACCATCAAATTCAACAACAACCTCAACATTGAAAAACACCAACAAATTCAACAACAACCTCAACATTTCAAAACGCCAACAAATTCAAAGACAACCTCAACATTGAAAAACAACAACAACCTCAACATTGAAAAACACCAACAAATTCAACAACAAATTCAACATTGAAAAACACCAACAAATTCAACAACAACCTCGACATTGAAAAACACCAATAAATTCAACAACAACCTCAACATTTAAAAACGCCAACAAATTCAACAACAACCTCAACATTGAAAAACAACAACAACCTCAACATTGAAAAACACCAACAAATTCAGCCACAAATTCAACATTGAAAAACACCAACAAATTCAACAACAACCTCGACATTGAAAAACACCAACAAATTCAACAACAACCTCAACTTTGAAAAACACCAACAAATTCAACAACAACCTCAACTTTGAAAAACACCAACAAATTCAACAACAACCTCAACATTGAAAACACCAACAAATTCAACAACAACTTCAACATTCAAAAACACCAACGAATTCAACAACGACCTCAACATTGAAAAAGACCAACAAATTCAACAACAACCTCAACATTGAAAAACAACAACAACCTCAACATTGAAAAACACCAACAAATTCAACAACAACCTCAACATTGAAAAACAAGAACAACCGCAACATTGAAAAACACCAACAAATTCAACAACAACCTCAACATTGAAAAACACCAACAAATTCAACAACAACCTCAACATTGAAAAACACCAACAAATTCAACAACAACCTCAACATTGAAAAACAACAACAACCTCAACATTGAAAAACACCAACAAATTCAACAACTACATCAACATTGAAAAACAACAACAACCTCAACATTGAAAAACACCAACAAATTCAACAACAACCTCAACATTGAAAAACACCAACAAATTCAACAACAACCTCAGCATTGAAAAACAACAACAACCTCAACATTGAAAAACCCCAACAAATTCAACAACAACCTCAACATTGAAAAACAACAACAACCTCAACATTGAAAAACACCAACAAATTCAACAACAACTTCAACATTGAAAAACACCAACAAATTCAACAGCAACCTCGAAATTGAAAAACTCCAACAAATTCAACGACAACCTCAACATTGAAAAACAACAACAACCAGAACATTGAAAAACACCAACAAATTCAACAACAACCTCAGCATTGAAAAACAACAACAACCTCAACATTGAAAAACACCAATATATTCAACAACAACCTCAACATTTAAAAACACCAACAAATTCAACAACAACCTCAACATTGAAAAACAACAACAACCTCAGCATTAAAAAACACCAACAAATTCAACAACAACCTCAACATTGAAAAACAACAACAACCTCAACATTGAAAAACACCAACAAATTCAACAATAACCTGAACATTGAAAAACTCCAACAAATTCAACAACAACCTCAACATTGAAAAACGCCAACAAATTCAACAACAACCACAACATTGAAAAACACCAACAAATTCAACAACAACCGCGACATTGAAAAACACCAATAAATTCAACAACAACCTCAACTTTGAAAAACACCAACAAATTCAACAACAACCTCAACTTTGAAAAACACCAACAAATTCAACAACAACCTCAACATTGAAAACACCAACAAATTCAACAACAACTTCAACATTGAAAAACACCAACAAATTCAACAACAACCTCAACATTTAAAAACGCCAACAAATTCAACAACAACCTCAACATTGAAAAACACCAACAAATTCAACAATAACCTCAACATTGAAAAACAACAACAACCTCAACATTGAGAAACACCCACGAATTCAACAACAACCTCAACATTGAAAAACACCAACAAATTCAAGAACAACCTCAACATTGAAAAACAACAACAACCTCAACATTGAAAAACACCAACAAATTCAACAACAACCTCAACATTGAAAAACAAGAACAACCTCAACATTGAAAAACACCAACAAATTCAACAACAACCTCAACATTGAAAAACACCAACAAATTCAACAACAACCTCAACATTGAAAAACAACAACAAATTCAACAACAACCTCAACATTGAAAAACAACAACAACCTCAACATTTAAAAACACCAACAAATTCAACAACAACATCAACATTGAAAAACAACAACAACCTCAACATTGAAAAACACCAACAAATTCAACAACAACCTCAACATTGAAAAACACCAACAAATTCAACAACAACCTCAGCATTGAAAAACAACAACAACCTCAACATTGAAAACCCCAACAAATTCAACAACAACCTCAACATTGAAAAACAGCAACAACCTCAACATTGAAAAACACCAACAAATTCAACAACAACTTCAACATTGAAAAACACCAACAAATTCAACAGCAACCTCGAAATTGAAAAACACCAACAAATTCAACAACAACCTCAACATTGAAAAACAACAACAACCTGAACATTGAAAAACACCAACAAATTCAACAACAACCTCAGCATTGAAAAACAACAACAACCTCGACATTGAAAAACACCAATATATTCAACAACAAGCTCAACATTTAAAAACACCAACAAATTCAACAGCAACCTCAACATTGAAAAACAACAACAACCTCAGCATTAAAAAACACCAACAAATTCAACAACAACCTCAACATTGAAAAACAACAACAACCTCAACATTGAAAAACACCAACAAATTCAACAACAACTTCAACATTTAAAAACGCCAACAAATTCAACAACAACCTCAACATTGAAAAACACCAACAAATTCAACAATAACCTCAACATTGAAAAACAACAACAACCTCAACATTGAGAAACACCCACGAATTCAACAACAACCTCAACATTGAAAAACACCAACAAATTCAAGAACAACCTCAACATTGAAAAACAACAACAACCTCAACATTGAAAAACACCAACAAATTCAACAACAACCTCAACATTGAAAAACAAGAACAACCTCAACATTGAAAAACACCAACAAATTCAACAACAACCTCAACATTGAAAAACACCAACAAATTCAACAACAACCTCAACATTGAAAAACAACAACAAATTCAACAACAACCTCAACATTGAAAAACAACAACAACCTCAACATTTAAAAACACCAACAAATTCAACAACAACATCAACATTGAAAAACAACAACAACCTCAACATTGAAAAACACCAACAAATTCAACAACAACCTCAACATTGAAAAACACCAACAAATTCAACAACAACCTCAGCATTGAAAAACAACAACAACCTCAACATTGAAAACCCCAACAAATTCAACAACAACCTCAACATTGAAAAACAGCAACAACCTCAACATTGAAAAACACCAACAAATTCAACAACAACTTCAACATTGAAAAACACCAACAAATTCAACAGCAACCTCGAAATTGAAAAACACCAACAAATTCAACAACAACCTCAACATTGAAAAACAACAACAACCTGAACATTGAAAAACACCAACAAATTCAACAACAACCTCAGCATTGAAAAACAACAACAACCTCGACATTGAAAAACACCAATATATTCAACAACAAGCTCAACATTTAAAAACACCAACAAATTCAACAGCAACCTCAACATTGAAAAACAACAACAACCTCAGCATTAAAAAACACCAACAAATTCAACAACAACCTCAACATTGAAAAACAACAACAACCTCAACATTGAAAAACACCAACAAATTCAACAACAACCTCAACATTGAAAAACAACAACAACCTCAACATTGAAAAACACCAACAAATTCAACAACAAATTCAACATTGAAAAACACCAACAAATTCAACAACAACCTCGACATTGAAAATCACCAGCAAATTCAACAACAACCTCCACATTGAACAACAACAACAACCTCAACATTGAAAAACACCAACAAATTCAACAACAACCTCAACTTTGAAAAACAACAAAAACCTCAACATTGAAAAACACCAACAAATTCAACAATAACCTCAACATTTAAAAACACCAACAAATTCAACGAACAACTTCAACATTGGAAAACACCAACAAATTCAACAACAACCTCGACATTGAAAAACACCAACAAATTCAACAACAACCTCAACATTGAAAAACTACAACAACCTCAACATTGAAAAACACCAACAAATACAACAACAACCTCAACATTGAAAAACAACAACAACCTCAACATTGAAAAACACCAACAAATTCAACAACAACCTCAACATTGAAAAACACTAACAAATTCAACAACAACCTCAACATTGAAAAACAACAACAACCTCAACATTGAAAACCACCAACAAATTCAACAACAACCAGAACATTGAAAAACAACAACAACCTCAACATTGAAAAAGACCAACAAATTCAACAACAACCTCAACATTGAAAAACAACAACAACCTCAACATTGAAAAATACCAACAAATTCAACAGCAACCTCAACATTGAACGACAACAACAACATCAACAAAGAAAAACACCAACAAATTCAACAACAACCTCAACATTGAAAGACTACAACAAACTCAACATTGAAAAACACCAACAAATACAACAACAACCTCAACATTGAAAAACTACAACAACCTCAACATTGAAAAACACCAACAAATTCAACAACAACCTCAACATTGAAAACACCAACAAATTCAACAACAACCTCAACATTGAAAAACAACAACAACCTCAACATTGAAAACCAACAACAACCTCAACATTGAAAAACACCAACAAATTCAACAACAACCTCAACATTGAAAAACACCAACAAATTCAACAACAACCTCAACATTAAAAACAACAACAACCTCAACATTGAAAAACACCAACAAATTCAACAACAACATCAACATTGAAAAACAACAACAACCTCAACATTGAAAAACACCAACAAATTCAACAACAACCTCAACATTGAAAAACACCCGCAAATTCAACAACAACCTCAGCATTGAAAAACAACAACAACCTCAACATTGAAAAACCCCAACAAATTCAACAACAACCTCAACATTGAAAAACAGCAACAACCTCAACATTGAAAAACACCAACAAATTCAACAACAACTTCAACATTGAAAAACACCAACAACCTGAACATTGAAAAACACCAACAAATTCAACAACAACCTCAGCATTGAAAAACAACAACAACCTCAACATTGAAAAACACCAATATATTCAACAACAAGCTCAACATTTAAAAACACCAACAAATTCAACAGCAACCTCAACATTGAAAAACAACAACAACCTCAGCATTAAAAAACACCAACAAATACAACAACAACCTCAACATTGAAAAACAACAACAACCTCAACATTGAAAAACACCAACAAATTCAACAACAACCTCAACATTGAAAAACACCAACAAGTTCAACAACAACCTCAACATTGAAAAACACCAACAACCTCAACATTGAAAAACAACAACAACCTCAACATTGAAAAACACCAACAAATTCAACAACAACCTCAACATTGAAAAACACCAACAAATTCAACAACAACCTCAACATTGAAAAACAACAACAACCTCAACATTGAAAAACACCAACAAATTCAACAACAACCTCAACATTGAAAAACAACAACAACCTCAACATTGAAAAACACCAACACATTCAACAACAACCTCAACATTTAAAAACACCAACAAATTCAACAACAACCTCAAAATTGAAAAACAACAACAACCTCAACATTGAAAAACACCAACAAATTCAACAACAACTTCAACATTGAAAAACACCAACAAATTCAACAACAACCTCGACATTGAAAAACACCATCAAATTCAACAACAACCTCAAAATTGAAATACAACAACAACCTCAACATTGAAAAACACGAACAAATTCAACAACAACCTCAACATTGAAAAACACCAACAAATTCAACAACAAACTCAACATTTAAAAACGCCAACAAATTCAACAACAACCTCAACATTGAAAAACAACAACAACCTCAACATTGAAAAACACCAACAAATTCAACAACAAATTCAACATTCAAAAACACCAACAAATTCAACAACAACCTCGACATTGAAAAACACCAACAAATTCAACAACAACCTCAACTTTGAAAAACACCAACAAATTCAACAACAACCTCAACTTTGAAAAACACCAACAAATTCAACAACAACCTCAACATTGAAAACACCAACAAATTCAACAACAACTTCAACATTGAAAAACAGCAACAAATTCAACAACAACCTCAACATTTAAAAACGCCAACAAATTCAACAACAACCTCAACATTGAAAAGCACCAACAAATTCAAAAATAACCTCAACATTGAAAAACAACAACAACCTCAACATTGAAAAACACCAACGAATTCAACAACAACCTCAACATTGAAAAACACCAACAAATTCAACAACAACCTCAACATTGAAAAACAACAACAACCACAACATTGAAAAACACCAACAAATTCAACAACAACCTCAACATTGAAAAACAAGAACAACCTCAACATTGAAAAACACCAACAAATTCAACAACAACCTCAACATTGAAAAACACCAACAAATTCAACAACAACCTCAACATTGAAAAACACCAACAAATTCAACAACAACCTCAACATTGAAAAACAACAACAACCTCAACATTGAAAAACACCAACAAATTCAACAACAACATCAACATTGAAAAACAACAACAACCTCAACATTGAAAAACACCAACAAATTCAACAACAACCTCAACATTGAAAAACACCAACAAATTCAACAACAACCTCAGCATTGAAAAACAACAACAACCTCAACATTGAAAAAGCCCAACAAATTCTACAACAACCTCAACATTGAAAAACAACAACTACCTCAACATTGAAAAACACCAACAAATTCAACAACAACTTGAACATTGAAAAACACCAACAAATTCAACAGCAACCTCGAAATTGAAAAACACCAACAAATTCAACAACAACCTCGACATTGAAAATCACCAGCAAATTCAACAACAACCTCCACATTGAACAACAACAACAACCTCAACATTGAAAAACACCAACAAATTCAACAACAACCTCAACTTTGAAAAACAACAACAACCTCAACATTGAAAAACACCAACAAATTCAACAACAACCTCAACATTTAAAAACACCAACAAATTCAACGAACAACTTCAACATTGAAAAACACCAACAAATTCAACAACAACCTCGACATTGAAAAACACCAACAAATTCAACAACAACCTCAACATTGAAAAACTACAACAACCTCAACATTGAAAAACAACAACAAATACAACAACAACCTCAACATTGAAAAACAACAACAACCTCAACATAGAAAAACACCAACAAATTCAACAACAACCTCAACATTGAAAAACACCAACAAATTCAACAACAACCTCAACATTGAAAAACACCAACAATCTCAACATTGAAAAACAACAACAACCTCAACATTGAAAAACACCAACAAATTCAACAACAACCTCAACATTGAAAAACACCAACAAATTCAACAACAACCTCAACATTGGAAAACAACAACAACCTCAGCATTGAAAAACACCAACAAATTCAACAACAACCTCAACATTGAAAAACAACAACAACCTCAACATTGAAAAACACCAACAAATTCAACAACAACCTCAACGTTGAAAAACACCAACAAATTCAACAACAACCTCAAAATTGAAAAACAACAACAACCTCGACATTGAAAAACACCAACAAATTCAACAACAACCTCAACTTTGAAAAACAACAACAAATTCAACAGCAACCTCAACATTGAAAAACAAGAACAACCTCAACATTGAAAAACACCAACAAATTCAACAACAAATTCAACATTGAAAAACACCAACAAATTCAACAACCTCGACATTGAAAAACACCAACAAATTCAACAACAACCTCCACATTGAACAACAACAACAACCTCAACATTGAAAAACACCAACAAATTCAACAACAACCTCAACATTGAAAAACAACAACAACCTCAACATTGAAAAACAACAACAACCTCAACATTGAAAAACACCAACAAATTCAACAACAACCTCAACATTGAAAAACAACAACAAATTCAACAGCAACCCGAACATTGAAAAACAACAACAACCTCAACTTTGAAAAACACCAACAAATTCAACAACAACCTCAACATTGAAAAACACCAACAAATTCAACAACAACCTCAACATTGAAAAACGACAACAAATTCAACAACAACCTCAACATTGAAAAACACCAACAAATTCAACAACAACCTCAACATTGAAAAACAACAACAACCTCAACATTGAAAAACACCAACTAATTCAACAACAAATTAAACATTGAACAAGACCAACAAATTCAACAACAACCTCGACATTGAAAAACACCAACAAATTCAACAACAACCTCCACATTGAACGACAACAACAACCTCAACAAAGAAAAACACCAACAAACTCAACAACAACCTCAACATTGAAAAACTACAACAACCTCAACATTGAAAAACACCAACAAATACAACAACAACCTCAACATTGAAATACACCAACAAATTCAACAACAACCTCAACATTGAAAACACCAACAAATTCAACAACAACCTCAACATTGAAAAACAACAACAACCTCAACATTGAAAAACACCAACCAATTCAACAACAACCTGAACATTGTAAAACAACAACAACCTCAACATTGAAAAACACCAACAAATTCAACAACAACCTCAACATTGAAAAACACTAACAAATTCAACAACAACCTCAACATTGAAAAACAACAACAACCTCAACATTGAAAACCACCAACAAATTCAACAACAACCAGAACATTGAAAAACAACAACAACCTCAACATTGAAAAAGACCAACAAATTCAACAACAACCTCAACATTGAAAAACAACAACAACCTCAACATTGAAAAATACCAACAAATTCAACAGCAACCTCAACATTGAACGACAACAACAACATCAACAAAGAAAAACACCAACAAATTCAACAACAACCTCAACATTGAAAGACTACAACAAACTCAACATTGAAAAACACCAACAAATACAACAACAACCTCAACATTGAAAAACTACAACAACCTCAACATTGAAAAACACCAACAAATTCAACAACAACCTCAACATTGAAAACACCAACAAATTCAACAACAACCTCAACATTGAAAAACAACTACAACCTCAACATTGAAAACCAACAACAACCTCAACATTGAAAAACACCAACAAATTCAACAACAACCTCAACATTGAAAAACACCAACAAATTCAACAACAACCTCAACATTGAAAAACAACAACAACCTCAACATTGAAAAACACCAACAAATTCAACAACAACATCAACATTGAAAAACAACAACAACCTCAACATTGAAAAACACCAACAAATTCAACAACAACCTCAACATTGAAAAACACCCGCAAATTCAACAACAACCTCAGCATTGAAAAACAACAACAACCTCAACATTGAAAAACCCCAACAAATTCAACAACAACCTCAACATTGAAAAACAGCAACAACCTCAACATTGAAAAACACCAACAAATTCAACAACAACTTCAACATTGAAAAACACCAACAACCTGAACATTGAAAAACACCAACAAATTCAACAACAACCTCAGCATTGAAAACCAACAACAACCTCAACATTGAAAAACACCAATATATTCAACAACAAGCTCAACATTTAAAAACACCAACAAATTCAACAGCAACCTCAACATTGAAAAACAACAACAACCTCAGCATTAAAAAACACCAACAAATTAAACAACAACCTCAACATTGAAAAAGAACAACAGCCTCAACATTGAAAAGCACCAACAAATTCAACAATAACCTCAACATTGAAAAACTCCAACAAATTCAACAACAACCTCAACATTGAAAAACGCTAACAAATTCAACAACAACCTCAACATTGAAAAACACCAACAAATTCAACAACAACCTCAACATTGAAAAACAACAACAACCTCAACATTGAAAAACACCAACAAATTCAACAACAAATTCAACATTGAAAAACACCAACAAATTCAACAACAACCTCGACATTGAAAATCACAAGCAAATTCAACAACAACCTCCACATTGAACAACAACAACAACCTCAACATTGAAAAACACCAAAGAGTTCAACAACAACCTCAACTTTGAAAAACAACAACAACCTCAACATTGAAAAACACCAACAAATTCAACAACAACCTCAACATTTAAAAACACCAACAAATTCAACGAACAACTTCAACATTGAAAAACACCAACAAATTCAACAACAACCGTGACATTGAAAAACACCAACAAATTCAACAACAACCTCAACATTGAAAAACTACAACAACCTCAACATTGAAAAACACCAACAAATACAACAACAACCTCAACATTGAAAAACAACAACAACCTCAACATTGAAAAACACCAACAAATTCAACAACAACCTCAACATTGAAAAACACCAACAAGTTCAACAACAACCTCAACATTGAAAAACACCAACAACCTCAACATTGAAAAACAACAACAACCTCAACATTGAAAAACAGCAACAAATTCAACAACAACCTCAACATTTAAAAACGCCAACAAATTCAACAACAACCTCAACATTGAAAAACACCAACAAATTCAACAATAACCTCAACATTGAAAAACAACAACAACCTCAACATTGAAAAACACCAACGAATTCAACAACAACCTCAACATTGAAAAACACCAACAAATTCAACAACAACCTCAACATTGAAAAACAACAACAACCACAACATTGAAAAACACCAACAAATTCAACAACAACCTCAACATTGAAAAACAAGAACAACCTCAACATTGAAAAACAACAACAAATTCAACAACAACCTCAACATTGAAAAACACCAACAAATTCAACAACAACCTCAACATTGAAAAACACCAACAAATTCAACAACAACCTCAACATTGAAAAACAACAACAACCTCAACATTGAAAAACACCAACAAATTCAACAACAACATCAACATTGAAAAACAACAACAACCTCAACATTGAAAAACACCAACAAATTCAACAACAACCTCAACATTGAAAAACACCAACAAATTCAACAACAACCTCAGCATTGAAAAACAACAACAACCTCAACATTGAAAAACCCCAACAAATTCTACAACAACCTCAACATTGAAAAACAACAACAACCTCAACATTGAAAAACACCAACAAATTCAACAACAACTTGAACATTGAAAAACACCAACAAATTCAACAGCAACCTCGAAATTGAAAAACACCAACAAATTCAACAACAACCTCCACATTGAACAACAACAACAACCTCAACATTGAAAAACACCAACAAATTCAACAACAACCTCAACTTTGAAAAACAACAACAACCTCAACATTGAAAAACACCAACAAATTCAACAACAACCTCAACATTTAAAAACACCAACAAATTCAACGAACAACTTCAACATTGAAAAACACCAACAAATTCAACAACAACCTCGACATTGAAAAACACCAACAAATTCACCAACAACCTCAACATTGAAAAACTACAACAACCTCAACATTGAAAAACAACAACAAATACAACAACAACCTCAACATTGAAAAACAACAACAACCTCAACATAGAAAAACACCAACAAATTCAACAACAACCTCAACATTGAAAAACACCAACAAATTCAACAACAACCTCAACATTGAAAAACACCAACAATCTCAACATTGAAAAACAACAACAGCCTCAACATTGAAAAGCACCAACAAATTCAACAATAACCTCAACATTGAAAAACTCCAACAAATTCAACAACAACCTCAACATTGAAAAACGCTAACAAATTCAACAACAACCTCAACATTGAAAAACACCAACAAATTCAACAACAACCTCAACATTGGAAAACAACAACAACCTCAGCATTGAAAAACACCAACAAATTCAACAACAACCTCAACATTGAAAAACAACAACAACCTCAACATTGAAAAACACCAACAAATTCAACAACAACCTCAACGTTGAAAAACACCAACAAATTCAACAACAACCTCAAAATTGAAAAACAACAACAACCTCGACATTGAAAAACACCAACAAATTCAACAACAACCTCAACTTTGAAAAACACCAACAAATTCAACAGCAACCTCAACATTGAAAAACAACAACAACCTCAACATTGAATAACACCAACAAATTCAACAACAAATTCAACATTGAAAAACACCAACAAATTCAACAACCTCGACATTGAAAAACACCAACAAATTCAACAACAACCTCCACATTGAACAACAACAACAACCTCAACATTGAAAAACACCAACAAATTCAACAACAACCTCAACATTGAAAAACAACAACAACCTCAACATTGAAAAACAACAACAACCTCAACATTGAAAAACACCAACAAATTCAACAACAACCTCAACATTGAAAAACAACAACAACCTCAACATTGAAAAACACCAACAAATTCAACAGCAACTTCAACATTGAAAAACACCAACAATTTCAACAACAACCTCGACATTGAAAAACACCAACAAATTCAACAACAACCCGAACATTGAAAAACAACAACAACCTCAACTTTGAAAAACACCAACAAATTCAACAACAACCTCAACATTGAAAAACACCAACAAATTCAACAACAACCTCAACATTGAAAAACGACAACAAATTCAACAACAACCTCAACATTCAAAAACACCAACAAATTCAACAACAACCTCAACATTGAAAAACAACAACAACCTCAACATTGAAAAACACCAACTAATTCAACAACAAATTAAACATTGAACAAGACCAACAAATTCAACAACAACCTCGACATTGAAAAACACCAACAAATTCAACAACAACCTCCACATTGAACGACAACAACAACCTCAACAAAGAAAAACACCAACAAACTCAACAACAACCTCAACATTGAAAAACTACAACAACCTCAACATTGAAAAACACCAACAAATACAACAACAACCTCAACATTGAAATACACCAACAAATTCAACAACAACCTCAACATTGAAAACACCAACAAATTCAACAACAACCTCAACATTGAAAAACAGCAACAACCTCAACATTGAAAAACAACAACAACCTCAACATTGAAAAACACCAACCAATTCAACAACAACCTGAACATTGTAAAACAACAACAACCTCAGCATTGAAAAACACCAACAAATTCAACAACAACCTCAACATTGAAAAACACTAACAAATTCAACAACAACCTCAACATTGAAAAACAACAACAACCTCAACATTGAAAACCACCAACAAATTCAACAACAACCAGAACATTGAAAAACAACAACAACCTCAACATTGAAAAAGACCAACAAATTCAACAACAACCTCAACATTGAAAAACAACAACAACCTCAACATTGAAAAATACCAACAAATTCAACAGCAACCTCAACATTGAACGACAACAACAACATCAACAAAGAAAAACACCAACAAATTCAACAACAACCTCAACATTGAAAGACTACAACAAACTCAACATTGAAAAACACCAACAAATACAACAACAACCTCAACATTGAAAAACTACAACAACCTCAACATTGAAAAACACCAACAAATTCAACAACAACCTCAACATTGAAAACACCAACAAATTCAACAACAACCTCAACATTGAAAAACAACAACAACCTCAACATTGAAAACCAACAACAACCTCAACATTGAAAAACACCAACCAATTCAACAACAACCTGAACATTGAAAAACAACAACAACCTCAACATTGAAAAACACCAACAAATTCAACAACAACTTCAACATTGAAAAACACCAACAAATTCAACAACAACCTCAACATTGAAAAACAACAACAAATTCAACATAAACCTCAACATTTAAAAACGCCAACAAATTCAACAACAACCTCAACATTGAAAAACACCAACAAATTCAACAGTAACCTCAACATTGAAAAACAACAACAACCTCAACATTGAAAAACACCAACAAATTCAACAACAACCTCAACATTGAAAAACACCAACAAATTCAACAACAACCACAACATTGAAAAAAAACAACAACCTCAACATTGAAAAACACCAACAAATTCAACAACAACCTCAACATTGAAAAACAACAACAACCTCAACATTCAAAAACACCAACAAATTCAACAACAACCTCAACATTGTAAAACTACAACAACCTCAACATTGAAAAACACCAACAAATACAACAACCTCAACATTGAAAAACAACAACAACCTCAACATTGAAAAACAGCAACACATTCAACAACAACCTCAACATTGAAAACACCAACAAATCCAACTACAACCTCAGCATTGAAAAACAACAACAACCTCAACATTGAAAAACACCAATATATTCAACAACAACCTCAACATTGAAAAACACCAACAAATTCAACAACAACCTCAACATTTAAAAACAACAACAACCTCAGCATTAAAAAACACCAACAAATTCAACAACAACCTCAACATTGAAAAACAACAACAACCTCAACATTGAAAAACACCAACAAATTCAACAATAACCTCAACATTGAAAAACTCCAACAAATTCAACAACAACCTCAACATTGAAAAACGCCAACAAATTCAACAACAACCTCAACATTGAAAAACACCAACAAATTCAACAACAACCTCAACATTGAAAAACAACAACAAACTCAACATTGAAAAACACCAACAAATTCAACAACAATTTCAACATTGAAAAACACCAGCAAATTCAACAAGCTCGACTTTGAAAATCACCAGCAAATTCAACCACAACCTCCACATTGAACAACAACAACAACCTCAACATTGAAAAACACCAACAAATTCAACAACAACCTCAACTTTGAAAAACAACAGCAACCTCAACATTGAAAAACACCAACAAATTCAACAACAACCTCAACATTTAAAAACACCAACAAATTCAACGAACAACTTCAACATTGAAAAACACCAACAAATTCAACAACAACCTCGACATTGAAAAACACCAACAAATTCAACAACAACCTCAACATTGAAAAACTACAACAACCTCAACATTGAAAAACACCAACAAATACAACAACAACCTCAACATTGAAAAACAACAACAACCTCAACATTGAAAAACACCAACAAATTCAACAACAACCTCAACATTGAAAAACACCAACAAGTTCAACAACAACCTCAACATTGAAAAACACCAACAACCTCAACATTGAAAAACAACAACAACCTCAACATTGAAAAACAGCAACAAATTCAACAACAACCTCAACATTTAAAAACGCCAACAAATTCAACAACAACCTCAACATTGAAAAACACCAACAAATTCAACAATAACCTCAACATTGAAAAACAACAACAACCTCAACATTGAAAAACACCAACGAATTCAACAACAACCTCAACATTGAAAAACACCAACAAATTCAACAACAACCTCAACATTGAAAAACAACAACAACCACAACATTGAAAAACACCAACAAATTCAACAACAACCTCAACATTGAAAAACAAGAACAACCTCAACATTGAAAAACAACAACAAATTCAACAACAACCTCAACATTGAAAAACACCAACAAATTCAACAACAACCTCAACATTGAAAAACACCAACAAATTCAACAACAACCTCAACATTGAAAAACAACAACAACCTCAACATTGAAAAACACCAACAAATTCAACAACAACATCAACATTGAAAAACAACAACAACCTCAACATTGAAAAACACCAACAAATTCAACAACAACCTCAACATTGAAAAACACCAACAAATTCAACAACAACCTCAGCATTGAAAAACAACAACAACCTCAACATTGAAAAACCCCAACAAATTCTACAACAACCTCAACATTGAAAAACAACAACAACCTCAACATTGAAAAACACCAACAAATTCAACAACAACTTGAACATTGAAAAACACCAACAAATTCAACAGCAACCTCGAAATTGAAAAACACCAACAAATTCAACAACAACCTCCACATTGAACAACAACAACAACCTCAACATTGAAAAACACCAACAAATTCAACAACAACCTCAACTTTGAAAAACAACAACAACCTCAACATTGAAAAACACCAACAAATTCAACAACAACCTCAACATTTAAAAACACCAACAAATTCAACGAACAACTTCAACATTGAAAAACACCAACAAATTCAACAACAACCTCGACATTGAAAAACACCAACAAATTCACCAACAACCTCAACATTGAAAAACTACAACAACCTCAACATTGAAAAACAACAACAAATACAACAACAACCTCAACATTGAAAAACAACAACAACCTCAACATAGAAAAACACCAACAAATTCAACAACAACCTCAACATTGAAAAACACCAACAAATTCAACAACAACCTCAACATTGAAAAACACCAACAATCTCAACATTGAAAAACAACAACAGCCTCAACATTGAAAAGCACCAACAAATTCAACAATAACCTCAACATTGAAAAACTCCAACAAATTCAACAACAACCTCAACATTGAAAAACGCTAACAAATTCAACAACAACCTCAACATTGAAAAACACCAACAAATTCAACAACAACCTCAACATTGGAAAACAACAACAACCTCAGCATTGAAAAACACCAACAAATTCAACAACAACCTCAACATTGAAAAACAACAACAACCTCAACATTGAAAAACACCAACAAATTCAACAACAACCTCAACGTTGAAAAACACCAACAAATTCAACAACAACCTCAAAATTGAAAAACAACAACAACCTCGACATTGAAAAACACCAACAAATTCAACAACAACCTCAACTTTGAAAAACACCAACAAATTCAACAGCAACCTCAACATTGAAAAACAACAACAACCTCAACATTGAATAACACCAACAAATTCAACAACAAATTCAACATTGAAAAACACCAACAAATTCAACAACCTCGACATTGAAAAACACCAACAAATTCAACAACAACCTCCACATTGAACAACAACAACAACCTCAACATTGAAAAACACCAACAAATTCAACAACAACCTCAACATTGAAAAACAACAACAACCTCAACATTGAAAAACAACAACAACCTCAACATTGAAAAACACCAACAAATTCAACAACAACCTCAACATTGAAAAACAACAACAACCTCAACATTGAAAAACACCAACAAATTCAACAGCAACTTCAACATTGAAAAACACCAACAATTTCAACAACAACCTCGACATTGAAAAACACCAACAAATTCAACAACAACCCGAACATTGAAAAACAACAACAACCTCAACTTTGAAAAACACCAACAAATTCAACAACAACCTCAACATTGAAAAACACCAACAAATTCAACAACAACCTCAACATTGAAAAACGACAACAAATTCAACAACAACCTCAACATTCAAAAACACCAACAAATTCAACAACAACCTCAACATTGAAAAACAACAACAACCTCAACATTGAAAAACACCAACTAATTCAACAACAAATTAAACATTGAACAAGACCAACAAATTCAACAACAACCTCGACATTGAAAAACACCAACAAATTCAACAACAACCTCCACATTGAACGACAACAACAACCTCAACAAAGAAAAACACCAACAAACTCAACAACAACCTCAACATTGAAAAACTACAACAACCTCAACATTGAAAAACACCAACAAATACAACAACAACCTCAACATTGAAATACACCAACAAATTCAACAACAACCTCAACATTGAAAACACCAACAAATTCAACAACAACCTCAACATTGAAAAACAGCAACAACCTCAACATTGAAAAACAACAACAACCTCAACATTGAAAAACACCAACCAATTCAACAACAACCTGAACATTGTAAAACAACAACAACCTCAGCATTGAAAAACACCAACAAATTCAACAACAACCTCAACATTGAAAAACACTAACAAATTCAACAACAACCTCAACATTGAAAAACAACAACAACCTCAACATTGAAAACCACCAACAAATTCAACAACAACCAGAACATTGAAAAACAACAACAACCTCAACATTGAAAAAGACCAACAAATTCAACAACAACCTCAACATTGAAAAACAACAACAACCTCAACATTGAAAAATACCAACAAATTCAACAGCAACCTCAACATTGAACGACAACAACAACATCAACAAAGAAAAACACCAACAAATTCAACAACAACCTCAACATTGAAAGACTACAACAAACTCAACATTGAAAAACACCAACAAATACAACAACAACCTCAACATTGAAAAACTACAACAACCTCAACATTGAAAAACACCAACAAATTCAACAACAACCTCAACATTGAAAACACCAACAAATTCAACAACAACCTCAACATTGAAAAACAACAACAACCTCAACATTGAAAACCAACAACAACCTCAACATTGAAAAACACCAACCAATTCAACAACAACCTGAACATTGAAAAACAACAACAACCTCAACATTGAAAAACACCAACAAATTCAACAACAACTTCAACATTGAAAAACACCAACAAATTCAACAACAACCTCAACATTGAAAAACAACAACAAATTCAACATAAACCTCAACATTTAAAAACGCCAACAAATTCAACAACAACCTCAACATTGAAAAACACCAACAAATTCAACAGTAACCTCAACATTGAAAAACAACAACAACCTCAACATTGAAAAACACCAACAAATTCAACAACAACCTCAACATTGAAAAACACCAACAAATTCAACAACAACCACAACATTGAAAAAAAACAACAACCTCAACATTGAAAAACACCAACAAATTCAACAACAACCTCAACATTGAAAAACAACAACAACCTCAACATTCAAAAACACCAACAAATTCAACAACAACCTCAACATTGTAAAACTACAACAACCTCAACATTGAAAAACACCAACAAATACAACAACCTCAACATTGAAAAACAACAACAACCTCAACATTGAAAAACAGCAACACATTCAACAACAACCTCAACATTGAAAACACCAACAAATCCAACTACAACCTCAGCATTGAAAAACAACAACAACCTCAACATTGAAAAACACCAATATATTCAACAACAACCTCAACATTGAAAAACACCAACAAATTCAACAACAACCTCAACATTTAAAAACAACAACAACCTCAGCATTAAAAAACACCAACAAATTCAACAACAACCTCAACATTGAAAAACAACAACAACCTCAACATTGAAAAACACCAACAAATTCAACAATAACCTCAACATTGAAAAACTCCAACAAATTCAACAACAACCTCAACATTGAAAAACGCCAACAAATTCAACAACAACCTCAACATTGAAAAACACCAACAAATTCAACAACAACCTCAACATTGAAAAACAACAACAAACTCAACATTGAAAAACACCAACAAATTCAACAACAATTTCAACATTGAAAAACACCAGCAAATTCAACAAGCTCGACTTTGAAAATCACCAGCAAATTCAACCACAACCTCCACATTGAACAACAACAACAACCTCAACATTGAAAAACACCAACAAATTCAACAACAACCTCAACTTTGAAAAACAACAGCAACCTCAACATTGAAAAACACCAACAAATTCAACAACAACCTCAACATTTAAAAACACCAACAAATTCAACGAACAACTTCAACATTGAAAAACACCAACAAATTCAACAACAACCTCGACATTGAAAAACACCAACAAATTCAACAACAACCTCAACATTGAAAAACTACAACAACCTCAACATTGAAAAACACCAACAAATACAACAACAACCTCAACATTGAAAAACAACAACAACCTCAACATTGAAAAACACCAACAAATTCAACAAAAACCTCAACATTGAAAAACAACAACAACCTCAACATTGAAAAACAACAACAACCTCAACATTGAAAAACACGAACAAATTGAACAACAACCTCAACATTGAAAAACAACAACAACCTCAACATTGAAAAACACCAACAAATTCAACAACAACCTCAACATTGAAAAACAACAACAACCTCAACATTGAAAAACACCAACAAATTCAAAAACAACCTCAACATTTAAAAACACCAACAAATTCAACAACAACCTCAAAATTGAAAAACAACAACAACCTCAACATTGAAAAACACCAACAAATTCAACAACAACTTCAACATTGAAAAACACCAACAAATTCAACAACAACCTCGACACGGAAAAACACCATCAAATTCAACAACAACCTCAAAATTTGAAAAACAACAACAACCTCAACATTGAAAAACACGCACAAATTCAACAACAACTTCAACATTGAAAAACACCAACAAATTCAACAGCAACCTCGAAATTGAAAAACACCAACAAATTCAACGAAAACCTCAACATTGAAAAACAACAACAACCAGAACATTGAAAAACACCAACAAATTCAACAACAACCTCAGCATTGAAAAACAACAACAACCTCAACATTGAAAAACACCAATATATTCAACAAAAACCTCAACATTTAAAAACACCAACAAATTCAACAACAACCTCAACATTGAAAAACAACAACAACCTCAGCATTAAAAAACACCAACAAATTCAACAACAACCTCAACATTGAAAAACAACAACAACCTCAACATTGAAAAACACCAACAAATTCAACAATAACCTGAACATTGAAAAACACCATCAAATTCAACAACAACCTCAAAATTGAAAAACAACAACAACCTCAACATTGAAAAACACGCACAAATTCAACAACAACCTCAACATTGAAAAACACCAACAAATTCAAGAACAACCTCAACATTTCAAAACGCCAACAAATTCAACAACAACCTCAACATTGAAAAACAACAACAACCTCAACATTGAAAAACACCAACAAATTCAACAACAAGTTCAACATTGAAAAACACCAACAAATTCAACAACAACCTCGACATTGAAAAACACCAATAAATTCAACAACAACCTCAACATTTAAAAACGCCAACAAATTCAACAACAACCTCAACATTGAAAAACAACAACAACCTCAACATTGAAAAACACCAACAAATTCAGCCACAAATTCAACATTGAAAAACACCAACAAATTCAACAACAACCTCGACATTGAAAAACACCAACAAATTCAACAACAACCTCAACTTTGAAAAACACCAACAAATTCAACAACAACCTCAACTTTGAAAAACACCAACAAATTCAACAACAACCTCAACATTGAAAACACCAACAAATTCAACAACAACTTCAACATTCAAAAACAGCAACAAATTCAACAACAACCTCAACATTGAAAAACACCAACAAATTCAACAATAACCTCAACATTGAAAAACAACAAAAACCTCAACATTGAAAAACACCAACGAATTCAACAACGACCTCAACATTGAAAAAGACCAACAAATTCAACAACAACCTCAACATTGAAAAACAACAACAACCTCAACATTGAAAAACACCAACAAATTCAACAACAACCTCAACATTGAAAAACAAGAACAACCTCAACATTGAAAAACACCAACAAATTCAACAACAACCTCAACATTGAAAAACACCAACAAATTCAACAACAACCTCAACATTGAAAAACACCAACAAATTCAACAACAACCTCAACATTGAAAAACAACAACAACCTCAACATTGAAAAACACCAACAAATTCAACAACAACATCAACATTGAAAAACAACAACAACCTCAACATTGAAAAACACCAACAAATTCAACAACAACCTCAACATTGAAAAACACCAACAAATTCAACAACAACCTCAGCATTGAAAAACAACAACAACCTCAACATTGAAAAACCCCAACAAATTCAACAACAACCTCAACATTGAAAAACAACAACAACCTCAACATTGAAAAACACCAACAAATTCAACAACAACTTCAACATTGAAAAACACCAACAAATTCAACAGCAACCTCGAAATTGAAGAACACCAACAAATTCAACGACAACCTCAACATTGAAAAACAACAACAACCAGAACATTGAAAAACACCAACAAATTCAACAACAACCTCAGCATTGAAAAACAACAACAACCTCAACATTGAAAAACACCAATATATTCAACAACAACCTCAACATTTAAAAACACCAACAAATTCAACAACAACCTCAACATTGAAAAACAACAACAACCTCAGCATTAAAAAACACCAACAAATTCAACAACAACCTCAACATTGAAAAACAACAACAACCTCAACATTGAAAAGCACCAACAAATTCAACAATAACCTGAACATTGAAAAACTCCAACAAATTCAACAACAACCTCAACATTGAAAAGCGCCAACAAATTCAACAACAACCTCAACATTGAAAAACACCAACAAATTCAACAACAACCGCGACATTGATAAACACCAATAAATTCAACAACAACCTCAACTTTGAAAACCACAAACAAATTCAACAAAAACCTCAACTTTGAAAAACACCAACAAATTCAACAACAACCTCAACATTGAAAACACCAACAAATTCAACAACAACTTCAACATTGAAAAACACCAACAAATTCAACAACAACCTCAACATTTAAAAACGCCAACAAATTCAACAACAACCTCAACATTGAAAAACACCAACAAATTCAACAATAACCTCAACATTGAAAAACAACAACAACCTCAACATTGAGAAACACCCACGAATTCAACAACAACCTCAACATTGAAAAACACCAACAAATTCAAGAACAACCTCAACATTGAAAAACAACAACAACCTCAACATTGAAAAACACCAACAAATTCAACAACAACCTCAACATTGAAAAACAAGAACAACCTCAACATTGAAAAACACCAACAAATTCAACAACAACCTCAACATTGAAAAACACCAACAAATTCAACAACAACCTCAACATTGAAAAACACCAACAAATTCAACAACAACCTCAACATTGAAAAACAACAACAACCTCAACATTGAAAAACACCAACAAATTCAACAACAACATCAACATTGAAAAACAACAACAACCTCAACATTGAAAAACACCAACAAATTCAACAACAACCTCAACATTGAAAAACACCAACAAATTCAACAACAACCTCAGCATTGAAAAACAACAACAACCTCAGCATTGAAAACCCCAACAAATTCAACAACAACCTCAACATTGAAAAACAGCAACAACCTCAACATTGAAAAACACCAACAAATTCAACAACAACTTCAACATTGAAAAACACCAACAAATTCAACAGCAACCTCGAAATTGAAAAACACCAACAAATTCAACAACAACCTCAACATTGAAAAACAACAACAACCTGAACATTGAAAAACACCAACAAATTCAACAACAACCTCAGCATTGAAAAACAACAACAACCTCGACATTGAAAAACACCAATATATTCAACAACAAGCTCAACATTTAAAAACACCAACAAATTCAACAGCAACCTCAACATTGAAAAACAACAACAACCTCAGCATTAAAAAACACCAACAAATTCAACAACAACCTCAACATTGAAAAACAACAACAACCTCAACATTGAAAAACACCAACAAATTCAACAACAACCTCAACATTGAAAAACAACAACAACCTCAACATTGAAAAACACCAACAAATTCAACAACAAATTCAACATTGAAAAACACCAACAAATTCAACAACAACCTCGACATTGAAAATCACCAGCAAATTCAACAACAACCTCCACATTGAACAACAACAACAACCTCAACATTGAAAAACACCAACAAATTCAACAACAACCTCAACTTTGAAAAACAACAAAAACCTCAACATTGAAAAACACCAACAAATTCAACAATAACCTCAACATTTAAAAACACCAACAAATTCAACGAACAACTTCAACATTGGAAAACACCAACAAATTCAACAACAACCTCGACATTGAAAAACACCAACAAATTCAACAACAACCTCAACATTGAAAAACTACAACAACCTCAACATTGAAAAACACCAACAAATACAACAACAACCTCAACATTGAAAAACAACAACAACCTCAACATTGAAAAACACCAACAAATACAACAACAACCTCAACATTGAAAAACACCAACAAATTCAACAAGAACCTCAACATTGAAAAACACCAACAACCTCAACATTGAAAAACAACAACAACCTCAACATTGAAAAACACCAACAAATTCAACAACAACCTCAACATTGAAAAACACCAACAAATTCAACAACAACCTCAACATTGAAAAACAACAACAACCTCAGCATTGAAAAACACCAACAAATTCAACAACAACCTCAACATTGAGAAACAACAACAACCTCAACATTAAAAAACACCAACAAATTCAACAACAACCTCAACGTTGAAAAACACCAACAAATTCAACAACAACCTCAAAATTGAAAAACAACAACAACCTCGACATTGAAAAACACCAACAAATTCAACAACAACCTCAACTTTGAAAAACACCAACAAATTCAACAACAACCTCAACTTTGAAAAACACCAACAAATTCAACATCAACCTCAACATTGAAAACACCAACAAATTCAACAACAACTTCAACATTGAAAAACAGCAACAAATTCAACAACAACCTCAACATTTAAAGACGCCAACAAATTCAACAACAACCTCAACATTGAAAAACACCAACAAATTCAACAATAACCTCAACATTGAAAAACAACAACAACCTCAACATTGAAAAACACCAACGAATTTAACAACAACCTCAACATTGAGAAACACCAACAAATTCAACAACAACCTCAACATTGAAAAACAACAACAACCTCAACATTGAAAAACACCAACAAATTCAACAACAACCTCAACATTTCAAAACAAGAACATCCTCAACATTGAAAAACACCAACAAATTCAACAACAACCTCAACATTGAAAAACACCAACAAATTCAACAACAACCTCAACATTGAAAAACACCAACAAATTCAACAACAACCTCAACATTCAAAAACTACAACAACCTCAACATTGAAAAACACCAACAAATACAACAACAACCTCAACATTGTAAAACAACAAATACCTCAACATTGAAAAACACCAACAAATACAACAACAACCTCAACATTGAAAAACACCAACAAATTCAACAAGAACCTCAACATTGAAAAACACCAACAACCTCAACATTGAAAAACAACAACAACCTCAACATTGAAAAACACCAACAAATTCAACAGCAACCTCAACATTGAAAAACAACAACAACCTCAGCATTAAAAAACACCAACAAATTCAACAACAACCTCAAAATTGAAAAACAACAACAACCTCAACATTGAAAAACACCAACAAATTCAACAACAACTTCAACATTGAAAAACACCAACAAATTCAACAACAACCTCGACATTGAAAAACACCATCAAATTCAACAACAACCTCAAAATTGAAATACAACAACAACCTCAACATTGAAAAACACGAACAAATTCAACAACAACCTCAACATTGAAAAACACCAACAAATTCAACAACAAACTCAACATTTAAAAACGCCAACAAATTCAACAACAACCTCAACATTGAAAAACAACAACAACCTCAACATTGAAAAACACCAACAAATTCAACAACAAATTCAACATTGAAAAACACCAACAAATTCAACAACAACCTCGACATTGAAAAACACCAACAAATTCAACAACAACCTCAACTTTGAAAAACACCAACAAATTCAACAACAACCTCAACTTTGAAAAACACCAACAAATTCAACAACAAACTCAACATTGAAAACACCAACAAATTCAACAACAACTTCAACATTGAAAAACAGCAACAAATTCAACAAAAACCTCAACATTTAAAAACGCCAACAAATTCAACAACAACCTCAACATTGAAAAACACCAACAAATTCAACAACAACCTCAACATTGAAAAACACCAACAAATTCAACAACAACCTCAACATTGAAAAACAACAACAACCACAACATTGAAAAACACCAACAAATTCAACAACAACCTCAACATTGAAAAACAAGAACAACCTCAACATTGAAAAACACCAACAAATGCAACAACAACCTCAACATTGAAAAACACCAACAAATTCAACAACAACCTCAACATTGAAAAACACCAACAAATTCAACAACAACCTCAACATTAAAAAACAACAACAACCTCAACATTGAAAAACACCAACAAATTCAACAACAACATCAACATTGAAAAACAACAACAACCTCAACATTGAAAAACACCAACAAATTCAACAACAACCTCAACATTGAAAAACACCAACAAATTCAACAACAACCTCAGCATTGAAAAACAACAACAACCTCAACATTGAAAAACCCCAACAAATTCTACAACAACCTCAACATTGAAAAACAACAACAACCTCAACATTGAAAAACACCAACAAATTCAACAACAACTTGAACATTGAAAAACACCAACAAATTCAACAGCAACCTCGAAATTGAAAAACACCAACAAATTCAACAACAACCTCAACATTGAAAAACAACAACAACCTGAACATTGAAAAACACCAACAAATTCAACAACAACCTCAGCATTGAAAAACAACAACAACCTCAACATTGAAAAACACCAATATATTCAACAACAACCTCAACATTTCAAAACACCAACAAATTCAACAACAACCTCAACATTGAAAAACAACAACAACCTCAGCATTAAAAAAACACCAACAAATTCAACAACAACCTCAACATTGAAAAACAACAACAACCTCAACATTGAAAAACACCAACAAATTCAACAATAACCTCAACATTGAAAAACTCCAACAAATTCAACAACAACCTCACATTGAAAAACGCCAACAAATTCAACAACAACCTCAACATTGAAAAACACCAACAAATTCAACAACAACCTCAACATTGAAAAACAACAACAACCTCAACATTGAAAAACAACAACAACCTCAACATTGAAAAACACCAACAAATTGAACAACAACCTCAACATTGAAAAACAACAACAACCTCAACATTGAAAAACACCAACAAATTCAACAACAACCTCAACATTGAAAAACACCAACAAATTCAACAACAACCTCAACATTGAAAAACAACAACAACCTCAACATTGAAAAACACCAACAAATTCAACAACAACTTCAACATTGAAAAACACCAACAAATTCAACAACAACCTCGACATTGAAAAACACCATCAAATTCAACAACAACCTCAAAATTGAAATACAACAACAACCTCAACATTGAAAAACACGAACAAATTCAACAACAACCTCAACATTGAAAAACACCAACAAATTCAACAACAAACTCAACATTTAAAAACGCCAACAAATTCAACAACAACCTCAACATTGAAAAACAACAACAACCTCAACATTGAAAAACACCAACAAATTCAACAACAAATTCAACATTGAAAAACACCAACAAATTCAACAACAACCTCGACATTGAAAAACACCAACAAATTCAACAACAACCTCAACTTTGAAAAACACCAACAAATTCAACAACAACCTCAACTTTGAAAAACACCAACAAATTCAACAACAACCTCAACATTGAAAACACCAACAAATTCAACAACAACTTCAACATTGAAAAACAGCAACAAATTCAACAAAAACCTCAACATTTAAAAACGCCAACAAATTCAACAACAACCTCAACATTGAAAAACACCAACAAATTCAACAATAACCTCAACATTGAAAAACAACAACAACCTCAACATTGAAAAACACCAACGAATTCAACAACAACCTCAACATTGAAAAACACCAACAAATTCAACAACAACCTCAACATTGAAAAACAACAACAACCACAACATTGAAAAACACCAACAAATTCAACAACAACCTCAACATTGAAAAACAAGAACAACCTCAACATTGAAAAACACCAACAAATGCAACAACAACCTCAACATTGAAAAACACCAACAAATTCAACAACAACCTCAACATTGAAAAACACCAACAAATTCAACAACAACCTCAACATTAAAAAACAACAACAACCTCAACATTGAAAAACACCAACAAATTCAACAACAACATCAACATTGAAAAACAACAACAACCTCAACATTGAAAAACACCAACAAATTCAACAACAACCTCAACATTGAAAAACACCAACAAATTCAACAACAACCTCAACATTGAAAAACAACAACAACCTCAACATTGAAAAACACCAACAAATTCAACAATAACCTCAACATTGAAAAACTCCAACAAATTCAACAACAACCTCAACATTGAAAAACGCCAACAAATTCAACAACAACCTCAACATTGAAAAACACCAACAAATTCAACAACAACCTCAACATTGAAAAACAACAACAAATTCAACATTGAAAAACACCAACAAATTCAACAACAACCTCGACATTGAAAATCACCAGCAACTTCAACAACAACCTCCACATTGAACAACAACAACAACCTCAACATTGAAAGACACCAACAAATTCAACAACAACCTCAACTTTGAAAAACAACAACAACCTCAACATTGAAAAACACCAACAAATTCAACAACAACCTCAACATTTAAAAACACCAACAAATTCAACGAACAATTTCAACATTGAAAAACACCAACAAATTCAACAACAACCTCGACATTGAAAAACACCAACAAATTCAACAACAACCTCAACATTGAAAAACTACAACAACCTCAACATTGAAAAACACCAACAAATACAACAACAACCTCAACATTGAAAAACAACAACAACCTCAACATTGAAAAACACCAACAAATTCAACAACAACCTCAACATTGAAAAACACCAACAAATTCAACAACAACCTCAACATTGAAAAACAACAACCTCAACATTGAAAAACAACAACAACCTCAACATTGAAAAACACCAACAAATTCAACAACAACCTCAACATTGAAAAACACCAACAAATTCAACAACAACCTCAACATTGAAAAACAACAACAACCTCAACATTGAAAAACACCAACAAATTCAACAACAACCTCAACATTGAAAAACAGCAACAACCTCAACATTGAAAAACACCAACAAATTCAACAACAACCTCAACATTTAAAAACACCAACAAATTCAACAACAACCTCAAAATTGAAAAACAACAACAACCTAAACATTGAAAAACAGCAACAAATTCAACAACAACTTCAACATTGAAAAACACCAACAAATTCAACAACAACCTCGACATTGAAAAACACCATCAAATTCAACAACAACCTCAAAATTGAAAAACAACAACAACCTCAACATTGAAAAACACGAACAAATTCAAAAACAACCTCAACATTGAAAAACACCAACAAATTCAACAACAACCTTAACATTTAAAAACGCCAACAAATTCAACAACAACCTCAGCATTGAAAAACACCAACAAGTTCAACAACAACCTCAACATTGAAAAACAACAACAACCTCAACATTGAAAAACACCAACAAATTCAACAACAAATTCAACATTGAGAAACACCTACAAATTCAACAACAACCTCGACATTGAAAAACACCAACAAATTCAACAACAAGCTCAACTTTGAAAAACACCAACAAATTCAACAACAACCTCAACATTGAAAACACCAACAAATTCAACAACAACCTCAACATTGAAAAACTACAACAACCTCAACATTGAAAAATACCAACAAATACAACAACAACCTCAACATTGAAAAACAACAACAACCTCAACATTGAAAAACACCAACAAATTCAACAACAACCTCAACATTGAAAAACACCAACAAATTCAACAACAACCTCAACATTGAAAAACACCAACAACCTCAACATTGAAAAACAACAACAACCTCAACATTGAAAAACACCAACAAATTCAACAACAACCTCAACATTGAAAAACACCAACAAATTCAACAACAACCTCAACATTGAAAAACAACAACAACCACAACATTGAAAAACACCAACAAATTCAACGACAACCTCAACATTGAAAAACAACAACAACCAGAACATTGAAAAACACCAACAAATTCAACAACAACCTCAGCATTGAAAAACAACAACAACCTCAACATTGAAAAACACCAATATATTCAACAACAACCTCAACATTTAAAAACACCAACAAATTCAACAACAACCTCAACATTGAAAAACAACAACAACCTCAGCATTAAAAAACACCAACAAATTCAACAACAACCTCAACATTGAAAAACAACAACAACCTCAACATTGAAAAGCACCAACAAATTCAACAATAACCTGAACATTGAAAAACTCCAACAAATTCAACAACAACCTCAACATTGAAAAGCGCCAACAAATTCAACAACAACCTCAACATTGAAAAACACCAACAAATTCAACAACAACCGCGACATTGATAAACACCAATAAATTCAACAACAACCTCAACTTTGAAAACCACAAACAAATTCAACAAAAACCTCAACTTTGAAAAACACCAACAAATTCAACAACAACCTCAACATTGAAAACACCAACAAATTCAACAACAACTTCAACATTGAAAAACACCAACAAATTCAACAACAACCTCAACATTTAAAAACGCCAACAAATTCAACAACAACCTCAACATTGAAAAACACCAACAAATTCAACAATAACCTCAACATTGAAAAACAACAACAACCTCAACATTGAGAAACACCCACGAATTCAACAACAACCTCAACATTGAAAAACACCAACAAATTCAAGAACAACCTCAACATTGAAAAACAACAACAACCTCAACATTGAAAAACACCAACAAATTCAACAACAACCTCAACATTGAAAAACAAGAACAACCTCAACATTGAAAAACACCAACAAATTCAACAACAACCTCAACATTGAAAAACACCAACAAATTCAACAACAACCTCAACATTGAAAAACACCAACAAATTCAACAACAACCTCAACATTGAAAAACAACAACAACCTCAACATTTAAAAACACCAACAAATTCAACAACAACATCAACATTGAAAAACAACAACAACCTCAACATTGAAAAACACCAACAAATTCAACAACAACCTCAACATTGAAAAACACCAACAAATTCAACAACAACCTCAGCATTGAAAAACAACAACAACCTCAGCATTGAAAACCCCAACAAATTCAACAACAACCTCAACATTGAAAAACAGCAACAACCTCAACATTGAAAAACACCAACAAATTCAACAACAACTTCAACATTGAAAAACACCAACAAATTCAACAGCAACCTCGAAATTGAAAAACACCAACAAATTCAACAACAACCTCAACATTGAAAAACAACAACAACCTGAACATTGAAAAACACCAACAAATTCAACAACAACCTCAGCATTGAAAAACAACAACAACCTCGACATTGAAAAACACCAATATATTCAACAACAAGCTCAACATTTAAAAACACCAACAAATTCAACAGCAACCTCAACATTGAAAAACAACAACAACCTCAGCATTAAAAAACACCAACAAATTCAACAACAACCTCAACATTGAAAAACAACAACAACCTCAACATTGAAAAACACCAACAAATTCAACAACAACCTCAACATTGAAAAACAACAACAACCTCAACATTGAAAAACACCAACAAATTCAACAACAAATTCAACATTGAAAAACACCAACAAATTCAACAACAACCTCGACATTGAAAATCACCAGCAAATTCAACAACAACCTCCACATTGAACAACAACAACAACCTCAACATTGAAAAACACCAACAAATTCAACAACAACCTCAACTTTGAAAAACAACAAAAACCTCAACATTGAAAAACACCAACAAATTCAACAATAACCTCAACATTTAAAAACACCAACAAATTCAACGAACAACTTCAACATTGGAAAACACCAACAAATTCAACAACAACCTCGACATTGAAAAACACCAACAAATTCAACAACAACCTCAACATTGAAAAACTACAACAACCTCAACATTGAAAAACACCAACAAATACAACAACAACCTCAACATTGAAAAACAACAACAACCTCAACATTGAAAAACACCAACAAATACAACAACAACCTCAACATTGAAAAACACCAACAAATTCAACAAGAACCTCAACATTGAAAAACACCAACAACCTCAACATTGAAAAACAACAACAACCTCAACATTGAAAAACACCAACAAATTCAACAACAACCTCAACATTGAAAAACACCAACAAATTCAACAACAACCTCAACATTGAAAAACAACAACAACCTCAGCATTGAAAAACACCAACAAATTCAACAACAACCTCAACATTGAGAAACAACAACAACCTCAACATTAAAAAACACCAACAAATTCAACAACAACCTCAACGTTGAAAAACACCAACAAATTCAACAACAACCTCAAAATTGAAAAACAACAACAACCTCGACATTGAAAAACACCAACAAATTCAACAACAACCTCAACTTTGAAAAACACCAACAAATTCAACAACAACCTCAACTTTGAAAAACACCAACAAATTCAACATCAACCTCAACATTGAAAACACCAACAAATTCAACAACAACTTCAACATTGAAAAACAGCAACAAATTCAACAACAACCTCAACATTTAAAGACGCCAACAAATTCAACAACAACCTCAACATTGAAAAACACCAACAAATTCAACAATAACCTCAACATTGAAAAACAACAACAACCTCAACATTGAAAAACACCAACGAATTTAACAACAACCTCAACATTGAGAAACACCAACAAATTCAACAACAACCTCAACATTGAAAAACAACAACAACCTCAACATTGAAAAACACCAACAAATTCAACAACAACCTCAACATTTCAAAACAAGAACATCCTCAACATTGAAAAACACCAACAAATTCAACAACAACCTCAACATTGAAAAACACCAACAAATTCAACAACAACCTCAACATTGAAAAACACCAACAAATTCAACAACAACCTCAACATTCAAAAACTACAACAACCTCAACATTGAAAAACACCAACAAATACAACAACAACCTCAACATTGTAAAACAACAAATACCTCAACATTGAAAAACACCAACAAATACAACAACAACCTCAACATTGAAAAACACCAACAAATTCAACAAGAACCTCAACATTGAAAAACACCAACAACCTCAACATTGAAAAACAACAACAACCTCAACATTGAAAAACACCAACAAATTCAACAGCAACCTCAACATTGAAAAACAACAACAACCTCAGCATTAAAAAACACCAACAAATTCAACAACAACCTCAAAATTGAAAAACAACAACAACCTCAACATTGAAAAACACCAACAAATTCAACAACAACTTCAACATTGAAAAACACCAACAAATTCAACAACAACCTCGACATTGAAAAACACCATCAAATTCAACAACAACCTCAAAATTGAAATACAACAACAACCTCAACATTGAAAAACACGAACAAATTCAACAACAACCTCAACATTGAAAAACACCAACAAATTCAACAACAAACTCAACATTTAAAAACGCCAACAAATTCAACAACAACCTCAACATTGAAAAACAACAACAACCTCAACATTGAAAAACACCAACAAATTCAACAACAAATTCAACATTGAAAAACACCAACAAATTCAACAACAACCTCGACATTGAAAAACACCAACAAATTCAACAACAACCTCAACTTTGAAAAACACCAACAAATTCAACAACAACCTCAACTTTGAAAAACACCAACAAATTCAACAACAAACTCAACATTGAAAACACCAACAAATTCAACAACAACTTCAACATTGAAAAACAGCAACAAATTCAACAAAAACCTCAACATTTAAAAACGCCAACAAATTCAACAACAACCTCAACATTGAAAAACACCAACAAATTCAACAACAACCTCAACATTGAAAAACACCAACAAATTCAACAACAACCTCAACATTGAAAAACAACAACAACCACAACATTGAAAAACACCAACAAATTCAACAACAACCTCAACATTGAAAAACAAGAACAACCTCAACATTGAAAAACACCAACAAATGCAACAACAACCTCAACATTGAAAAACACCAACAAATTCAACAACAACCTCAACATTGAAAAACACCAACAAATTCAACAACAACCTCAACATTAAAAAACAACAACAACCTCAACATTGAAAAACACCAACAAATTCAACAACAACATCAACATTGAAAAACAACAACAACCTCAACATTGAAAAACACCAACAAATTCAACAACAACCTCAACATTGAAAAACACCAACAAATTCAACAACAACCTCAGCATTGAAAAACAACAACAACCTCAACATTGAAAAACCCCAACAAATTCTACAACAACCTCAACATTGAAAAACAACAACAACCTCAACATTGAAAAACACCAACAAATTCAACAACAACTTGAACATTGAAAAACACCAACAAATTCAACAGCAACCTCGAAATTGAAAAACACCAACAAATTCAACAACAACCTCAACATTGAAAAACAACAACAACCTGAACATTGAAAAACACCAACAAATTCAACAACAACCTCAGCATTGAAAAACAACAACAACCTCAACATTGAAAAACACCAATATATTCAACAACAACCTCAACATTTCAAAACACCAACAAATTCAACAACAACCTCAACATTGAAAAACAACAACAACCTCAGCATTAAAAAAACACCAACAAATTCAACAACAACCTCAACATTGAAAAACAACAACAACCTCAACATTGAAAAACACCAACAAATTCAACAATAACCTCAACATTGAAAAACTCCAACAAATTCAACAACAACCTCAACATTGAAAAACGCCAACAAATTCAACAACAACCTCAACATTGAAAAACACCAACAAATTCAACAACAACCTCAACATTGAAAAACAACAACAACCTCAACATTGAAAAACAACAACAACCTCAACATTGAAAAACACCAACAAATTGAACAACAACCTCAACATTGAAAAACAACAACAACCTCAACATTGAAAAACACCAACAAATTCAACAACAACCTCAACATTGAAAAACACCAACAAATTCAACAACAACCTCAACATTGAAAAACAACAACAACCTCAACATTGAAAAACACCAACAAATTCAACAACAACTTCAACATTGAAAAACACCAACAAATTCAACAACAACCTCGACATTGAAAAACACCATCAAATTCAACAACAACCTCAAAATTGAAATACAACAACAACCTCAACATTGAAAAACACGAACAAATTCAACAACAACCTCAACATTGAAAAACACCAACAAATTCAACAACAAACTCAACATTTAAAAACGCCAACAAATTCAACAACAACCTCAACATTGAAAAACAACAACAACCTCAACATTGAAAAACACCAACAAATTCAACAACAAATTCAACATTGAAAAACACCAACAAATTCAACAACAACCTCGACATTGAAAAACACCAACAAATTCAACAACAACCTCAACTTTGAAAAACACCAACAAATTCAACAACAACCTCAACTTTGAAAAACACCAACAAATTCAACAACAACCTCAACATTGAAAACACCAACAAATTCAACAACAACTTCAACATTGAAAAACAGCAACAAATTCAACAAAAACCTCAACATTTAAAAACGCCAACAAATTCAACAACAACCTCAACATTGAAAAACACCAACAAATTCAACAATAACCTCAACATTGAAAAACAACAACAACCTCAACATTGAAAAACACCAACGAATTCAACAACAACCTCAACATTGAAAAACACCAACAAATTCAACAACAACCTCAACATTGAAAAACAACAACAACCACAACATTGAAAAACACCAACAAATTCAACAACAACCTCAACATTGAAAAACAAGAACAACCTCAACATTGAAAAACACCAACAAATGCAACAACAACCTCAACATTGAAAAACACCAACAAATTCAACAACAACCTCAACATTGAAAAACACCAACAAATTCAACAACAACCTCAACATTAAAAAACAACAACAACCTCAACATTGAAAAACACCAACAAATTCAACAACAACATCAACATTGAAAAACAACAACAACCTCAACATTGAAAAACACCAACAAATTCAACAACAACCTCAACATTGAAAAACACCAACAAATTCAACAACAACCTCAGCATTGAAAAACAACAACAACCTCAACATTGAAAAACCCCAACAAATTCTACAACAACCTCAACATTGAAAAACAACAACAACCTCAACATTGAAAAACACCAACAAATTCAACAACAACTTGAACATTGAAAAACAACAACAAATTCAACAGCAACCTCGAAATTGAAAAACACCAACAAATTCAACAACAACCTCAACATTGAAAAACAACAACAACCTGAACATTGAAAAACACCAACAAATTCAACAACAACCTCAGCATTGAAAAACAACAACAACCTCAACATTGAAAAACACCAATATATTCAACAACAACCTCAACATTTCAAAACACCAACAAATTCAACAACAACCTCAACATTGAAAAACAACAACAACCTCAGCATTAAAAAAACACCAACAAATTCAACAACAACCTCAACATTGAAAAACAACAACAACCTCAACATTGAAAAACACCAACAAATTCAACAATAACCTCAACATTGAAAAACTCCAACAAATTCAACAACAACCTCAACATTGAAAAACGCCAACAAATTCAACAACAACCTCAACATTGAAAAACACCAACAAATTCAACAACAACCTCAACATTGAAAAACAACAACAAATTCAACATTGAAAAACACCAACAAATTCAACAACAACCTCGACATTGAAAATCACCAGCAACTTCAACAACAACCTCCACATTGAACAACAACAACAACCTCAACATTGAAAGACACCAACAAATTCAACAACAACCTCAACTTTGAAAAACAACAACAACCTCAACATTGAAAAACACCAACAAATTCAACAACAACCTCAACATTTAAAAACACCAACAAATTCAACGAACAATTTCAACATTGAAAAACACCAACAAATTCAACAACAACCTCGACATTGAAAAACACCAACAAATTCAACAACAACCTCAACATTGAAAAACTACAACAACCTCAACATTGAAAAACACCAACAAATACAACAACAACCTCAACATTGAAAAACAACAACAACCTCAACATTGAAAAACACCAACAAATTCAACAACAACCTCAACATTGAAAAACACCAACAAATTCAACAACAACCTCAACATTGAAAAACAACAACCTCAACATTGAAAAACAACAACAACCTCAACATTGAAAAACACCAACAAATTCAACAACAACCTCAACATTGAAAAACACCAACAAATTCAACAACAACCTCAACATTGAAAAACAACAACAACCTCAACATTGAAAAACACCAACAAATTCAACAACAACCTCAACATTGAAAAACAGCAACAACCTCAACATTGAAAAACACCAACAAATTCAACAACAACCTCAACATTTAAAAACACCAACAAATTCAACAACAACCTCAAAATTGAAAAACAACAACAACCTAAACATTGAAAAACAGCAACAAATTCAACAACAACTTCAACATTGAAAAACACCAACAAATTCAACAACAACCTCGACATTGAAAAACACCATCAAATTCAACAACAACCTCAAAATTGAGAAACAACAACAACCTCAACATTGAAAAACACGAACAAATTCAAAAACAACCTCAACATTGAAAAACACCAACAAATTCAACAACAACCTTAACATTTAAAAACGCCAACAAATTCAACAACAACCTCAGCATTGAAAAACACCAACAAGTTCAACAACAACCTCAACATTGAAAAACAACAACAACCTCAACATTGAAAAACACCAACAAATTCAACAACAAATTCAACATTGAGAAACACCTACAAATTCAACAACAACCTCGACATTGAAAAACACCAACAAATTCAACAACAAGCTCAACTTTGAAAAACACCAACAAATTCAACAACAACCTCAACATTGAAAACACCAACAAATTCAACAACAACCTCAACATTGAAAAACTACAACAACCTCAACATTGAAAAATACCAACAAATACAACAACAACCTCAACATTGAAAAACAACAACAACCTCAACATTGAAAAACACCAACAAATTCAACAACAACCTCAACTTTGAAAAACACCAACAAATTCAACAACAACCTCAACATTGAAAAACACCAACAACCTCAACATTGAAAAACAACAACAACCTCAACATTGAAAAACACCAACAAATTCAACAACAACCTCAACATTGAAAAACACCAACAAATTCAACAACAACCTCAACATTGAAAAACAACAACAACCACAACATTGAAAAACACCAACAAATTCAACAACAACCTCAACATTGAAAAACAAGAAGAACCTCAACATTGAAAAACACCAACAAATGCAACAACAACCTCAACATTGAAAAACACCAACAAATTCAACAACAACCTCAACATTGAAAAACACCAACAAATTCAACAACAACCTCAACATTAAAAAACAACAACAACCTCAACATTGAAAAACACCAACAAATTCAACAACAACATCAACATTGAAAAACAACAACAACCTCAACATTGAAAAACACCAACAAATTCAACAACAACCTCAACATTGAAAAACACCAACAAATTCAACAACAACCTCAGCATTGAAAAACAACAACAACCTCAACATTGAAAAACCCCAACAAATTCTACAACAACCTCAACATTGAAAAACAACAACAACCTCAACATTGAAAAACACCAACAAATTCAACAACAACTTGAACATTGAAAAACACCAACAAATTCAACAGCAACCTCGAAATTGAAAAACACCAACAAATTCAACAACAACCTCAACATTGAAAAACAACAACAACCTGAACATTGAAAAACACCAACAAATTCAACAACAACCTCAGCATTGAAAAACAACAACAACCTCAACATTGAAAAACACCAATGTATTCAACAACAACCTCAACATTTCAAAACACCAACAAATTCACCAACAACCTCAACATTGAAAAACAACAACAACCTCAGCATTAAAAAAACACCAACAAATTCAACAACAACCTCAACATTGAAAAACAACAACAACCTCAACATTGAAAAACACCAACAAATTCAACAATAACCTCAACATTGAAAAACTCCAACAAATTCAACAACAACCTCAACATTGAAAAACGCCAACAAATTCAACAACAACCTCAACATTGAAAAACACCAACAAATTCAACAACAACCTCAACATTGAAAAACAACAACAACCTCAACATTGAAAAACACCAACAAATTCAACAACAAATTCAACATTGAAAAACACCAACAAATTCAACAACAACCTCGACATTGAAAATCACCAGCAAATTCAACAACAACCTCCACATTGAACAACAACAACAACCTCAACATTGAAAGACACCAACAAATTCAACAACAACCTCAACTTTGAAAAACAACAACAACCTCAACATTGAAAAACACCAACAAATTCAACAACAACCTCAACATTTAAAAACACCAACAAATTCAACGAACAATTTCAACATTGAAAAACACCAACAAATTCAACAACAACCTCGACATTGAAAAACACCAACAAATTCAACAACAACCTCAACATTGAAAAACTACAACAACCTCAACATTGAAAAACACCAACAAATACAACAACAACCTCAACATTGAAAAACAACAACAACCTCAACATTGAAAAACACCAACAAATTCAACAACAACCTCAACATTGAAAAACACCAACAAATTCAACAACAACCTCAACATTGAAAAACAACAACCTCAACATTGAAAAACAACAACAACCTCAACATTGAAAAACACCAACAAATTCAACAACAACCTCAACATTGAAAAACACCAACAAATTCAACAACAACCTCAACATTGAAAAACAACAACAACCTCAACATTGAAAAACACCAACAAATTCAACAACAACCTCAACATTGAAAAACAGCAACAACCTCAACATTGAAAAACACCAACAAATTCAACAACAACCTCAACATTTAAAAACACCAACAAATTCAACAACAACCTCAAAATTGAAAAACAACAACAACCTAAACATTGAAAAACAGCAACAAATTCAACAACAACTTCAACATTGAAAAACACCAACAAATTCAACAACAACCTCGACATTGAAAAACACCATCAAATTCAACAACAACCTCAAAATTGAAAAACAACAACAACCTCAACATTGAAAAACACGAACAAATTCAAAAACAACCTCAACATTGAAAAACACCAACAAATTCAACAACAACCTTAACATTTAAAAACGCCAACAAATTCAACAACAACCTCAGCATTGAAAAACACCAACAAGTTCAACAACAACCTCAACATTGAAAAACAACAACAACCTCAACATTGAAAAACACCAACAAATTCAACAACAAATTCAACATTGAGAAACACCTTAAACTTCAACAACAACCTCGACATTGAAAAACACCAACAAATTCAACAACAAGCTCAACTTTGAAAAACACCAACAAATTCAACAACAACCTCAACATTGAAAACACCAACAAATTCAACAACAACCTCAACATTGAAAAACTACAACAACCTCAACATTGAAAAATACCAACAAATACAACAACAACCTCAACATTGAAAAACAACAACAACCTCAACATTGAAAAACACCAACAAATTCAACAACAACCTCAACATTGAAAAACACCAACAAATTCAACAACAACCTCAACATTGAAAAACACCAACAACCTCAACATTGAAAAACAACAACAACCTCAACATTGAAAAACACCAACAAATTCAACAACAACCTCAACATTGAAAAACACCAACAAATTCAACAACAACCTCAACATTGAAAAACTACAACAACCTCAACATTGAAAAACAACAACAAATTCAACAACAACCTCAACATTGAAAAACAACAACAACCTCAACATTGAAAAACACCAAAAAATTCAACAACAACCTCAACATTTAAAAACACCAACAAATTCAACAACAACCTCAAAATTGAGAAAAAACAACAACAACCTCAACATTGAAAAACACCAACAAATTCAACAACAACTTCAACATTGAAAAACACCAAGAAATTCAACAACAACCTCGACATTGAAAAACACCATCAAATTCAACAACAACCTCAAAATTGAAAAACAACAACAACCTCAACATTGAAAAACACGAACAAATTCAACAACAACCTCAACATTGAAAAACACCAACAAATTCAACAACAACCTCAACATTTAAAAACGCCAACAAATTCAACAACAACCTCAACATTGAAAAACAACAACAACCTCAACATTGAAAAACACCAACAAATTCAACAACAAATTCAACATTGAAAAGCACCAACAAATTCAACAACAACCTCGACATTGAAAAACACCAACAAATTCAACAACAACCTCAACTTTGAAAAACACCAACAAATTCAACAACAACCTCAACTTTGAAAAACACCAACAAATTCAACAACAACCTCAACATTGAAAACACCAACAAATTCAACAACAACTTCAACATTGAAAAACAGCAACAAATTCAACAACAACCTCAACATTTAAAAACGCCAACAAATTCAACAACAACCTCAACATTGAAAAACACCAACAAATTCAACAATAACCTCAACATTGAAAAACAACAACAACCTCAACATTGAAAAACACCAACGAATTCAACAACAACCTCAACATTGAAAAGCACCAACAAATTCAACAACAACCTCAACATTGAAAAACAACAACAACCTCAACATTGAAAAACACCAACAAATTCAACAACAACCTCAACATTGAAAAACAAGAACAACCTCAACATTGAAAAACACCAACAAATTCAACAACAACCTCAACATTGAAAAACACCAACAAATTCAACAACAACCTCAACATTGAAAAACACCAACAAATTCAACAACAACCTCAACTTTGAAAAACAACAACAACCTCAACATTGAAAAAAACCAACAAATTCAACAACAACATCAACATTGAAAAACAACAACCTCAACATTGAAAAACACCAACAAATTCAACAACAACCTCAACATTGAAAAACAGCAACAAATTCAACAACAACCTCAGCATTGAAAAACAACAACAACCTCAACATTGAAAAACCCCAACAAATTCAACAACAACCTCAACATTGAAAAATAACAACAACCTCAACATTGAAAAACACCAACAAATTCAACAACAACTTCAACATTGAAAAACACCAACAAATTCAACAGCAACCTCAGCATTGAAAAACAACAACAACCTCAACATTGAAAAACACCAATATATTCAACAACAACCTCAACATTTAAAAACACCAACAAATTCAACAACAACCTCAACATTGAAAAACAACAACAACCTCAGCATTAAAAAACACCAACAAATTCAACAACAACCTCAACATTGAAAAACAACAACAACCTCAACATTGAAAAACACCAACAAATTCAACAATAACCTCAACATTGAAAAACTCCAACAAATTCAACAACAACCTCAACATTGAAAAACGCCAACAAATTCAACAACAACCTCAACATTGAAAAACACCAACAAATTCAACAACAACCTCGACATTGAAAAACACCAATAAATTCAACAACAACCTCAACTTTGAAAAACACCAACAAATTCAACAACAACCTCAACTTTGAAAAACACCAACAAATTCAACAACAACCTCAACATTGAAAACACCAACAAATTCAACAACAACTTCAACATTGAAAAACACCAACAAATTCAACAACAACCTCAAAATTTAAAAACGCCAACAAATTCAACAACAACCTCAACATTGAAAAACACCAACAAATTCAACAATAACCTCAACATTGAAAAACAACAACAACCTCAACATTGAAAAACACCCACGAATTCAACAACAACCTCAACATTGAAAAACACCAACAAATTCAACAACAACCTCAACATTGAAAAACAACAACAACCTCAACATTGAAAAACACCAACAAATTCAACAACAACCTCAACATTGAAAAACACCAACAAATTCAACAACAACCTCAGCATTGAAAAACAACAACAACCTCAACATTGAAAAACCCCAACAAATTCAACAACAACCTCAACATTGAAAAACAACAACAACCTCAACATTGAAAAACACCAACAAATTCAACAACAACTTCAACATTGAAAAACACCAACAAATTCAACAGCAACCTCGAAATTGAAAAACACCAACAAATTCAACAACAACCTCAACATTGAAAAACAACAACAACCAGAACATTGCAAAACACCAACAAATTCAACAACAACCTCAGCATTGAAAAACAACAACAACCTCAACATTGAAAAACACCAATACATTCAACAACAACCTCAACATTTAAAAACACCAACAAATTCAACAACAACCTCAACATTGAAAAACAACAACAACCTCAGCATTAAAAAACACCAACAAATTCAACAACAACCTCAACATTGAAAAACAACAACAACCTCAACATTGAAAAACACCAACAAATTCAACAATAACCTCAACATTGAAAAACTCCAACAAATTCAACAACAACCTCAACATTGAAAAACGCCAACAAATTCAACAAAAAACTCAACATTGAAAAACACCAACAAATTCAACAACAACCTCGACATTGAAAAACACCAATAAATTCAACAACAAACTCAACTTTGAAAAACACCAACAAATTCAACAACAACCTCAACTTTGAAAAACAACAACAAATTCAACAACAACCTCAACATTGAAAACACCAACAAATTCAACAACAACTTCAACATTGAAAAACACCAACAAATTCAACAACAACCTCAACATTTAAAAACGCCAACAAATTCAACAACAACCTCAACATTGAAAAACACCAACAAATTCAACAATAACCTCAACATTGAAAAACAACAACAACCTCAACATTGAAAAACACCCACGAATTCAACAACAACCTCAACATTGAAAAACACCAACAAATTCAACAACAACCTCAACATTGAAAAACAACAACAACCTCAACATTGAAAAACACCAACAAATTCAACAACAACCTCAACATTGAAAAACAAGAACAACCTCAACATTGAAAAACACCAACAAATTCAACAACAACCTCAACATTGAAAAACACCAACAAATTCAACAACAACCTCAACATTGAAAAACACCAACAAATTCAACAACAACCTCAACATTGAAAAACAACAACAACCTCAACATTGAAAAACACCAACAAATTCAACAACAACATCAACATTGAAAAACAACAACAACCTCAACATTGAAAAACACCAACAAATTCAACAACAACCTCAACATTGAAAAACACCAACAAATTCAACAACAACCTCAGCATTGAAAAACAACAACAACCTCAACATTGAAAAACCCCAACAAATTCAACAACAATCTCAACATTGAAAAACAGCAACAACCTCAACATTGAAAAACACCAACAAATTCAACAACAACTTCAACATTGAAAAATACCAACAAATTCAACAGCAACCTCGAAATTGAAAAACACCAACAAATTCAACAACAACCTCAACATTGAAAAACAACCACAACCTGAACATTGAAAAACACCAACAAATTCAACAACAACCTCAGCATTGAAAAACAACAACAACCTCAACATTGAAAAACACCAATATATTCAACAACAAGCTCAACATTTAAAAACACCAACAAATTCAACAGCAACCTCAACATTGAAAAACAACAACAACCTCAGCATTAAAAAACACCAACAAATTCAACAACAACCTCAACATTGAAAAACAACAACAACCTCAACATTGAAAAACACCAACAAATTCAACAATAACCTCAACATTGAAAAACTCCAACAAATTCAGCAACAACCTCAACATTGAAAAACGCCAACAAATTCAACAACAACCTCAACATTGAAAAACACCAACAAATTCAACAACAACCTCAACATTGAAAAACAACAAGAACCTCAACATTGAAAAACACCAGCAAATTCAACAACAAATTCAACATTGAAAAACACCAACAAATTCAACAACAACCTCGACAGTGAAAATCACCAGCAAATTCAACAACAACCTCCACATTGAACAACAACAACAACCTCAACATTGAAAAACACCAACAAATTCAACAACAACCTCAACTTTGAAAAACAACAACAACCTCAACATTGAAAAACACCAACAAATTCAACAACAACCTCAACATTTAAAAACACCAACAAATTCAACGAACAACTTCAACATTGAAAAACACCAACAAATTCAACAACAACCTCGACATTGAAAAACACCAACAAATTCAACAACAACCTCAACATTGAAAAACTACAACAACCTCAACATTGAAAAACACCAACAAATACAACAACAACCTCAACATTGAAAAACAACAACAACCTCAACATTGAAAAACACCAACAAATTCAACAACAACCTCAACATTGAAAAACACCAACAAATTCAACAACAACCTCAACATTGAAAAACAGCAACAACCTCAACATTGAAAAACAACAACAACCTCAACATTGAAAAACACCAACAAATTCAACAACAACCTCAACATTGAAAAACACCAACAAATTCAACAACAACCTCAACATTGGAAAACAACAACAACCTCAACATTGAAAAACACCAACAAATTCAACAACAACCTCAACATTGAAAAACAACAACAACCTCAACATTGAAAAACACCAACAAATTCAACAACAACCTCAACATTTAAAAACACGAACAAATTCAACAACAACCTCAAAATTGAAAAACAACAACAACCTCAACATTGAAAAACACCAACAAATTCAACAACAACTTCAACATTGAAAAACACCAACAAATTCAACAACAACCTCGACATTGAAAAACACCATCAAATTCAACAACAACCTCAAAATTGAAAAACAACAACAACCTCAACATTGAAAAACACCAACAAATTCAACAACAACCTCAACATTTAAAAACACGAACAAATTCAACAACAACCTCAAAATTGAAAAACAACAACAACCTCAACATTGAAAAACACCAACAAATTCAACAACAACTTCAACATTGAAAAACACCAACAAATTCAACAACAACCTCGACATTGAAAAACACCATCAAATTCAACAACAACCTCAAAATTGAAAAACAACAACAACCTCAACATTGAAAAACACGAACAAATTCAACAACAACCTCAACATTGAAAAACACCAACAAATTCAACAACAAACTCAACATTTAAAAACGCCAACAAATTCAACAACAACCTCAACATTGAAAAACAACAACAACCTCAACATTGAAAAACACCAACAAATTCAACAACAAATTCAACATTGAAAAACACCAACAAATTCAACAACAACCTCGACATTGAAAAACACCAAGAAATTCAACAACAACCTCAACTTTGAAAAACACCAACAAATTCAACAACAACCTCAACTTTGAAAAACACCAACAAATTCAACAACAACCTCAACATTGAAAACACCAACAAATTCAACAACAACTTCAACATTGAAAAACAGCAACAAATTCAACAACAACCTCAACATTTAAAAACGCCAACAAATTCAACAACAACCTCAACATTGAAAAACACCAACAAATTCAACAATAACCTCAACATTGAAAAACAACAACAACCTCAACATTGAAAAACACCAATGAATTCAACAACAACCTCAACATTGAAAAACACCAACAAATTCAACAACAACCTCAAAATTGAAAAACAACAACAACCTCAACATTGAAAAACACCATCAAATTCAACAACAACCTCAACATTGAAAAACAACAACAACCTCAACATTGAAAAACACCAACAAATTCAACAACAACCTCAACATTGAAAAACAACAACAAATTCAACAACAACCTCAACATTGAAAAACACCAACAAATTCAACAACAACCTCAACATTGAAAAACAACAACAACCTCAACATTGAAAAACACCAACAAATTCAACAACAACATCAAAATTGAAAAACAACAACAACCTCAACATTGAAAAACACCAACAAATTCAAAAACAACCTCAACATTGAAAAACACCAACAAATTCAACAACAACCTCAGCATTGAAAAACAACAACAACCTCAACATTGAAAAACCCCAACAAATTCAACAACAACCTCAACATTGAAAAACACCAACAACCTCAACATTGAAAAACACCAACAAATTCAACAACAACTTCAACATTGAAAAACACCAACAAATTCAACAGCAACCTCGAAATTGAAAAACACCAACAAATTCAACAACAACCTCAACATTGAAAAACAACAACAACCAGAACATTGAAAAACACCAACAAATTCAACAACAACCTCAGCATTGAAAACAACAACAACCTCAACATTGAAAAACACCAACAAATTCAACAACAACCTCAACATTGAAAAACACCAACAAATTCAACAACAACCTCAACATTGAAAAACACCAACAAATTCAACAACAACCTCAACTTTGAAAAACAACAACAACCTCAACATTGAAAAACACCAACAAATTCAACAACAACATCAACATTGAAAAACAACAACAACCTCAACATTGAAAAACACCAACAAATTCAACAACAACCTCAACATTGAAAAACACCAACAAATTCAACAACAACCTCAGCATTGAAAAACAACAACAACCTCAACATTGAAAAACCCCAACAAATTCAACAACAACCTCAACATTGAAAAACAACAACAACCTCAACATTGAAAAACACCAACAAATTCAACAACAACTTCAACATTGAAAAACACCAACAAATTCAACAGCAACCTCGAAATTGAAAAACACCAACAAATTCAACAACAACCTCAACATTGAAAAACAACAACAACCAGAACATTGAAAAACACCAACAAATTCAACAACAACCTCAGCATTGAAAAACAACAACAACCTCAACATTGAAAAACACCAATATATTCAACAACAACCTCAACATTTAAAAACACCAACAAATTCAACAACAACCTCAACATTGAAAAACAACAACAACCTCAGCATTAAAAAACACCAACAAATTCAACAACAACCTCAACATTGAAAAACAACAACAACCTCAACATTGAAAAACACCAACAAATTCAACAATAACCTCAACATTGAAAAACTCCAACAAATTCAACAACAACCTCAACATTGAAAAACGCCAACAAATTCAACAACAACCTCAACATTGAAAAACACCAACAAATTCAACAACAACCTCGACATTGAAAAACACCAATAAATTCAACAACAACCTCAACTTTGAAAAACATCAACAAATTCAACAACAACCTCAACTTTGAAAAACACCAACAAATTCAACAACAACCTCAACATTGAAAAACACCAACAAATTCAACAACAACCTCAGCATTGAAAAACACCAACAACCTCAACATTGAAAAACAACAACAACCTCAACATTGAAAAACACCAACAAATTCAACAACAACCTCAACATTGAAAAACACCAGCAAATTCAACAACAACCTCAACATTGAAAAACAACAACAACCTCAACATTGAAAAACACCAACAAATTCAACAACAACCTCAACATTGAAAAACAACAACAACCTCAACATTGAAAAACACCAACAAATTCAACAACAACCTCAACATTTAAAAACACGAACAAATTCAACAACAACCTCAAAATTGAAAAACAACAACAACCTCAACATTGAAAAACACCAACAAATTCAACAACAACTTCAACATTGAAAAACACCAACAAATTCAACAACAACCTCGACATTGAAAAACACCATCAAATTCAACAACAACCTCAAAATTGAAAAACAACAACAACCTCAACATTGAAAAACACGAACAAATTCAACAACAACCTCAACATTGAAAAACACCAACAAATTCAACAACAAACTCAACATTTAAAAACGCCAACAAATTCAACAACAACCTCAACATTGAAAAACAACAACAACCTCAACATTGAAAAACACCAACAAATTCAACAACAAATTCAACATTGAAAAACACCAACAAATTCAACAACAACCTCGACATTGAAAATCACCAAGAAATTCAACAACAACCTCAACTTTGAAAAACACCAACAAATTCAACAACAACCTCAACTTTGAAAAACACCAACAAATTCAACAACAACCTCAACATTGAAAACACCAACAAATTCAACAACAACTTCAACATTGAAAAACAGCAACAAATTCAACAACAACCTCAACATTTAAAAACGCCAACAAATTCAACAACAACCTCAACATTGAAAAACACCAACAAATTCAACAATAACCTCAACATTGAAAAACAACAACAACCTCAACATTGAAAAACACCAATGAATTCAACAACAACCTCAACATTGAAAAACACCAACAAATTCAACAACAACCTCAAAATTGAAAAACAACAACAACCTCAACATTGAAAAACACCATCAAATTCAACAACAACCTCAACATTGAAAAACAAGAACAACCTCAACATTGAAAAACACCAACAAATTCAACAACAACCTCAACATTGAAAAACAACAACAAATTCAACAACAACCTCAACATTGAAAAACACCAACAAATTCAACAACAACCTCAACATTGAAAAACAACAACAACCTCAACATTGAAAAACACCAACAAATTCAACAACAACATCAAAATTGAAAAACAACAACAACCTCAACATTGAAAAACACCAACAAATTCAACAACAACCTCAACATTGAAAAACACCAACAAATTCAACAACAACCTCAGCATTGAAAAACAACAACAACCTCAACATTGAAAAACCCCAACAAATTCAACAACAACCTCAACATTGAAAAACACCAACAACCTCAACATTGAAAAACACCAACAAATTCAACAACAACTTCAACATTGAAAAACACCAACAAATTCAACAGCAACCTCGAAATTGAAAAACACCAACAAATTCAACAACAACCTCAACATTGAAAAACAACAACAACCTCAACATTGAAAAACACCAACAAATTCAACAACAACCTCAGCATTGAAAACAACAACAACCTCAACATTGAAAAACACCAACAAATTCAACAACAACCTCAACATTGAAAAACACCAACAAATTCAACAACAACCTCAACATTGAAAAACACCAACAAATTCAACAACAACATCAACATTGAAAAACAACAACAACCTCAACATTGAAAAACACCAACAAATTCAACAACAACCTCAACATTGAAAAACACCAACAAATTCAACAACAACCTCAGCATTGAAAAACAACAACAACCTCAACATTGAAAAACCCCAACAAATTCAACAACAACCTCAACATTGAAAAACAACAACAACCTCAACATTGAAAAACACCAACAAATTCAACAACAACTTCAACATTGAAAAACACCAACAAATTCAACAGCAACCTCGAAATTGAAAAACACCAACAAATTCAACAACAACCTCAACATTGAAAAACAACAACAACCAGAACATTGAAAAACACCAACAAATTCAACAACAACCTCAGCATTGAAAAACAACAACAACCTCAACATTGAAAAACACCAATATATTCAACAACAACCTCAACATTTAAAAACACCAACAAATTCAACAACAACCTCAACATTGAAAAACAACAACAACCTCAGCATTAAAAAACACCAACAAATTCAACAACAACCTCAACATTGAAAAACAACAACAACCTCAACATTGAAAAACACCAACAAATTCAACAATAACCTCAACATTGAAAAACTCCAACAAATTCAACAACAACCTCAACATTGAAAAACGCCAACAAATTCAACAACAACCTCAACATTGAAAAACACCAACAAATTCAACAACAACCTCGACATTGAAAAACACCAATAAATTCAACAACAACCTCAACTTTGAAAAACACCAACAAATTCAACAACAACCTCAACTTTGAAAAACACCAACAAATTCAACAACAACCTCAACATTGAAAACACCAACAAATTCAACAACAACTTCAACATTGAAAAACACCAACAAATTCAACAACAACCTCAACATTTAAAAACGCCAACAAATTCAACAACAACCTCAACATTGAAAAACACCAACAAATTCAACAATAACCTCAACATTGAAAAACAACAACAACCTCAACATTGAAAAACACCAACGAATTCAACAACAACCTCAACATTGAAAAACACCAACAAATTCAACAACAACCTCAACATTGAAAAACAACAACAACCACAACATTGAAAAACACCAACAAATTCAACAACAACCTCAACATTGAAAAACAAGAACAACCTCAACATTGAAAAACACCAACAAATGCAACAACAACCTCAACATTGAAAAACACCAACAAATTCAACAACAACCTCAACATTGAAAAACACCAACAAATTCAACAACAACCTCAACATTAAAAAACAACAACAACCTCAACATTGAAAAACACCAACAAATTCAACAACAACATCAACATTGAAAAACAACAACAACCTCAACATTGAAAAACACCAACAAATTCAACAACAACCTCAACATTGAAAAACACCAACAAATTCAACAACAACCTCAGCATTGAAAAACAACAACAACCTCAACATTGAAAAACCCCAACAAATTCTACAACAACCTCAACATTGAAAAACAACAACAACCTCAACATTGAAAAACACCAACAAATTCAACAACAACTTGAACATTGAAAAACACCAACAAATTCAACAGCAACCTCGAAATTGAAAAACACCAACAAATTCAACAACAACCTCAACATTGAAAAACAACAACAACCTGAACATTGAAAAACACCAACAAATTCAACAACAACCTCAGCATTGAAAAACAACAACAACCTCAACATTGAAAAACACCAATATATTCAACAATAACCTCAACATTTCAAAACACCAACAAATTCAACAACAACCTCAACATTGAAAAACAACAACAACCTCAGCATTAAAAAAACACCAACAAATTCAACAACAACCTCAACATTGAAAAACAACAACAACCTCAACATTGAAAAACACCAACAAATTCAACAATAACCTCAACATTGAAAAACTCCACCAAATTCAACAACAACCTCAACATTGAAAAACGCCAACAAATTCAACAACAACCTCAACATTGAAAAACACCAACAAATTCAACAACAACCTCAACATTGAAAAACAACAACAACCTCAACATTGAAAAACACCAACAAATTCAACAACAAATTCAACATTGAAAAACACCAACAAATTCAACAACAACCTCGACATTGAAAATCACCAGCAAATTCAACAACAACCTCCACATTGAACAACAACAACAACCTCAACATTGAAAGACACCAACAAATTCAACAACAACCTCAACTTTGAAAAACAACAACAACCTCAACATTGAAAAACACCAACAAATTCAACAATAACCTCAACATTGAAAAACTCCAACAAATTCAACAACAACCTCAACATTGAAAAACGCCAACAAATTCAACAACAACCTCAACATTGAAAAACACCAACAAATTCAACAACAACCTCGACATTGAAAAACACCAATAAATTCAACAACAACCTCAACTTTGAAAAACATCAACAAATTCAACAACAACCTCAACTTTGAAAAACACCAACAAATTCAACAACAACCTCAACATTGAAAAACACCAACAAATTCAACAACAACCTCAGCATTGAAAAACACCAACAACCTCAACATTGAAAAACAACAACAACCTCAACATTGAAAAACACCAACAAATTCAACAACAACCTCAACATTGAAAAACACCAGCAAATTCAACAACAACCTCAACATTGAAAAACAACAACAACCTCAACATTGAAAAACACCAACAAATTCAACAACAACCTCAACATTGAAAAACAACAACAACCTCAACATTGAAAAACAGCAACAAATTCAACAACAACCTCAACATTGAAAAACAACAACAACCACAACATTGAAAAACACCAACAAATTCAACAACAACCTCAACATTGAAAAACAAGAACAACCTCAACATTGAAAAACACCAACAAATGCAACAACAACCTCAACATTGAAAAACACCAACAAATTCAACAACAACCTCAACATTGAAAAACACCAACAAATTCAACAACAACCTCAACATTAAAAAACAACAACAACCTCAACATTGAAAAACACCAACAAATTCAACAACAACATCAACATTGAAAAACAACAACAACCTCAACATTGAAAAACACCAACAAATTCAACAACAACCTCAACATTGAAAAACACCAACAAATTCAACAACAACCTCAGCATTGAAAAACAACAACAACCTCAACATTGAAAAACCCCAACAAATTCTACAACAACCTCAACATTGAAAAACAACAACAACCTCAACATTGAAAAACACCAACAAATTCAACAACAACTTGAACACTGAAAAACACCAACAAATTCAACAGCAACCTCGAAATTGAAAAACACCAACAAATTCAACAACAACCTCAACATTGAAAAACAACAACAACCTGAACATTGAAAAACACCAACAAATTCAACAACAACCTCAGCATTGAAAAACAACAACAACCTCAACATTAAAAAAACACCAACAAATTCAACAACAACCTCAACATTGAAAAACAACAACAACCTCAACATTGAAAAACACCAACAAATTCAACAATAACCTCAACATTGAAAAACTCCAACAAATTCAACAACAACCTCAACATTGAAAAACGCCAAAAAATTCAACAACAACCTCAACATTGAAAAACACCAACAAATTCAACAACAACCTCAACATTGAAAAACAACAACAACCTCAACATTGAAAAACACCAACAAATTCAACAACAAATTCAACATTGAAAAACACCAACAAATTCAACAACAACCTCGACATTGAAAATCACCAGCAAATTCAACAACAACCCCCACATTGAACAACAACAACAACCTCAACATTGAAAGACACCAACAAATTCAACAACAACCTCAACTTTGAAAAACAACAACAACCTCAACATTGAAAAACACCAACAAATTCAACAATAACCTCAACATTGAAAAACTCCAACAAATTCAACAGCAACCTCAACATTGAAAAACGCCAACAAATTCAACAACAACCTCAACATTGAAAAACACCAACAAATTCAACAACAACCTCGACATTGAAAAACACCAATAAATTCAACAACAACCTCAACTTTGAAAAACATCAACAAATTCAACAACAACCTCAACTTTGAAAAACACCAACAAATTCAACAACAACCTCAACATTGAAAAACACCAACAAATTCAACAACAACCTCAGCATTGAAAAACACCAACAACCTCAACATTGAAAAACAACAACAACCTCAACATTGAAAAACACCAACAAATTCAACAACAACCTCAACATTGAAAAACACCAGCAAATTCAACAACAACCTCAACATTGAAAAACAACAACAACCTCAACATTGAAAAACACCAACAAATTCAACAACAACCTCAACATTGAAAAACAACAACAACCTCAACATTGAAAAACACCAACAAATTCAACAACAACCTCAACATTTAAAAACACGAACAAATTCAACAACAACCTCAAAATTGAAAAACAACAACAACCTCAACATTGAAAAACACCAACAAATTCAACAACAACTTCAACATTGAAAAACACCAACAAATTCAACAACAACCTCGACATTGAAAAACACCATCAAATTCAACAACAACCTCAAAATTGAAAAACAACAACAACCTCAACATTGAAAAACACGAACAAATTCAACAACAACCTCAACATTGAAAAACACCAACAAATTCAACAACAAACTCAACATTTAAAAACGCCAACAAATTCAACAACAACCTCAACATTGAAAAACAACAACAACCTCAACATTGAAAAACACCAACAAATTCAACAACAAATTCAACATTGAAAAACACCAACAAATTCAACAACAACCTCGACATTGAAAAACACCAAGAAATTCAACAACAACCTCAACTTTGAAAAACACCAACAAATTCAACAACAACCTCAACTTTGAAAAACACCAACAAATTCAACAACAACCTCAACATTGAAAACACCAACAAATTCAACAACAACTTCAACATTGAAAAACAGCAACAAATTCAACAACAACCTCAACATTTAAAAACGCCAACAAATTCAACAACAACCTCAACATTGAAAAACACCAACAAATTCAACAATAACCTCAACATTGAAAAACAACAACAACCTCAACATTGAAAAACACCAATGAATTCAACAACAACCTCAACATTGAAAAACACCAACAAATTCAACAACAACCTCAAAATTGAAAAACAACAACAACCTCAACATTGAAAAACACCATCAAATTCAACAACAACCTCAACATTGAAAAACAAGAACAACCTCAACATTGAAAAACACCAACAAATTCAACAACAACCTCAACATTGAAAAACAACAACAAATTCAACAACAACCTCAACATTGAAAAACACCAACAAATTCAACAACAACCTCAACATTGAAAAACAACAACAACCTCAACATTGAAAAACACCAACAAATTCAACAACAACATCAAAATTGAAAAACAACAACAACCTCAACATTGAAAAACACCAACAAATTCAACAACAACCTCAACATTGAAAAACACCAACAAATTCAACAACAACCTCAGCATTGAAAAACAACAACAACCTCAACATTGAAAAACACCAACAAATTCAACAACAACCTCAACATTGAAAAACACCAACAACCTCAACATTGAAAAACACCAACAAATTCAACAACAACTTCAACATTGAAAAACACCAACAAATTCAACAGCAACCTCGAAATTGAAAAACACCAACAAATTCAACAACAACCTCAACATTGAAAAACAACAACAACCAGAACATTGAAAAACACCAACAAATTCAACAACAACCTCAGCATTGAAAACAACAACAACCTCAACATTGAAAAACACCAACAAATTCAACAACAACCTCAACATTGAAAAACACCAACAAATTCAACAACAACCTCAACATTGAAAAACACCAACAAATTCAACAACAACATCAACATTGAAAAACAACAACAACCTCAACATTGAAAAACACCAACAAATTCAACAACAACCTCAACATTGAAAAACACCAACAAATTCAACAACAACCTCAGCATTGAAAAACAACAACAACCTCAACATTGAAAAACCCCAACAAATTCTACAACAACCTCAACATTGAAAAACAACAACAACCTCAACATTGAAAAACACCAACAAATTCAACAACAACTTGAACATTGAAAAACACCAACAAATTCAACAGCAACCTCGAAATTGAAAAACACCAACAAATTCAACAACAACCTCAACATTGAAAAACAACAACAACCTGAACATTGAAAAACACCAACAAATTCAACAACAACCTCAGCATTGAAAAACAACAACAACCTCAACATTGAAAAACACCAATATATTCAACAATAACCTCAACATTTCAAAACACCAACAAATTCAACAACAACCTCAACATTGAAAAACAACAACAACCTCAGCATTAAAAAAACACCAACAAATTCAACAACAACCTCAACATTGAAAAACAACAACAACCTCAACATTGAAAAACACCAACAAATTCAACAATAACCTCAACATTGAAAAACTCCACCAAATTCAACAACAACCTCAACATTGAAAAACGCCAACAAATTCAACAACAACCTCAACATTGAAAAACACCAACAAATTCAACAACAACCTCAACATTGAAAAACAACAACAACCTCAACATTGAAAAACACCAACAAATTCAACAACAAATTCAACATTGAAAAACACCAACAAATTCAACAACAACCTCGACATTGAAAATCACCAGCAAATTCAACAACAACCTCCACATTGAACAACAACAACAACCTCAACATTGAAAGACACCAACAAATTCAACAACAACCTCAACTTTGAAAAACAACAACAACCTCAACATTGAAAAACACCAACAAATTCAACAATAACCTCAACATTGAAAAACTCCAACAAATTCAACAACAACCTCAACATTGAAAAACGCCAACAAATTCAACAACAACCTCAACATTGAAAAACACCAACAAATTCAACAACAACCTCGACATTGAAAAACACCAATAAATTCAACAACAACCTCAACTTTGAAAAACATCAACAAATTCAACAACAACCTCAACTTTGAAAAACACCAACAAATTCAACAACAACCTCAACATTGAAAAACACCAACAAATTCAACAACAACCTCAGCATTGAAAAACACCAACAACCTCAACATTGAAAAACAACAACAACCTCAACATTGAAAAACACCAACAAATTCAACAACAACCTCAACATTGAAAAACACCAGCAAATTCAACAACAACCTCAACATTGAAAAACAACAACAACCTCAACATTGAAAAACACCAACAAATTCAACAACAACCTCAACATTGAAAAACAACAACAACCTCAACATTGAAAAACAGCAACAAATTCAACAACAACCTCAACATTGAAAAACAACAACAACCACAACATTGAAAAACACCAACAAATTCAACAACAACCTCAACATTGAAAAACAAGAACAACCTCAACATTGAAAAACACCAACAAATGCAACAACAACCTCAACATTGAAAAACACCAACAAATTCAACAACAACCTCAACATTGAAAAACACCAACAAATTCAACAACAACCTCAACATTAAAAAACAACAACAACCTCAACATTGAAAAACACCAACAAATTCAACAACAACATCAACATTGAAAAACAACAACAACCTCAACATTGAAAAACACCAACAAATTCAACAACAACCTCAACATTGAAAAACACCAACAAATTCAACAACAACCTCAGCATTGAAAAACAACAACAACCTCAACATTGAAAAACCCCAACAAATTCTACAACAACCTCAACATTGAAAAACAACAACAACCTCAACATTGAAAAACACCAACAAATTCAACAACAACTTGAACATTGAAAAACACCAACAAATTCAACAGCAACCTCGAAATTGAAAAACACCAACAAATTCAACAACAACCTCAACATTGAAAAACAACAACAACCTGAACATTGAAAAACACCAACAAATTCAACAACAACCTCAGCATTGAAAAACAACAACAACCTCAACATTAAAAAAACACCAACAAATTCAACAACAACCTCAACATTGAAAAACAACAACAACCTCAACATTGAAAAACACCAACAAATTCAACAATAACCTCAACATTGAAAAACTCCAACAAATTCAACAACAACCTCAACATTGAAAAACGCCAACAAATTCAACAACAACCTCAACATTGAAAAGCACCAACAAATTCAACAACAACCTCAACATTGAAAAACAACAACAACCTCAACATTGAAAAACACCAACAAATTCAACAACAACATCAAAATTGAAAAACAACAACAACCTCAACATTGAAAAACACCAACAAATTCAACAACAACCTCAACATTGAAAAACACCAACAAATTCAACAACAACCTCAGCATTGAAAAACAACAACAACCTCAACATTGAAAAACACCAACAAATTCAACAACAACCTCAACATTGAAAAACACCAACAACCTCAACATTGAAAAACACCAACAAATTCAACAACAACTTCAACATTGAAAAACACCAACAAATTCAACAGCAACCTCGAAATTGAAAAACACCAACAAATTCAACAACAACCTCAACATTGAAAAACAACAACAACCAGAACATTGAAAAACACCAACAAATTCAACAACAACCTCAGCATTGAAAACAACAACAACCTCAACATTGAAAAACACCAACAAATTCAACAACAACCTCAACATTGAAAAACACCAACAAATTCAACAACAACCTCAACATTGAAAAACACCAACAAATTCAACAACAACATCAACATTGAAAAACAACAACAACCTCAACATTGAAAAACACCAACAAATTCAACAACAACCTCAACATTGAAAAACACCAACAAATTCAACAACAACCTCAGCATTGAAAAACAACAACAACCTCAACATTGAAAAACCCCAACAAATTCTACAACAACCTCAACATTGAAAAACAACAACAACCTCAACATTGAAAAACACCAACAAATTCAACAACAACTTGAACATTGAAAAACACCAACAAATTCAACAGCAACCTCGAAATTGAAAAACACCAACAAATTCAACAACAACCTCAACATTGAAAAACAACAACAACCTGAACATTGAAAAACACCAACAAATTCAACAACAACCTCAGCATTGAAAAACAACAACAACCTCAACATTGAAAAACACCAATATATTCAACAATAACCTCAACATTTCAAAACACCAACAAATTCAACAACAACCTCAACATTGAAAAACAACAACAACCTCAGCATTAAAAAAACACCAACAAATTCAACAACAACCTCAACATTGAAAAACAACAACAACCTCAACATTGAAAAACACCAACAAATTCAACAATAACCTCAACATTGAAAAACTCCACCAAATTCAACAACAACCTCAACATTGAAAAACGCCAACAAATTCAACAACAACCTCAACATTGAAAAACACCAACAAATTCAACAACAACCTCAACATTGAAAAACAACAACAACCTCAACATTGAAAAACACCAACAAATTCAACAACAAATTCAACATTGAAAAACACCAACAAATTCAACAACAACCTCGACATTGAAAATCACCAGCAAATTCAACAACAACCTCCACATTGAACAACAACAACAACCTCAACATTGAAAGACACCAACAAATTCAACAACAACCTCAACTTTGAAAAACAACAACAACCTCAACATTGAAAAACACCAACAAATTCAACAATAACCTCAACATTGAAAAACTCCAACAAATTCAACAACAACCTCAACATTGAAAAACGCCAACAAATTCAACAACAACCTCAACATTGAAAAACACCAACAAATTCAACAACAACCTCGACATTGAAAAACACCAATAAATTCAACAACAACCTCAACTTTGAAAAACATCAACAAATTCAACAACAACCTCAACTTTGAAAAACACCAACAAATTCAACAACAACCTCAACATTGAAAAACACCAACAAATTCAACAACAACCTCAGCATTGAAAAACACCAACAACCTCAACATTGAAAAACAACAACAACCTCAACATTGAAAAACACCAACAAATTCAACAACAACCTCAACATTGAAAAACACCAGCAAATTCAACAACAACCTCAACATTGAAAAACAACAACAACCTCAACATTGAAAAACACCAACAAATTCAACAACAACCTCAACATTGAAAAACAACAACAACCTCAACATTGAAAAACAGCAACAAATTCAACAACAACCTCAACATTGAAAAACAACAACAACCACAACATTGAAAAACACCAACAAATTCAACAACAACCTCAACATTGAAAAACAAGAACAACCTCAACATTGAAAAACACCAACAAATGCAACAACAACCTCAACATTGAAAAACACCAACAAATTCAACAACAACCTCAACATTGAAAAACACCAACAAATTCAACAACAACCTCAACATTAAAAAACAACAACAACCTCAACATTGAAAAACACCAACAAATTCAACAACAACATCAACATTGAAAAACAACAACAACCTCAACATTGAAAAACACCAACAAATTCAACAACAACCTCAACATTGAAAAACACCAACAAATTCAACAACAACCTCAGCATTGAAAAACAACAACAACCTCAACATTGAAAAACCCCAACAAATTCTACAACAACCTCAACATTGAAAAACAACAACAACCTCAACATTGAAAAACACCAACAAATTCAACAACAACTTGAACATTGAAAAACACCAACAAATTCAACAGCAACCTCGAAATTGAAAAACACCAACAAATTCAACAACAACCTCAACATTGAAAAACAACAACAACCTGAACATTGAAAAACACCAACAAATTCAACAACAACCTCAGCATTGAAAAACAACAACAACCTCAACATTAAAAAAACACCAACAAATTCAACAACAACCTCAACATTGAAAAACAACAACAACCTCAACATTGAAAAACACCAACAAATTCAACAATAACCTCAACATTGAAAAACTCCAACAAATTCAACAACAACCTCAACATTGAAAAACGCCAACAAATTCAACAACAACCTCAACATTGAAAAGCACCAACAAATTCAACAACAACCTCAACATTGAAAAACAACAACAACCTCAACATTGAAAAACACCAACAAATTCAACAACAAATTCAACATTGAAAAACACCAACAAATTCAACAACAACCTCGACATTGAAAATCACCAGCAAATTCAACAACAACCCCCACATTGAACAACAACAACAACCTCAACATTGAAAGACACCAACAAATTCAACAACAACCTCAACTTTGAAAAACAACAACAACCTCAACATTGAAAAACACCAACAAATTCAACAATAACCTCAACATTGAAAAACTCCAACAAATTCAACAGCAACCTCAACATTGAAAAACGCCAACAAATTCAACAACAACCTCAACATTGAAAAACACCAACAAATTCAACAACAACCTCGACATTGAAAAACACCAATAAATTCAACAACAACCTCAACTTTGAAAAACATCAACAAATTCAACAACAACCTCAACTTTGAAAAACACCAACAAATTCAACAACAACCTCAACATTGAAAAACACCAACAAATTCAACAACAACCTCAGCATTGAAAAACACCAACAACCTCAACATTGAAAAACAACAACAACCTCAACATTGAAAAACACCAACAAATTCAACAACAACCTCAACATTGAAAAACACCAGCAAATTCAACAACAACCTCAACATTGAAAAACAACAACAACCTCAACATTGAAAAACACCAACAAATTCAACAACAACCTCAACATTGAAAAACAACAACAACCTCAACATTGAAAAACACCAACAAATTCAACAACAACCTCAACATTTAAAAACACGAACAAATTCAACAACAACCTCAAAATTGAAAAACAACAACAACCTCAACATTGAAAAACACCAACAAATTCAACAACAACTTCAACATTGAAAAACACCAACAAATTCAACAACAACCTCGACATTGAAAAACACCATCAAATTCAACAACAACCTCAGAATTGAAAAACAACAACAACCTCAACATTGAAAAACACGAACAAATTCAACAACAACCTCAACATTGAAAAACACCAACAAATTCAACAACAAACTCAACATTTAAAAACGCCAACAAATTCAACAACAACCTCAACATTGAAAAACAACAACAACCTCAACATTGAAAAACACCAACAAATTCAACAACAAATTCAACATTGAAAAACACCAACAAATTCAACAACAACCTCGACATTGAAAAACACCAAGAAATTCAACAACAACCTCAACTTTGAAAAACACCAACAAATTCAACAACAACCTCAACTTTGAAAAACACCAACAAATTCAACAACAACCTCAACATTGAAAACACCAACAAATTCAACAACAACTTCAACATTGAAAAACAGCAACAAATTCAACAACAACCTCAACATTTAAAAACGCCAACAAATTCAACAACAACCTCAACATTGAAAAACACCAATGAATTCAACAACAACCTCAACATTGAAAAACACCAACAAATTCAACAACAACCTCAAAATTGAAAAACAACAACAACCTCAACATTGAAAAACACCATCAAATTCAACAACAACCTCAACATTGAAAAACAAGAACAACCTCAACATTGAAAAACACCAACAAATTCAACAACAACCTCAACATTGAAAAACAACAACAAATTCAACAACAACCTCAACATTGAAAAACACCAACAAATTCAACAACAACCTCAACATTGAAAAACAACAACAACCTCAACATTGAAAAACACCAACAAATTCAACAACAACATCAAAATTGAAAAACAACAACAACCTCAACATTGAAAAACACCAACAAATTCAACAACAACCTCAACATTGAAAAACACCAACAAATTCAACAACAACCTCAGCATTGAAAAACAACAACAACCTCAACATTGAAAAACCCCAACAAATTCAACAACAACCTCAACATTGAAAAACACCAACAACCTCAACATTGAAAAACACCAACAAATTCAACAACAACTTCAACATTGAAAAACACCAACAAATTCAACAGCAACCTCGAAATTGAAAAACACCAACAAATTCAACAACAACCTCAACATTGAAAAACAACAACAACCAGAACATTGAAAAACACCAACAAATTCAACAACAACCTCAGCATTGAAAACAACAACAACCTCAACATTGAAAAACACCAACAAATTCAACAACAACCTCAACATTGAAAAACACCAACAAATTCAACAACAACCTCAACATTGAAAAACACCAACAAATTCAACAACAACATCAACATTGAAAAACAACAACAACCTCAACATTGAAAAACACCAACAAATTCAACAACAACCTCAACATTGAAAAACACCAACAAATTCAACAACAACCTCAGCATTGAAAAACAACAACAACCTCAACATTGAAAAACCCCAACAAATTCAACAACAACCTCAACATTGAAAAACAACAACAACCTCAACATTGAAAAACACCAACAAATTCAACAACAACTTCAACATTGAAAAACACCAACAAATTCAACAGCAACCTCGAAATTGAAAAACACCAACAAATTCAACAACAACCTCAACATTGAAAAACAACAACAACCAGAACATTGAAAAACACCAACAAATTCAACAACAACCTCAGCATTGAAAAACAACAACAACCTCAACATTGAAAAACACCAATATATTCAACAACAACCTCAACATTTAAAAACACCAACAAATTCAACAACAACCTCAACATTGAAAAACAACAACAACCTCAGCATTAAAAAACACCAACAAATTCAACAACAACCTCAACATTGAAAAACAACAACAACCTCAACATTGAAAAACACCAACAAATTCAACAATAACCTCAACATTGAAAAACTCCAACAAATTCAACAACAACCTCAACATTGAAAAACGCCAACAAATTCAACAACAACCTCAACATTGAAAAACACCAACAAATTCAACAACAACCTCGACATTGAAAAACACCAATAAATTCAACAACAACCTCAACTTTGAAAAACACCAACAAATTCAACAACAACCTCAACTTTGAAAAACACCAACAAATTCAACAACAACCTCAACATTGAAAACACCAACAAATTCAACAACAACTTCAACATTGAAAAACACCAACAAATTCAACAACAACCTCAACATTTAAAAACGCCAACAAATTCAACAACAACCTCAACATTGAAAAACACCAACAAATTCAACAATAACCTCAACATTGAAAAACAACAACAACCTCAACATTGAAAAACACCAACGAATTCAACAACAACCTCAACATTGAAAAACACCAACAAATTCAACAACAACCTCAACATTGAAAAACAACAACAACCACAACATTGAAAAACACCAACAAATTCAACAACAACCTCAACATTGAAAAACAAGAACAACCTCAACATTGAAAAACACCAACAAATGCAACAACAACCTCAACATTGAAAAACACCAACAAATTCAACAACAACCTCAACATTGAAAAACACCAACAAATTCAACAACAACCTCAACATTAAAAAACAACAACAACCTCAACATTGAAAAACACCAACAAATTCAACAACAACATCAACATTGAAAAACAACAACAACCTCAACATTGAAAAACACCAACAAATTCAACAACAACCTCAACATTGAAAAACACCAACAAATTCAACAACAACCTCAGCATTGAAAAACAACAACAACCTCAACATTGAAAAACCCCAACAAATTCTACAACAACCTCAACATTGAAAAACAACAACAACCTCAACATTGAAAAACACCAACAAATTCAACAACAACTTGAACATTGAAAAACACCAACAAATTCAACAGCAACCTCGAAATGGAAAAACACCAACAAATTCAACAACAACCTCAACATTGAAAAACAACAACAACCTGAACATTGAAAAACACCAACAAATTCAACAACAACCTCAGCATTGAAAAACAACAACAACCTCAACATTGAAAAACACCAATATATTCAACAATAACCTCAACATTTCAAAACACCAACAAATTCAACAACAACCTCAACATTGAAAAACAACAACAACCTCAGCATTAAAAAAACACCAACAAATTCAACAACAACCTCAACATTGAAAAACAACAACAACCTCAACATCGAAAAACACCAACAAATTCAACAATAACCTCAACATTGAAAAACTCCAACAAATTCAACAACAACCTCAACATTGAAAAACGCCAACAAATTCAACAACAACCTCAACATTGAAAAACACCAACAAATTCAACAACAACCTCAACATTGAAAAACAACAACAACCTCAACATTGAAAAACACCAACAAATTCAACAACAAATTCAACATTGAAAAACACCAACAAATTCAACAACAACCTCGACATTGAAAATCACCAGCAAATTCAACAACAACCTCCACATTGAACAACAACAACAACCTCAACATTGAAAGACACCAACAAATTCAACAACAACCTCAACTTTGAAAAACAACAACAACCTCAACATTGAAAAACACCAACAAATTCAACAACAACCTCAACATTTAAAAACACCAACAAATTCAACGAACAATTTCAACATTGAAAAACACCAACAAATTCAACAACAACCTCGACATTGAAAAACACCAACAAATTCAACAACAACCTCAACATTGAAAAACTACAACAACCTCAACATTGAAAAACACCAACAAATACAACAACAACCTCAACATTGAAAAACAACAACAACCTCAACATTGAAAAACACCAACAAATTCAACAACAACCTCAACATTGAAAAACACCAACAAATTCAACAACAACCTCAACATTGAAAAACAACAACCTCAACATTGAAAAACAACAACAACCTCAACATTGAAAAACACCAACAAATTCAACAACAACCTCAACATTGAAAAACACCAACAAATTCAACAACAACCTCAACATTGAAAAACAACAACAACCTCAACATTGAAAAACACCAACAAATTCAACAACAACCTCAACATTGAAAAACAGCAACAACCTCAACATTGAAAAACACCAACAAATTCAACAACAACCTCAACATTTAAAAACACCAACAAATTCAACAACAACCTCAAAATTGAAAAACAACAACAACCTAAACATTGAAAAACAGCAACAAATTCAACAACAACTTCAACATTGAAAAACACCAACAAATTCAACAACAACCTCGACATTGAAAAACACCATCAAATTCAACAACAACCTCAAAATTGAAAAACAACAACAACCTCAACATTGAAAAACACGAACAAATTCAAAAACAACCTCAACATTGAAAAACACCAACAAATTCAACAACAACCTTAACATTTAAAAACGCCAACAAATTCAACAACAACCTCAGCATTGAAAAACACCAACAAGTTCAACAACAACCTCAACATTGAAACACAACAACAACCTCAACATTGAAAAACACCAACAAATTCAACAACAAATTCAACATTGAGAAACACCTACAAATTCAACAACAACCTCGACATTGAAAAACACCAACAAATTCAACAACAAGCTCAACTTTGAAAAACACCAACAAATTCAACAACAACCTCAACATTGAAAACACCAACAAATTCAACAACAACCTCAACATTGAAAAACTACAACAACCTCAACATTGAAAAATACCAACAAATACAACAACAACCTCAACATTGAAAAACAACAACAACCTCAACATTGAAAAACACCAACAAATTCAACAACAACCTCAACATTGAAAAACACCAACAAATTCAACAACAACCTCAACATTGAAAAACACCAACAACCTCAACATTGAAAAACAACAACAACCTCAACATTGAAAAACACCAACAAATTCAACAACAACCTCAACATTGAAAAACACCAACAAATTCAACAACAACCTCAACATTGAAAAACAACAACAACCACAACATTGAAAAACACCAACAAATTCAACAACAACCTCAACATTGAAAAACAAGAACAACCTCAACATTGAAAAACACCAACAAATGCAACAACAACCTCAACATTGAAAAACACCAACAAATTCAACAACAACCTCAACATTGAAAAACACCAACAAATTCAACAACAACCTCAACATTAAAAAACAACAACAACCTCAACATTGAAAAACACCAACAAATTCAACAACAACATCAACATTGAAAAACAACAACAACCTCAACATTGAAAAACACCAACAAATTCAACAACAACCTCAACATTGAAAAACACCAACAAATTCAACAACAACCTCAGCATTGAAAAACAACAACAACCTCAACATTGAAAAACCCCAACAAATTCTACAACAACCTCAACATTGAAAAACAACAACAACCTCAACATTGAAAAACACCAACAAATTCAACAACAACTTGAACATTGAAAAACACCAACAAATTCAACAGCAACCTCGAAATTGAAAAACACCAACAAATTCAACAACAACCTCAACATTGAAAAACAACAACAACCTGAACATTGAAAAACACCAACAAATTCAACAACAACCTCAGCATTGAAAAACAACAACAACCTCAACATTGAAAAACACCAATATATTCAACAACAACCTCAACATTGAAAAACAACAACAACCTCAACATTGAAAAACAACAACAACCTCAACATTGAAAAACACCAACAAATTCAACAACAACCTCAACATTGAAAAACACCAACAAATTCAACAACAACCTCAACATTGAAAAACAACAACAACCTCAACATTGAAAAACACCAACAAATTCAACAACAACCTCAACATTGAAAAACAGCAACAACCTCAACATTGAAAAACACCAACAAATTCAACAACAACCTCAACATTTAAAAACACCAACAAATTCAACAACAACCTCAAAATTGAAAAACAACAACAACCTAAACATTGAAAAACAGCAACAAATTCAACAACAACTTCAACATTGAAAAACACCAACAAATTCAACAACAACCTCGACATTGAAAAACACCATCAAATTCAACAACAACCTCGACATTGAAAAACACCAACAAATTCAACAACAACCTCAACATTGAAAAACTACAACAACCTCAACATTGAAAAACACCAACAAATACAACAACAACCTCAACATTGTAAAACAACAACAACCTCAACATTGAAAAACACCAACAAATTCAACAACAACCTCAACATTGAAAAACACCAACAAATTCAACAACAACCTCAACATTGAAAAACAACAACCTCAACATTGAAAAACAACAACAACCTCAACATTGAAAAACACCAACAAATTCAACAACAACCTCAACATTGAAAAACACCAACAAATTCAACAACAACCTCAACATTGAAAAACAACAACAACCTCAACATTGAAAAACACCAACAAATTCAACAACAGCCTCAACATTGAAAAACAGCAACAACCTCAACATTGAAAAACACCAACAAATTCAACAACAACCTCAACATTTAAAAACACCAACAAATTCAACAACAACCTCAAAATTGAAAAACAACAACAACCTAAACATTGAAAAACAGCAACAAATTCAACAACAACTTCAACATTGAAAAACACCAACAAATTCAACAACAACCTCGACATTGAAAAACACCAACAAATTCAACAACAACCTCAACATTGAAAAACTACAACAACCTCAACATTGAAAAATACCAACAAATACAACAACAACCTCAACATTGAAAAACAACAACAACCTCAACATTGAAAAACACCAACAAATTCAACAACAACCTCAACATTGAAAAACACCAACAAATTCAACAACAACCTCAACATTGAAAAACACCAACAACCTCAACATTGAAAAACAACAACAACCTCAACATTGAAAAACACCAACAAATTCAACAACAACCTCAACATTGAAAAACACCAACAAATTCAACAACAACCTCAACATTGAAAAACAACAACAACCACAACATTGAAAAACACCAACAAATTCAACAACAACCTCAACATTGAAAAACAAGAACAACCTCAACATTGAAAAACACCAACAAATGCAACAACAACCTCAACATTGAAAAACACCAACAAATTCAACAACAACCTCAACATTGAAAAACACCAACAAATTCAACAACAACCTCAACATTAAAAAACAACAACAACCTCAACATTGAAAAACACCAACAAATTCAACAACAACATCAACATTGAAAAACAACAACAACCTCAACATTGAAAAACACCAACAAATTCAACAACAACCTCAACATTGAAAAACACCAACAAATTCAACAACAACCTCAGCATTGAAAAACAACAACAACCTCAACATTGAAAAACCCCAACAAATTCTACAACAACCTCAACATTGAAAAACAACAACAACCTCAACATTGAAAAACACCAACAAATTCAACAACAACTTGAACATTGAAAAACACCAACAAATTCAACAGCAACCTCGAAATTGAAAAACACCAACAAATTCAACAACAACCTCAACATTGAAAAACAACAACAACCTGAACATTGAAAAACACCAACAAATTCAACAACAACCTCAGCATTGAAAAACAACAACAACCTCAACATTGAAAAACACCAATATATTCAACAACAACCTCAACATTGAAAAACAACAACAACCTCAACATTGAAAAACAACAACAACCTCAACATTGAAAAACACCAACAAATTCAACAACAACCTCAACATTGAAAAACACCAACAAATTCAACAACAACCTCAACATTGAAAAACAACAACAACCTCAACATTGAAAAACACCAACAAATTCAACAACAACCTCAACATTGAAAAACAGCAACAACCTCAACATTGAAAAACACCAACAAATTCAACAACAACCTCAACATTTAAAAACACCAACAAATTCAACAACAACCTCAAAATTGAAAAACAACAACAACCTAAACATTGAAAAACAGCAACAAATTCAACAACAACTTCAACATTGAAAAACACCAACAAATTCAACAACAACCTCGACATTGAAAAACACCATCAAATTCAACAACAACCTCGACATTGAAAAACACCAACAAATTCACCAACAACCTCAACATTGAAAAACTACAACAACCTCAACATTGAAAAACACCAACAAATACAACAACAACCTCAACATTGTAAAACAACAACAACCTCAACATTGAAAAACACCAACAAATTCAACAACAACCTCAACATTGAAAAACACCAACAAATTCAACAACAACCTCAACATTGAAAAACAACAACCTCAACATTGAAAAACAACAACAACCTCAACATTGAAAAACACCAACAAATTCAACAACAACCTCAACATTGAAAAACACCAACAAATTCAACAACAACCTCAACATTGAAAAACAACAACAACCTCAACATTGAAAAACACCAACAAATTCAACAACAGCCTCAACATTGAAAAACAGCAACAACCTCAACATTGAAAAACACCAACAAATTCAACAACAACCTCAACATTTAAAAACACCAACAAATTCAACAACAACCTCAAAATTGAAAAACAACAACAACCTAAACATTGAAAAACAGCAACAAATTCAACAACAACTTCAACATTGAAAAACACCAACAAATTCAACAACAACCTCGACATTGAAAAACACCATCAAATTCAACAACAACCTCAAAATTGAAAAACAACAACAACCTCAACATTGAAAAACACGAACAAATTCAAAAACAACCTCAACATTGAAAAACACCAACAAATTCAACAACAACCTTAACATTTAAAAACGCCAACAAATTCAACAACAACCTCAGCATTGAAAAACACCAACAAGTTCAACAACAACCTCAACATTGAAAAACAACAACAACCTCAACATTGAAAAACACCAACAAATTCAACAACAAATTCAACATTGAGAAACACCTACAAATTCAACAACAACCTCGACATTGAAAAACACCAACAAATTCAACAACAAGCTCAACTTTGAAAAACACCAACAAATTCAACAACAACCTCAACATTGAAAACACCAACAAATTCAACAACAACCTCAACATTGAAAAACTACAACAACCTCAACATTGAAAAATACCAACAAATACAACAACAACCTCAACATTGAAAAACAACAACAACCTCAACATTGAAAAACACCAACAAATTCAACAACAACCTCAACATTGAAAAACACCAACAAATTCAACAACAACCTCAACATTGAAAAACACCAACAACCTCAACATTGAAAAACAACAACAACCTCAACATTGAAAAACACCAACAAATTCAACAACAACCTCAACATTGAAAAACACCAACAAATTCAACAACAACCTCAACATTGAAAAACAACAACAACCACAACATTGAAAAACACCAACAAATTCAACAACAACCTCAACATTGAAAAACAAGAACAACCTCAACATTGAAAAACACCAACAAATGCAACAACAACCTCAACATTGAAAAACACCAACAAATTCAACAACAACCTCAACATTGAAAAACACCAACAAATTCAACAACAACCTCAACATTAAAAAACAACAACAACCTCAACATTGAAAAACACCAACAAATTCAACAACAACATCAACATTGAAAAACAACAACAACCTCAACATTGAAAAACACCAACAAATTCAACAACAACCTCAACATTGAAAAACACCAACAAATTCAACAACAACCTCAGCATTGAAAAACAACAACAACCTCAACATTGAAAAACCCCAACAAATTCTACCACAACCTCAACATTGAAAAACAACAACAACCTCAACATTGAAAAACACCAACAAATTCAACAACAACTTGAACATTGAAAAACACCAACAAATTCAACAGCAACCTCGAAATTGAAAAACACCAACAAATTCAACAACAACCTCAACATTGAAAAACAACAACAACCTGAACATTGAAAAACAGCAACAAATTCAACAACAACTTCAACATTGAAAAACACCAACAAATTCAACAACAACCTCGACATTGAAAAACACCATCAAATTCAACAACAACCTCGACATTGAAAAACACCAACAAATTCAACAACAACCTCAACATTGAAAAACTACAACAACCTCAACATTGAAAAACACCAACAAATACAACAACAACCTCAACATTGTAAAACAACAACAACCTCAACATTGAAAAACACCAACAAATTCAACAACAACCTCAACATTGAAAAACACCAACAAATTCAACAACAACCTCAACATTGAAAAACAACAACCTCAACATTGAAAAACAACAACAACCACAACATTGAACAACACCAACAAATTCAACAACAACCTCAACATTGAAAAACACCAACAAATTCAACAACAACCTCAACATTGAAAAACAACAACAACCTCAACATTGAAAAACACCAACAAATTCAACAACAACCTCAACATTGAAAAACAGCAACAACCTCAACATTGAAAAACACCAACAAATTCAACAACAACCTCAACATTTAAAAACACCAACAAATTCAACAACAACCTCAAAATTGAAAAACAACAACAACCTAAACATTGAAAAACAGCAACAAATTCAACAACAACTTCAACATTGAAAAACACCAACAAATTCAACAACAACCTCGACATTGAAAAACACCATCAAATTCAACAACAACCTCAAAATTGAAAAACAACAACAACCTCAACATTGAAAAACACGAACAAATTCAAAAACAACCTCAACATTGAAAAACACCAACAAATTCAACAACAACCTTAACATTTAAAAACGCCAACAAATTCAACAACAACCTCAGCATTGAAAAACACCAACAAGTTCAACAACAACCTCAACATTGAAAAACTACAACAACCTCAACATTGAAAAACACCAACAAATACAACAACAACCTCAACATTGTAAAACAACAACAACCTCAACATTGAAAAACACCAACAAATTCAACAACAACCTCAACATTGAAAAACACCAACAAATTCAACAACAACCTCAACATTGAAAAACAACAACCTCAACATTGAAAAACAACAACAACCACAACATTGAAAAACACCAACAAATTCAACAACAACCTCAACATTGAAAAACACCAACAAATTCAACAACAACCTCAACATTGAAAAACAACAACAACCTCAACATTGAAAAACACCAACAAATTCAACAACAACCTCAACATTGAAAAACAGCAACAACCTCAACATTGAAAAACACCAACAAATTCAACAACAACCTCAACATTTAAAAACACCAACAAATTCAACAACAACCTCAAAATTGAAAAACAACAACAACCTAAACATTGAAAAACAGCAACAAATTCAACAACAACTTCAACATTGAAAAACACCAACAAATTCAACAACAACCTCGACATTGAAAAACACCATCAAATTCAACAACAACCTCAAAATTGAAAAACAACAACAACCTCAACATTGAAAAACACGAACAAATTCAAAAACAACCTCAACATTGAAAAACACCAACAAATTCAACAACAACCTTAACATTTAAAAACGCCAACAAATTCAACAACAACCTCAGCATTGAAAAACACCAACAAGTTCAACAACAACCTCAACATTGAAAAACTACAACAACCTCAACATTGAAAAACACCAACAAATACAACAACAACCTCAACATTGTAAAACAACAACAACCTCAACATTGAAAAACACCAACAAATTCAACAACAACCTCAACAATGAAAAACACCAACAAATTCAACAACAAATTCAACATTGAGAAACACCAACAAATTCAACAACAACCTCAACATTGAAAACACCAACAAATTCAACAACAACCTCAACATTGAAAAACTACAACAACCTCAACATTGAAAAATACCAACAAATACAACAACAACCTCAACATTGAAAAACAACAACAACCTCAACATTGAAAAACACCAACAAATTCAACAACAACCTCAACATTGAAAAACACCAACAACCTCAACATTGAAAAACACCAACAAATTCAACAACAACTTGAACATTGAAAAACACCAACAAATTCAACAACAACCTCAACATTGAAAAACAACAACAACCTGAACATTGAAAAACAGCAACAAATTCAACAACAACTTCAACATTGAAAAACACCAACAAATTCAACAACAACCTCGACATTGAAAAACACCATCAAATTCAACAACAACCTCGACATTGAAAAACACCAACAAATTCAACAACAACCTCAACATTGAAAAACTACAACAACCTCAACATTGAAAAACACCAACAAATACAACAACAACCTCAACATTGTAAAACAACAACAACCTCAACATTGAAAAACACCAACAAATTCAACAACAACCTCAACATTGAAAAACACCAACAAATTCAACAACAACCTCAACATTGAAAAACAACAACCTCAACATTGAAAAACAACAACAACCACAACATTGAAAAACACCAACAAATTCAACAACAACCTCAACATTGAAAAACACCAACAAATTCAACAACAACCTCAACATTGAAAAACAACAACAACCTCAACATTGAAAAACACCAACAAATTCAACAACAACCTCAACATTGAAAAACAGCAACAACCTCAACATTGAAAAACACCAACAAATTCAACAACAACCTCAACATTTAAAAACACCAACAAATTCAACAACAACCTCAAAATTGAAAAACAACAACAACCTAAACATTGAAAAACAGCAACAAATTCAACAACAACTTCAACATTGAAAAACACCAACAAATTCAACAACAACCTCGACATTGAAAAACACCATCAAATTCAACAACAACCTCAAAATTGAAAAACAACAACAACCTCAACATTGAAAAACACGAACAAATTCAAAAACAACCTCAACATTGAAAAACACCAACAAATTCAACAACAACCTTAACATTTAAAAACGCCAACAAATTCAACAACAACCTCAGCATTGAAAAACACCAACAAGTTCAACAACAACCTCAACATTGAAAAACTACAACAACCTCAACATTGAAAAACACCAACAAATACAACAACAACCTCAACATTGTAAAACAACAACAACCTCAACATTGAAAAACACCAACAAATTCAACAACAACCTCAACATTGAAAAACACCAACAAATTCAACAACAACCTCAACATTGAAAAACAACAACCTCAACATTGAAAAACAACAACAACCTCAACATTGAAAAACACCAACAAATTCAACAACAACCTCAACATTGAAAAACACCAACAAATTCAACAACAACCTCAACATTGAAAAACAACAACAACCTCAACATTGAAAAACACCAACAAATTCAACAACAACCTCAACATTGAAAAACAGCAACAACCTCAACATTGAAAAACACCAACAAATTCAACAACAACCTCAACATTTAAAAACACCAGCAAATTCAACAACAACCTCAAAATTGAAAAACAACAACAACCTAAACATTGAAAAACAGCAACAAATTCAACAACAACTTCAACATTGAAAAACACCAACAAATTCAACAACAACCTCGACATTGAAAAACACCATCAAATTCAACAACAACCTCAAAATTGAAAAACAACAACAACCTCAACATTGAAAAACACGAACAAATTCAAAAACAACCTCAACATTGAAAAACACCAACAAATTCAACAACAACCTTAACATTTAAAAACGCCAACAAATTCAACAACAACCTCAGCATTGAAAAACACCAACAAGTTCAACAACAACCTCAACATTGAAAAACAACAACAACCTCAACATTGAAAAACACCAACAAATTCAACAACAAATTCAACATTGAGAAACACCAACAAATTCAACAACAACCTCAACATTGAAAACACCAACAAATTCAACAACAACCTCAACATTGAAAAACTACAACAACCTCAACATTGAAAAATACCAACAAATACAACAACAACCTCAACATTGAAAAACAACAACAACCTCAACATTGAAAAACACCAACAAATTCAACAACAACCTCAACATTGAAAAACACCAACAAATTCAACAACAACCTCAACATTGAAAAACACCAACAACCTCAACATTGAAAAACAACAACAACCTCAACATTGAAAAACACCAACAAATTCAACAACAACCTCAACATTGAAAAACACCAACAAATTCAACAACAACCTCAACATTGAAAAACAACAACAACCACAACATTGAAAAACACCAACAAATTCAACAACAACCTCAACATTGAAAAACAAGAACAACCTCAACATTGAAAAACACCAACAAATGCAACAACAACCTCAACATTGAAAAACACCAACAAATTCAACAACAACCTCAACATTGAAAAACACCAACAAATTCAACAACAACCTCAACATTGAAAAACAAGAACAACCTCAACATTGAAAAACACCAACAAATGCAACAACAACCTCAACATTGAAAAACACCAACAAATTCAACAACAACATCAACATTGAAAAACAACAACAACCTCAACATTGAAAAACACCAACAAATTCAACAACAACCTCAACATTGAAAAACACCAACAAATTCAACAACAACCTCAGCATTGAAAAACAACAACAACCTCAACATTGAAAAACCCCAACAAATTCTACAACAACCTCAACATTGAAAAACAACAACAACCTCAACATTGAAAAACACCAACAAATTCAACAACAACTTGAACATTGAAAAACACCAACAAATTCAACAGCAACCTCGAAATTGAAAAACACCAACAAATTCAACAACAACCTCAACATTGAAAAACAACAACAACCTGAACATTGAAAAACACCAACAAATTCAACAACAACCTCAGCATTGAAAAACAACAACAACCTCAACATTGAAAAACACCAATATATTCAACAACAACCTCAACATTTCAAAACACCAACAAATTCAACAACAACCTCAACATTGAAAAACAACAACAACCTCAGCATTAAAAAAACACCAACAAATTCAACAACAACCTCAACATTGAAAAACAACAACAACCTCAACATTGAAAAACACCAACAAATTCAACAATAACCTCAACATTGAAAAACTCCAACAAATTCAACAACAACCTCAACATTGAAAAACGCCAACAAATTCAACAACAACCTCAACATTGAAAAACACCAACAAATTCAACAACAACCTCAACATTGAAAAACAACAACAACCTCAACATTGAAAAACACCAACAAATTCAACAACAAATTCAACATTGAAAAACACCAACAAATTCAACAACAACATCGACATTGAAAATCACCAGCAAATTCAACAACAACCTCCACATTGAACAACAACAACAACCTCAACATTGAAAAACACCAACAAATTCAACAACAACCTCAACATTGAAAAACAACAACAACCTCAACATTGAAAAACAACAACAACCTCAACATTGAAAAACACCAACAAATTCAACAACAACCTCAACATTGAAAAACACCAACAAATTCAACAACAACCTCAACATTGAAAAACAACAACAACCTCAACATTGAAAAACACCAACAAATTCAACAACAACCTCAACATTGAAAAACAGCAACAACCTCAACATTGAAAAACACCAACAAATTCAACAACAACCTCAACATTTAAAAACACCAACAAATTCAACAACAACCTCAAAATTGAAAAACAACAACAACCTAAACATTGAAAAACAGCAACAAATTCAACAACAACTTCAACATTGAAAAACACCAACAAATTCAACAACAACCTCGACATTGAAAAACACCATCAAATTCAACAACAACCTCGACATTGAAAAACACCAACAAATTCAACAACAACCTCAACATTGAAAAACTACAACAACCTCAACATTGAAAAACACCAACAAATACAACAACAACCTCAACATTGTAAAACAACAACAACCTCAACATTGAAAAACACCAACAAATTCAACAACAACCTCAACATTGAAAAACACCAACAAATTCAACAACAACCTCAACATTGAAAAACAACAACCTCAACATTGAAAAACAACAACAACCTCAACATTGAAAAACACCAACAAATTCAACAACAACCTCAACATTGAAAAACACCAACAAATTCAACAACAACCTCAACATTGAAAAACAACAACAACCTCAACATTGAAAAACACCAACAAATTCAACAACAACCTCAACATTGAAAAACAGCAACAACCTCAACATTGAAAAACACCAACAAATTCAACAACAACCTCAACATTTAAAAACACCAACAAATTCAACAACAACCTCAAAATTGAAAAACAACAACAACCTAAACATTGAAAAACAGCAACAAATTCAACAACAACTTCAACATTGAAAAACACCAACAAATTCAACAACAACCTCGACATTGAAAAACACCATCAAATTCAACAACAACCTCAAAATTGAAAAACAACAACAACCTCAACATTGAAAAACACGAACAAATTCAAAAACAACCTCAACATTGAAAAACACCAACAAATTCAACAACAACCTTAACATTTAAAAACGCCAACAAATTCAACAACAACCTCAGCATTGAAAAACACCAACAAGTTCAACAACAACCTCAACATTGAAAAACAACAACAACCTCAACATTGAAAAACACCAACAAATTCAACAACAAATTCAACATTGAGAAACACCTACAAATTCAACAACAACCTCGACATTGAAAAACACCAACAAATTCAACAACAAGCTCAACTTTGAAAAACACCAACAAATTCAACAACAACCTCAACATTGAAAACACCAACAAATTCAACAACAACCTCAACATTGAAAAACTACAACAACCTCAACATTGAAAAATACCAACAAATACAACAACAACCTCAACATTGAAAAACAACAACAACCTCAACATTGAAAAACACCAACAAATTCAACAACAACCTCAACATTGAAAAACACCAACAAATTCAACAACAACCTCAACATTGAAAAACACCAACAACCTCAACATTGAAAAACAACAACAACCTCAACATTGAAAAACACCAACAAATTCAACAACAACCTCAACATTGAAAAACACCAACAAATTCAACAACAACCTCAACATTGAAAAACAACAACAACCACAACATTGAAAAACACCAACAAATTCAACAACAACCTCAACATTGAAAAACAAGAACAACCTCAACATTGAAAAACACCAACAAATGCAACAACAACCTCAACATTGAAAAACACCAACAAATTCAACAACAACCTCAACATTGAAAAACACCAACAAATTCAACAACAACCTCAACATTAAAAAACAACAACAACCTCAACATTGAAAAACACCAACAAATTCAACAACAACATCAACATTGAAAAACAACAACAACCTCAACATTGAAAAACACCAACAAATTCAACAACAACCTCAACATTGAAAAACACCAACAAATTCAACAACAACCTCAGCATTGAAAAACAACAACAACCTCAACATTGAAAAACCCCAACAAATTCTACAACAACCTCAACATTGAAAAACAACAACAACCTCAACATTGAAAAACACCAACAAATTCAACAACAACTTGAACATTGAAAAACACCAACAAATTCAACAGCAACCTCGAAATTGAAAAACACCAACAAATTCAACAACAACCTCAACATTGAAAAACAACAACAACCTGAACATTGAAAAACACCAACAAATTCAACAACAACCTCAGCATTGAAAAACAACAACAACCTCAACATTGAAAAACACCAATATATTCAACAACAACCTCAACATTTCAAAACACCAACAAATTCAACAACAACCTCAACATTGAAAAACAACAACAACCTCAGCATTAAAAAAACACCAACAAATTCAACAACAACCTCAACATTGAAAAACAACAACAACCTCAACATTGAAAAACACCAACAAATTCAACAATAACCTCAACACTGAAAAACTCCAACAAATTCAACAACAACCTCAACATTGAAAAACGCCAACAAATTCAACAACAACCTCAACATTGAAAAACACCAACAAATTCAACAACAACCTCAACATTGAAAAACAACAACAACCTCAACATTGAAAAACATCAACAAATTCAACAACAAATTCAACATTGAAAAACACCAACAAATTCAACAACAACCTCGACATTGAAAATCACCAGCAAATTCAACAACAACCTCCACATTGAACAACAACAACAACCTCAACATTGAAAGACACCAACAAATTCAACAACAACCTCAACTTTGAAAAACAACAACAACCGCAACATTGAAAAACACCAACAAATTCAACAACAACCTCAACATTTAAAAACACCATCAAATTCAACGAACAATTTCAACATTGAAAAACACCAACAAATTCAACAACAACCTCGACATTGAAAAACACCAACAAGTTCAACAACAACCTCAACATTGAAAAACTACAACAACCTCAACATTGAAAAACACCAACAAATACAACAACAACCTCAACATTGAAAAACAACAACAACCTCAACATTGAAAAACACCAACAAATTCAACAACAACCTCAACATTGAAAAACACCAACAAATTCAACAACAACCTCAACATTGAAAAACACCAACAAATTCAACAACAACCTCAACATTGAAAAACACCAACAAATTCAACAACAACCTCAACATTGAAAAACAACAACCTCAACATTGAAAAACAACAACAACCTCAACATTGAAAAACACCAACAAATTCAACAACAACCTCAACATTGAAAAACACCAACAAATTCAACAACAACCTCAACATTGAAAAACAACAACAACCTCAACATTGAAAAACACCAACAAATTCAACAACAACCTCAACATTGAAAAACAGCAACAACCTCAACATTGAAAAACACCAACAAATTCAACAACAACCTCAACATTTAAAAACACCAACAAATTCAACAACAACCTCAAAATTGAAAAACAACAACAACCTAAACATTGAAAAACAGCAACAAATTCAACAACAACTTCAACATTGAAAAACACCAACAAATTCAACAACAACCTCGACATTGAAAAACACCATCAAATTCAACAACAACCTCAAAATTGAAAAACAACAACAACCTCAACATTGAAAAACACGAACAAATTCAAAAACAACCTCAACATTGAAAAACACCAACAAATTCAACAACAACCTTAACATTTAAAAACGCCAACAAATTCAACAACAACCTCAGCATTGAAAAACACCAACAAGTTCAACAACAACCTCAACATTGAAAAACAACAACAACCTCAACATTGAAAAACACCAACAAATTCAACAACAAATTCAACATTGAGAAACACCTACAAATTCAACAACAACCTCGACATTGAAAAACACCAACAAATTCAACAACAAGCTCAACTTTGAAAAACACCAACAAATTCAACAACAACCTCAACATTGAAAACACCAACAAATTCAACAACAACCTCAACATTGAAAAACTACAACAACCTCAACATTGAAAAATACCAACAAATACAACAACAACCTCAACATTGAAAAACAACAACAACCTCAACATTGAAAAACACCAACAAATTCAACAACAACCTCAACATTGAAAAACACCAACAAATTCAACAACAACCTCAACATTGAAAAACACCAACAACCTCAACATTGAAAAACAACAACAACCTCAACATTGAAAAACACCAACAAATTCAACAACAACCTCAACATTGAAAAACACCAACAAATTCAACAACAACCTCAACATTGAAAAACAACAACAACCACAACATTGAAAAACACCAACAAATTCAACAACAACCTCAACATTGAAAAACAAGAACAACCTCAACATTGAAAAACACCAACAAATGCAACAACAACCTCAACATTGAAAAACACCAACAAATTCAACAACAACCTCAACATTGAAAAACACCAACAAATTCAACAACAACCTCAACATTAAAAAACAACAACAACCTCAACATTGAAAAACACCAACAAATTCAACAACAACATCAACATTGAAAAACAACAACAACCTCAACATTGAAAAACACCAACAAATTCAACAACAACCTCAACATTGAAAAACACCAACAAATTCAACAACAACCTCAGCATTGAAAAACAACAACAACCTCAACATTGAAAAACCCCAACAAATTCTACAACAACCTCAACATTGAAAAACAACAACAACCTCAACATTGAAAAACACCAACAAATTCAACAACAACTTGAACATTGAAAAACACCAACAAATTCAACAGCAACCTCGAAATTGAAAAACACCAACAAATTCAACAACAACCTCAACATTGAAAAACAACAACAACCTGAACATTGAAAAACACCAACAAATTCAACAACAACCTCAGCATTGAAAAACAACAACAACCTCAACATTGAAAAACACCAATATATTCAACAACAACCTCAACATTTCAAAACACCAACAAATTCAACAACAACCTCAACATTGAAAAACAACAACAACCTCAGCATTAAAAAAACACCAACAAATTCAACAACAACCTCAACATTGAAAAACAACAACAACCTCAACATTGAAAAACACCAACAAATTCAACAATAACCTCAACACTGAAAAACTCCAACAAATTCAACAACAACCTCAACATTGAAAAACGCCAACAAATTCAACAACAACCTCAACATTGAAAAACACCAACAAATTCAACAACAACCTCAACATTGAAAAACAACAACAACCTCAACATTGAAAAACATCAACAAATTCAACAACAAATTCAACATTGAAAAACACCAACAAATTCAACAACAACCTCGACATTGAAAATCACCAGCAAATTCAACAACAACCTCCACATTGAACAACAACAACAACCTCAACATTGAAAGACACCAACAAATTCAACAACAACCTCAACTTTGAAAAACAACAACAACCGCAACATTGAAAAACACCAACAAATTCAACAACAACCTCAACATTTAAAAACACCATCAAATTCAACGAACAATTTCAACATTGAAAAACACCAACAAATTCAACAACAACCTCGACATTGAAAAACACCAACAAGTTCAACAACAACCTCAACATTGAAAAACTACAACAACCTCAACATTGAAAAACACCAACAAATACAACAACAACCTCAACATTGAAAAACAACAACAACCTCAACATTGAAAAACACCAACAAATTCAACAACAACCTCAACATTGAAAAACACCAACAAATTCAACAACAACCTCAACATTGAAAAACAACAACAACCTCAACATTGAAAAACAACAACAACCTCAACATTGAAAAACACCAACAAATTCAACAACAACCTCAACATTGAAAAACACCAACAAATTCAACAACAACCTCAACATTGAAAAACAACAACAACCTCAACATTGAAAAACACCAACAAATTCAACAACAACCTCAACATTGAAAAACAGCAACAACCTCAACATTGAAAAACACCAACAAATTCAACAACAACCTCAACATTTAAAAACACCAACAAATTCAACAACAACCTCAAAATTGAAAAACAACAACAACCTAAACATTGAAAAACAGCAACAAATTCAACAACAACTTCAACATTGAAAAACACCAACAAATTCAACAACAACCTCGACATTGAAAAACACCATCAAATTCAACAACAACCTCAAAATTGAAAAACAACAACAACCTCAACATTGAAAAACACGAACAAATTCAAAAACAACCTCAACATTGAAAAACACCAACAAATTCAACAACAACCTTAACATTTAAAAACGCCAACAAATTCAACAACAACCTCAGCATTGAAAAACACCAACAAGTTCAACAACAACCTCAACATTGAAAAACAACAACAACCTCAACATTGAAAAACACCAACAAATTCAACAACAACCTCAACATTTAAAAACACCAACAAATTCAACAACAACCTCAAAATTGAAAAACAACAACAACCTAAACATTGAAAAACAGCAACAAATTCAACAACAACTTCAACATTGAAAAACACCAACAAATTCAACAACAACCTCGACATTGAAAAACACCATCAAATTCAACAACAACCTCAAAATTGAAAAACAACAACAACCTCAACATTGAAAAACACGAACAAATTCAAAAACAACCTCAACATTGAAAAACACCAACAAATTCAACAACAACCTTAACATTTAAAAACGCCAACAAATTCAACAACAACCTCAGCATTGAAAAACACCAACAAGTTCAACAACAACCTCAACATTGAAAAACAACAACAACCTCAACATTGAAAAACACCAACAAATTCAACAACAAATTCAACATTGAGAAACACCTACAAATTCAACAACAACCTCGACATTGAAAAACACCAACAAATTCAACAACAAGCTCAACTTTGCAAAACACCAACAAATTCAACAACAACCTCAACATTGAAAACACCAACAAATTCAACAACAACCTCAACATTGAAAAACACCAACAACCTCAACATTGAAAAACAACAACAACCTCAACATTGAAAAACACCAACAAATTCAACAACAACCTCAACATTGAAAAACACCAACAAATTCAACAACAACCTCAACATTGAAAAACTACAACAACCTCAACATTGAAAAACAACAACAAATTCAACAACAACCTCAACATTGAAAAACAACAACAACCTCAACATTGAAAAACACCAAAAAATTCAACAACAACCTCAACATTTAAAAACACCAACAAATTCAACAACAACCTCAAAATTGAGAAAAAACAACAACAACCTCAACATTGAAAAACACCAACAAATTCAACAACAACTTCAACATTGAAAAACACCAAGAAATTCAACAACAACCTCGACATTGAAAAACACCATCAAATTCAACAACAACCTCAAAATTGAAAAACAACAACAACCTCAACATTGAAAAACACGAACAAATTCAACAACAACCTCAACATTGAAAAACACCAACAAATTCAACAACAACCTCAACATTTAAAAACGCCAACAAATTCAACAACAACCTCAACATTGAAAAACAACAACAACCTCAACATTGAAAAACACCAACAAATTCAACAACAAATTCAACATTGAAAAACACCAACAAATTCAACAACAACCTCGACATTGAAAAACACCAACAAATTCAACAACAACCTCAACTTTGAAAAACACCAACAAATTCAACAACAACCTCAACTTTGAAAAACACCAACAAATTCAACAACAACCTCAACATTGAAAACACCAACAAATTCAACAACAACTTCAACATTGAAAAACAGCAACAAATTCAACAACAACCTCAACATTTAAAAACGCCAACAAATTCAACAACAACCTCAACATTGAAAAACACCAACAAATTCAACAATAACCTCAACATTGAAAAACAACAACAACCTCAACATTGAAAAACACCAACGAATTCAACAACAACCTCAACATTGAAAAGCACCAACAAATTCAACAACAACCTCAACATTGAAAAACAACAACAACCTCAACATTGAAAAACACCAACAAATTCAACAACAACCTCAACATTGAAAAACAAGAACAACCTCAACATTGAAAAACACCAACAAATTCAACAACAACCTCAACATTGAAAAACACCAACAAATTCAACAACAACCTCAACATTGAAAAACACCAACAAATTCAACAACAACCTCAACTTTGAAAAACAACAACAACCTCAACATTGAAAAACACCAACAAATTCAACAACAACATCAACATTGAAAAACAACAACCTCAACATTGAAAAACACCAACAAATTCAACAACAACCTCAACATTGAAAAACAGCAACAAATTCAACAACAACCTCAGCATTGAAAAACAACAACAACCTCAACATTGAAAAACCCCAACAAATTCAACAACAACCTCAACATTGAAAAACAACAACAACCTCAACATTGAAAAACACCAACAAATTCAACAACAACTTCAACATTGAACAACACCAACAAATTCAACAGCAACCTCAGCATTGAAAAACAACAACAACCTCAACATTGAAAAACACCAATATATTCAACAACAACCTCAACATTTAAAAACACCAACAAATTCAACAACAACCTCAACATTGAAAAACAACAACAACCTCAGCATTAAAAAACACCAACAAATTCAACAACAACCTCAACATTGAAAAACAACAACAACCTCAACATTGAAAAACACCAACAAATTCAACAATAACCTCAACATTGAAAAACTCCAACAAATTCAACAACAACCTCAACATTGAAAAACGCCAACAAATTCAACAACAACCTCAACATTGAAAAACACCAACAAATTCAACAACAACCTCGACATTGAAAAACACCAATAAATTCAACAACAACCTCAACTTTGAAAAACACCAACAAATTCAACAACAACCTCAACTTTGAAAAACACCAACAAATTCAACAACAACCTCAACATTGAAAACACCAACAAATTCAACAACAACTTCAACATTGAAAAACACCAACAAATTCAACAACAACCTCAAAATTTAAAAACGCCAACAAATTCAACAACAACCTCAACATTGAAAAACACCAACAAATTCAACAATAACCTCAACATTGAAAAACAACAACAACCTCAACATTGAAAAACACCCACGAATTCAACAACAACCTAAACATTGAAAAACACCAACAAATTCAACAACAACCTCAACATTGAAAAACAACAACAACGTCAACATTGAAAAACACCAACAAATTCAACAACAACCTCAACATTGAAAAACACCAACAAATTCAACAACAACCTCAGCATTGAAAAACAACAACAACCTCAACATTGAAAAACCCCAACAAATTCAACAACAACCTCAACATTGAAAAACAACAACAACCTCAACATTGAAAAACACCAACAAATTCAACAACAACTTCAACATTGAAAAACACCAACAAATTCAACAGCAACCTCGAAATTGAAAAACACCAACAAATTCAACAACAACCTCAACATTGAAAAACAACAACAACCAGAACATTGCAAAACACCAACAAATTCAACAACAACCTCAGCATTGAAAAACAACAACAACCTCAACATTGAAAAACACCAATATATTCAACAACAACCTCAAGATTTAAAAACACCAACAAATTCAACAACAACCTCAACATTGAAAAACAACAACAACCTCAGCATTAAAAAACACCAACAAATTCAACAACAACCTCAACATTGAAAAACAACAACAACCTCAACATTGAAAAACACCAACAAATTCAACAATAACCTCAACATTGAAAAACTCCAACAAATTCAACAACAACCTCAACATTGAAAAACGCCAACAAATTCAACAAAAAACTCAACATTGAAAAACACCAACAAATTCAACAACAACCTCGACATTGAAAAACACCAATAAATTCAACAACAAACTCAACTTTGAAAAAGACCAACAAATTCAACAACAACCTCAACTTTGAAAAACAACAACAAATTCAACAACAACCTCAACATTGAAAACACCAACAAATTCAACAACAACTTCAACATTGAAAAACACCAACAAATTCAACAACAACCTCAACATTTAAAAACGCCAACAAATTCAACAACAACCTCAACATTGAAAAACACCAACAAATTCAACAATAACCTCAACATTGAAAAACAACAACAACCTCAACATTGAAAAACACCCACGAATTCAACAACAACCTCAACATTGAAAAACACCAACAAATTCAACAACAACCTCAACATTGAAAAACAACAACAACCTCAACATTGAAAAACACCAACAAATTCAACAACAACCTCAACATTGAAAAACAAGAACAACCTCAACATTGAAAAACACCAACAAATTCAACAACAACCTCAACATTGAAAAACACCAACAAATTCAACAACAACCTCAACATTGAAAAACACCAACAAATTCAACAACAACCTCAACATTGAAAAACAACAACAACCTCAACATTGAAAAACACCAACAAATTCAACAACAACATCAACATTGAAAAACAACAACAAGCTCAACATTGAAAAACACCAACAAATTCAACAACAACCTCAACATTGAAAAACACCAACAAATTCAACAACAACCTCAGCATTGAAAAACAACAACAACCTCAACATTGAAAAACCCCAACAAATTCAACAACAATCTCAACATTGAAAAACAGCAACAACCTCAACATTGAAAAACACCAACAAATTCAACAACAACTTCAACATTGAAAACTACCAACAAATTCAACAGCAACCTCGAAATTGAAAAACACCAACAAATTCAACAACAACCTCAACATTGAACAACACCAACAAATTCAACAGCAACCTCAGCATTGAAAAACAACAACAACCTCAACATTGAAAAACACCAATATATTCAACAACAACCTCAACATTTAAAAACACCAACAAATTCAACAACAACCTCAACATTGAAAAACAACAACAACCTCAGCATTAAAAAACACCAACAAATTCAACAACAACCTCAACATTGAAAAACAACAACAACCTCAACATTGAAAAACACCAACAAATTCAACAATAACCTCAACATTGAAAAACTCCAACAAATTCAACAACAACCTCAACATTGAAAAACGCCAACAAATTCAACAACAACCTCAACATTGAAAAACACCAACAAATTCAACAACAACCTCGACATTGAAAAACACCAATAAATTCAACAACAACCTCAACTTTGAAAAACACCAACAAATTCAACAACAACCTCAACTTTGAAAAACACCAACAAATTCAACAACAACCTCAACATTGAAAACACCAACAAATTCAACAACAACTTCAACATTGAAAAACACCAACAAATTCAACAACAACCTCAAAATTTAAAAACGCCAACAAATTCAACAACAACCTCAACATTGAAAAACACCAACAAATTCAACAATAACCTCAACATTGAAAAACAACAACAACCTCAACATTGAAAAACACCCACGAATTCAACAACAACCTAAACATTGAAAAACACCAACAAATTCAACAACAACCTCAACATTGAAAAACAACAACAACGTCAACATTGAAAAACACCAACAAATTCAACAACAACCTCAACATTGAAAAACACCAACAAATTCAACAACAACCTCAGCATTGAAAAACAACAACAACCTCAACATTGAAAAACCCCAACAAATTCAACAACAACCTCAACATTGAAAAACAACAACAACCTCAACATTGAAAAACACCAACAAATTCAACAACAACTTCAACATTGAAAAACACCAACAAATTCAACAGCAACCTCGAAATTGAAAAACACCAACAAATTCAACAACAACCTCAACATTGAAAAACAACAACAACCAGAACATTGCAAAACACCAACAAATTCAACAACAACCTCAGCATTGAAAAACAACAACAACCTCAACATTGAAAAACACCAATATATTCAACAACAACCTCAAGATTTAAAAACACCAACAAATTCAACAACAACCTCAACATTGAAAAACAACAACAACCTCAGCATTAAAAAACACCAACAAATTCAACAACAACCTCAACATTGAAAAACAACAACAACCTCAACATTGAAAAACACCAACAAATTCAACAATAACCTCAACATTGAAAAACTCCAACAAATTCAACAACAACCTCAACATTGAAAAACGCCAACAAATTCAACAAAAAACTCAACATTGAAAAACACCAACAAATTCAACAACAACCTCGACATTGAAAAACACCAATAAATTCAACAACAAACTCAACTTTGAAAAAGACCAACAAATTCAACAACAACCTCAACTTTGAAAAACAACAACAAATTCAACAACAACCTCAACATTGAAAACACCAACAAATTCAACAACAACTTCAACATTGAAAAACACCAACAAATTCAACAACAACCTCAACATTTAAAAACGCCAACAAATTCAACAACAACCTCAACATTGAAAAACACCAACAAATTCAACAATAACCTCAACATTGAAAAACAACAACAACCTCAACATTGAAAAACACCCACGAATTCAACAACAACCTCAACATTGAAAAACACCAACAAATTCAACAACAACCTCAACATTGAAAAACAACAACAACCTCAACATTGAAAAACACCAACAAATTCAACAACAACCTCAACATTGAAAAACAAGAACAACCTCAACATTGAAAAACACCAACAAATTCAACAACAACCTCAACATTGAAAAACACCAACAAATTCAACAACAACCTCAACATTGAAAAACACCAACAAATTCAACAACAACCTCAACATTGAAAAACAACAACAACCTCAACATTGAAAAACACCAACAAATTCAACAACAACATCAACATTGAAAAACAACAACAAGCTCAACATTGAAAAACACCAACAAATTCAACAACAACCTCAACATTGAAAAACACCAACAAATTCAACAACAACCTCAGCATTGAAAAACAACAACAACCTCAACATTGAAAAACCCCAACAAATTCAACAACAATCTCAACATTGAAAAACAGCAACAACCTCAACATTGAAAAACACCAACAAATTCAACAACAACTTCAACATTGAAAACTACCAACAAATTCAACAGCAACCTCGAAATTGAAAAACACCAACAAATTCAACAACAACCTCAACATTGAAAAACAACCACAACCTGAACATTGAAAAACACCAACAAATTCAACAACAACCTCAGCATTGAAAAACAACAACAACCTCAACATTGAAAAACACCACTATATTCAACAACAAGCTCAACATTTAAAAACACCAACAAATTCAACAGCAACCTCAACATTGAAAAACAACAACAACCTCAGCATTAAAAAACACCAACAAATTCAACAACAACCTCAACATTGAAAAACAACAACAACCTCAACATTGAAAAACACCAACAAATTCAACAATAACCTCAACATTGAAAAACTCCAACAAATTCAGCAACAACCTCAACATTGAAAAACGCCAACAAATTCAACAACAACCTCAACATTGAAAAACACCAACAAATTCAACAACAACCTCAACATTGAAAAACAACAAGAACCTCAACATTGAAAAACACCAACAAATTCAACAACAAATTCAACATTGAAAAACACCAACAAATTCAACAACAACCTCGACAGTGAAAATCACCAGCAAATTCAACAACAACCTCCACATTGAACAACAACAACAACCTCAACATTGAAAAACACCAACAAATTCAACAACAACCTCAACTTTGAAAAACAACAACAACCTCAACATTGAAAAACACCAACAAATTCAACAACAACCTCAACATTTAAAAACACCAACAAATTCAACGAACAACTTCAACATTGAAAAACACCAACAAATTCAACAACAACCTCGACATTGAAAAACACCAACAAATTCAACAACAACCTCAACATTGAAAAACTACAACAACCTCAACATTGAAAAACACCAACAAAAACAACAACAACCTCAACATTGAAAAACAACAACAACCTCAACATTGAAAAACACCAACAAATTCAACAACAACCTCAACATTGAAAAACACCAACAAATTCAACAACAACCTCAACATTGAAAAACACCAACAACCTCAACATTGAAAAACAACAACAACCTCAACATTGAAAAACACCAACAAATTCAACAACAACCTCAACATTGAAAAACACCAACAAATTCAACAACAACCTCAACATTGAAAAACAACAACAACCTCAACATTGAAAAACACCAACAAATTCAACAACAACCTCAACATTGAAAAACAACAACAACCTCAACATTGAAAAACACCAACAAATTCAACAACAACCTCAACATTTAAAAACACGAACAAATTAAACAACAACCTCAAAATTGAAAAACAACAACAACCTCAACATTGAAAAACACCAACAAATTCAACAACAACTTCAACATTGAAAAACACCAACAAATTCAACAACAACCTCAACATTGAAAAACAACAACAACCTCAACATTGAAAAACACCAACAAATTCAACAACAACCTCAACATTTAAAAACGCCAACAAATTCAACAACAACCTCAACATTGAAAAACACCAACAAATTCAACAATAACCTCAACATTGAAAAACAACAACAACCTCAACATTGAAAAACACCAACGAATTCAACAACAACCTCAACATTGAAAAGCACCAACAAATTCAACAACAACCTCAACATTGAAAAACAACAACAACCTCAACATTGAAAAACACCAACAAATTCAACAACAACCTCAACATTGAAAAACAAGAACAACCTCAACATTGAAAAACACCAACAAATTCAAAAACAACCTCAACATTGAAAAACACCAACAAATTCAACAACAACCTCAACATTGAAAAACACCAACAAATTCAACAACAACCTCAACTTTGAAAAACAACAACAACCTCAACATTGAAAAACACCAACAAATTCAACAACAACATCAACATTGAAAAACAACAACCTCAACATTGAAAAACACCAACAAATTCAACAACAACCTCAACATTGAAAAACAGCAAATTCAACAACAACCTCAGCATTGAAAAACAACAACAACCTCAACATTGAAAAACCCCAACAAATTCAACAACAACCTCAACATTGAAAAACAACAACAACCTCAACATTGAAAAACACCAACAAATTCAACAACAACTTCAACATTGAAAAACACCAACAAATTCAACAGCAACCTCAGCATTGAAAAACAACAACAACCTCAACATTGAAAAACACCAATATATTCAACAACAACCTCAACATTTAAAAACACCAACAAATTCAACAACAACCTCAACATTGAAAAACAACAACAACCTCAGCATTAAAAAACACCAACAAATTCAACAACAACCTCAACATTGAAAAACAACAACAACCTCAACATTGAAAAACACCAACAAATTCAACAATAACCTCAACATTGAAAAACTCCAACAAATTCAACAACAACCTCAACATTGAAAAACGCCAACAAATTCAACAACAACCTCAACATTGAAAAACACCAACAAATTCAACAACAACCTCGACATTGAAAAACACCAATAAATTCAACAACAACCTCAACTTTGAAAAACACCAACAAATTCAACAACAACCTCAACTTTGAAAAACACCAACAAATTCAACAACAACCTCAACATTGAAAACACCAACAAATTCAACAACAACTTCAACATTGAAAAACACCAACAAATTCAACAACAACCTCAAAATTTAAAAACGCCAACAAATTCAACAACAACCTCAACATTGAAAAACACCAACAAATTCAACAATAACCTCAACATTGAAAAACAACAACAACCTCAACATTGAAAAACACCCACGAATTCAACAACAACCTCAACATTGAAAAACACCAACAAATTCAACAACAACCTCAACATTGAAAAACAACAACAACGTCAACATTGAAAAACACCAACAAATTCAACAACAACCTCAACATTGAAAAACACCAACAAATTCAACAACAACCTCAGCATTGAAAAACAACAACAACCTCAACATTGAAAAACCCCAACAAATTCAACAACAACCTCAACATTGAAAAACAACAACAACCTCAACATTGAAAAACACCAACAAATTCAACAACAACTTCAACATTGAAAAACACCAACAAATTCAACAGCAACCTCGAAATTGAAAAACACCAACAAATTCAACAACAACCTCAACATTGAAAAACAACAACAACCAGAACATTGCAAAACACCAACAAATTCAACAACAACCTCAGCATTGAAAAACAACAACAACCTCAACATTGAAAAACACCAATATATTCAACAACAACCTCAACATTTAAAAACACCAACAAATTCAACAACAACCTCAACATTGAAAAACAACAACAACCTCAGCATTAAAAAACACCAACAAATTCAACAACAACCTCAACATTGAAAAACAACAACAACCTCAACATTGAAAAACACCAACAAATTCAACAATAACCTCAACATTGAAAAACTCCAACAAATTCAACAACAACCTCAACATTGAAAAACGCCAACAAATTCAACAAAAAACTCAACATTGAAAAACACCAACAAATTCAACAACAACCTCGACATTGAAAAACACCAATAAATTCAACAACAAACTCAACTTTGAAAAAGACCAACAAATTCAACAACAAACTCAACTTTGAAAAACAACAACAAATTCAACAACAACCTCAACATTGAAAACACCAACAAATTCAACAACAACTTCAACATTGAAAAACACCAACAAATTCAACAACAACCTCAACATTTAAAAACGCCAACAAATTCAACAACAACCTCAACATTGAAAAACACCAACAAATTCAACAATAACCTCAACATTGAAAAACAACAACAACCTCAACATTGAAAAACACCCACGAATTCAACAACAACCTCAACATTGAAAAACACCAACAAATTCAACAACAACCTCAACATTGAAAAACAACAACAACCTCAACATTGAAAAACACCAACAACTTCAACAACAACCTCAACATTGAAAAACAAGAACAACCTCAACATTGAAAAACACCAACAAATTCAACAACAACCTCAACATTGAAAAACACCAACAAATTCAACAACAACCTCAACATTGAAAAACACCAACAAATTCAACAACAACCTCAACATTGAAAAACAACAACAACCTCAACATTGAAAAACACCAACAAATTCAACAACAACATCAACATTGAAAAACAACAACAACCTCAACATTGAAAAACACCAACAAATTCAACAACAACCTCAACATTGAAAAACACCAACAAATTCAACAACAACCTCAGCATTGAAAAACAACAACAACCTCAACATTGAAAAACCCCAACAAATTCAACAACAATCTCAACATTGAAAAACAGCAACAACCTCAACATTGAAAAACACCAACAAATTCAACAACAACTTCAACATTGAAAAATACCAACAAATTCAACAGCAACCTCGAAATTGAAAAACACCAACAAATTCAACAACAACCTCAACATTGAAAAACAACCACAACCTGAACATTGAAAAACACCAACAAATTCAACAACAACCTCAGCATTGAAAAACAACAACAACCTCAACATTGAAAAACACCAATATATTCAACAACAAGCTCAACATTTAAAAACACCAACAAATTCAACAGCAACCTCAACATTGAAAAACAACAACAACCTCAGCATTAAAAAACACCAACAAATTCAACAACAACCTCAACATTGAAAAACAACAACAACCTCAACATTGAAAAACACCAACAAATTCAACAATAACCTCAACATTGAAAAACTCCAACAAATTCAGCAACAACCTCAACATTGAAAAACGCCAACAAATTCAACAACAACCTCAACATTGAAAAACACCAACAAATTCAACAACAACCTCAACATTGAAAAACAACAAGAACCTCAACATTGAAAAACACCAACAAATTCAACAACAAATTCAACATTGAAAAACACCAACAAATTCAACAACAACCTCGACAGTGAAAATCACCAGCAAATTCAACAACAACCTCCACATTGAACAACAACAACAACCTCAACATTGAAAAACACCAACAAATTCAACAACAACCTCAACTTTGAAAAACAACAACAACCTCAACATTGAAAAACACCAACAAATTCAACAACAACCTCAACATTTAAAAACACCAACAAATTCAACGAACAACTTCAACATTGAAAAACACCAACAAATTCAACAACAACCTCGACATTGAAAAACACCAACAAATTCAACAACAACCTCAACATTGAAAAACTACAACAACCTCAACATTGAAAAACACCAACAAATACAACAACAACCTCAACATTGAAAAACAACAACAACCTCAACATTGAAAAACACCAACAAATTCAACAACAACCTCAACATTGAAAAACACCAACAAATTCAACAACAACCTCAACATTGAAAAACACCAACAACCTCAACATTGAAAAACAACAACAACCTCAACATTGAAAAACACCAACAAATTCAACAACAACCTCAACATTGAAAAACACCAACAAATTCAACAACAACCTCAACATTGAAAAACAACAACAACCTCAACATTGAAAAACACCAACAAATTCAACAACAACCTCAACATTGAAAAACAACAACAACCTCAACATTGAAAAACACCAACAAATTCAACAACAACCTCAACATTTAAAAACACGAACAAATTCAACAACAACCTCAAAATTGAAAAACAACAACAACCTCAACATTGAAAAACACCAACAAATTCAACAACAACTTCAACATTGAAAAACACCAACAAATTCAACAACAACCTCAACATTGAAAAACAACAACAACCTCAACATTGAAAAACACCAACAAATTCAACAACAACCTCAACATTTAAAAACGCCAACAAATTCAACAACAACCTCAACATTGAAAAACACCAACAAATTCAACAATAACCTCAACATTGAAAAACAACAACAACCTCAACATTGAAAAACACCAACGAATTCAACAACAACCTCAACATTGAAAAGCACCAACAAATTCAACAACAACCTCAACATTGAAAAACAACAACAACCTCAACATTGAAAAACACCAACAAATTCAACAACAACCTCAACATTGAAAAACAAGAACAACCTCAACATTGAAAAACACCAACAAATTCAACAACAACCTCAACATTGAAAAACACCAACAAATTCAACAACAACCTCAACTTTGAAAAACACCAACAAATTCAACAACAACCTCAACTTTGAAAAACAACAACAACCTCAACATTGAAAAACACCAACAAATTCAACAACAACATCAACATTGAAAAACAACAACCTCAACATTGAAAAACACCAACAAATTCAACAACAACCTCAACATTGAAAAACAGCAACAAATTCAACAACAACCTCAGCATTGAAAAACAACAACAACCTCAACATTGAAAAACCCCAACAAATTCAACAACAACCTCAACATTGAAAAACAACAACAACCTCAACATTGAAAAACACCAACAAATTCAACAACAACTTCAACATTGAAAAACACCAACAAATTCAACAGCAACCTCAGCATTGAAAAACAACAACAACCTCAACATTGAAAAACACCAATATATTCAACAACAACCTCAACATTTAAAAACACCAACAAATTCAACAACAACCTCAACATTGAAAAACAACAACAACCTCAGCATTAAAAAACACCAACAAATTCAACAACAACCTCAACATTGAAAAACAACAACAACCTCAACATTGAAAAACACCAACAAATTCAACAATAACCTCAACATTGAAAAACTCCAACAAATTCAACAACAACCTCAACATTGAAAAACGCCAACAAATTCAACAACAACCTCAACATTGAAAAACACCAACAAATTCAACAACAACCTCGACATTGAAAAACACCAATAAATTCAACAACAACCTCAACTTTGAAAAACACCAACAAATTCAACAACAACCTCAACTTTGAAAAACACCAACAAATTCAACAACAACCTCAACATTGAAAACACCAACAAATTCAACAACAACTTCAACATTGAAAAACACCAACAAATTCAACAACAACCTCAAAATTTAAAAACGCCAACAAATTCAACAACAACCTCAACATTGAAAAACACCAACAAATTCAACAACAACCTCAACATTGAAAAACAACAACAACCTCAACATTGAAAAACACCCACGAATTCAACAACAACCTCAACATTGAAAAACACCAACAAATTCAACAACAACCTCAACATTGAAAAACAACAACAACCTCAACATTGAAAAACACCAACAAATTCAACAACAACCTCAACATTGAAAAACACCAACAAATTCAACAACAACCTCAGCATTGAAAAACAACAACAACCTCAACATTGAAAAACCCCAACAAATTCAACAACAACCTCAACATTGAAAAACAACAACAACCTCAACATTGAAAAACACCAACAAATTCAACAACAACTTCAACATTGAAAAACACCAACAAATTCAACAGCAACCTCGAAATTGAAAAACACCAACAAATTCAACAACAACCTCAACATTGAAAAACAACAACAACCAGAACATTGCAAAACACCAACAAATTCAACAACAACCTCAGCATTGATAAACAACAACAACCTCAACATTGAAAAACACCAATATATTCAACAACAACCTCAACATTTAAAAACACCAACAAATTCAACAACAACCTCAACATTGAAAAACAACAACAACCTCAGCATTAAAAAACACCAACAATTTCAACAACAACCTCAACATTGAAAAACAACAACAACCTCAACATTGAAAAACACCAACAAATTCAACAATAACCTCAACATTGAAAAACTCCAACAAATTCAACAACAACCTCAACATTGAAAAACGCCAACAAATTCAACAAAAAACTCAACATTGAAAAACACCAACAAATTCAACAACAACCTCGACATTGAAAAACACCAATAAATTCAACAACAAACTCAACTTTGAAAAACACCAACAAATTCAACAACAACCTCAACTTTGAAAAACAACAACAAATTCAACAACAACCTCAACATTGAAAACACCAACAAATTCAACAACAACCTCAACATTTAAAAACGCCAACAAATTCAACAACAACCTCAACATTGAAAAACACCAACAAATTCAACAATAACCTCAACATTGAAAAACAACAACAACCTCAACATTGAAAAACACCCACGAATTCAACAACAACCTCAACATTGAAAAACACCAACAAATTCAACAACAACCTCAACATTGAAAAACTACAACAACCTCAACATTGAAAAACACCAACAAATTCAACAACAACCTCAACATTGAAAAACAAGAACAACCTCAACATTGAAAAACACCAACAAATTCAACAACAACCTCAACATTGAAAAACACCAACAAATTCAACAACAACCTCAACATTGAAAAACACCAACAAATTCAACAACAACCTCAACATTGAAAAACAACAACAACCTCAACATTGAAAAACACCAACAAATTCAACAACAACATCAACATTGAAAAACAACAACAACCTCAACATTGAAAAACACCAACAAATTCAACAACAACCTCAACATTGAAAAACACCAACAAATTCAACAACAACCTCAGCATTGAAAAACAACAACAACCTCAACATTGAAAAACACCAACAAATTCAACAACAACCTCAACATTGAAAAACACCAACAAATTCAACAACAACCTCAACATTGAAAAACAACAACAACCTCAACATTGAAAAACACCAACAAATTCAACAACAACCTCAACATTGAAAAACAACAACAACCTCAACATTGAAAAACACCAACAAATTCAACAACAACCTCAACATTTAAAAACACGAACAAATTCAACAACAACCTCAAAATTGAAAAACAACAACAACCTCAACATTGAAAAACACCAACAAATTCAACAACAACTTCAACATTGAAAAACACCAACAAATTCAACAACAACCTCAACATTGAAAAACAACAACAACCTCAACATTGAAAAACACCAACAAATTCAACAACAACCTCAACATTTAAAAACGCCAACAAATTCAACAACAACCTCAACATTGAAAAACACCAACAAATTCAACAATAACCTCAACATTGAAAAACAACAACAACCTCAACATTGAAAAACACCAACGAATTCAACAACAACCTCAACATTGAAAAGCACCAACAAATTCAACAACAACCTCAACATTGAAAAACAACAACAACCTCAACATTGAAAAACACCAACAAATTCAACAACAACCTCAACATTGAAAAACAAGAACAACCTCAACATTGAAAAACACCAACAAATTCAACAACAACCTCAACATTGAAAAACACCAACAAATTCAACAACAACCTCAACATTGAAAAACACCAACAAATTCAACAACAACCTCAACTTTGAAAAACAACAACAACCTCAACATTGAAAAACACCAACAAATTCAACAACAACATCAACATTGAAAAACAACAACCTCAACATTGAAAAACACCAACAAATTCAACAACAACCTCAACATTGAAAAACAGCAACAAATTCAACAACAACCTCAGCATTGAAAAACAACAACAACCTCAACATTGAAAAACCCCAACAAATTCAACAACAACCTCAACATTGAAAAACAACAACAACCTCAACATTGAAAAACACCAACAAATTCAACAACAACTTCAACATTGAAAAACACCAACAAATTCAACAGCAACCTCAGCATTGAAAAACAACAACAACCTCAACATTGAAAAACACCAATATATTCAACAACAACCTCAACATTTAAAAACACCAACAAATTCAACAACAACCTCAACATTGAAAAACAACAACAACCTCAGCATTAAAAAACACCAACAAATTCAACAACAACCTCAACATTGAAAAACAACAACAACCTCAACATTGAAAAACACCAACAAATTCAACAATAACCTCAACATTGAAAAACTCCAACAAATTCAACAACAACCTCAACATTGAAAAACGCCAACAAATTCAACAACAACCTCAACATTGAAAAACACCAACAAATTCAACAACAACCTCGACATTGAAAAACACCAATAAATTCAACAACAACCTCAACTTTGAAAAACACCAACAAATTCAACAACAACCTCAACTTTGAAAAACACCAACAAATTCAACAACAACCTCAACATTGAAAACACCAACAAATTCAACAACAACTTCAACATTGAAAAACACCAACAAATTCAACAACAACCTCAAAATTTAAAAACGCCAACAAATTCAACAACAACCTCAACATTGAAAAACACCAACAAATTCAACAACAACCTCAACATTGAAAAACAACAACAACCTCAACATTGAAAAACACCCACGAATTCAACAACAACCTCAACATTGAAAAACACCAACAAATTCAACAACAACCTCAACATTGAAAAACAACAACAACCTCAACATTGAAAAACACCAACAAATTCAACAACAACCTCAACATTGAAAAACACCAACAAATTCAACAACAACCTCAGCATTGAAAAACAACAACAACCTCAACATTGAAAAACCCCAACAAATTCAACAACAACCTCAACATTGAAAAACAACAACAACCTCAACATTGAAAAACACCAACAAATTCAACAACCACTTCAACATTGAAAAACACCAACAAATTCAACAGCAACCTCGAAATTGAAAAACACCAACAAATTCAACAACAACCTCAACATTGAAAAACAACAACAAACAGAACATTGCAAAACACCAACAAATTCAACAACAACCTCAGCATTGATAAACAACAACAACCTCAACATTGAAAAACACCAATATATTCAACAACAACCTCAACATTTAAAAACACCAACAAATTCAACAACAACCTCAACATTGAAAAACAACAACAACCTCAGCATTAAAAAACACCAACAAATTCAACAACAACCTCAACATTGAAAAACAACAACAACCTCAACATTGAAAAACACCAACAAATTCAACAATAACCTCAACATTGAAAAACTCCAACAAATTCAACAACAACCTCAACATTGAAAAACGCCAACAAATTCAACAAAAAACTCAACATTGAAAAACACCAACAAATTCAACAACAACCTCGACATTGAAAAACACCAATAAATTCAACAACAAACTCAACTTTGAAAAACACCAACAAATTCAACAACAACCTCAACTTTGAAAAACAACAACAAATTCAACAACAACCTCAACATTGAAAACACCAACAAATTCAACAACAACCTCAACATTTAAAAACGCCAACAAATTCAACAACAACCTCAACATTGAAAAACACCAACAAATTCAACAATAACCTCAACATTGAAAAACAACAACAACCTCAACATTGAAAAACACCCACGAATTCAACAACAACCTCAACATTGAAAAACACCAACAAATTCAACAACAACCTCAACATTGAAAAACAACAACAACCTCAACATTGAAAAACACCAACAAATTCAACAACAACCTCAACATTGAAAAACAAGAACAACCTCAACATTGAAAAACACCAACAAATTCAACAACAACCTCAACATTGAAAAACACCAACAAATTCAACAACAACCTCAACATTGAAAAACACCAACAAATTCAACAACAACCTCAACATTGAAAAACAACAACAACCTCAACATTGAAAAACACCAACAAATTCAACAACAACATCAACATTGAAAAACAACAACAACCTCAACATTGAAAAACACCAACAAATTCAACAACAACCTCAACATTGAAAAACACCAACAAATTCAACAACAACCTCAGCATTGAAAAACAACAACAACCTCAACATTGAAAAACCCCAACAAATTCAACAACAATCTCAACATTGAAAAACAGCAACAACCTCAACATTGAAAAACACCAACAAATTCAACAACAACTTCAACATTGAAAAATACCAACAAATTCAACAGCAACCTCGAAATTGAAAAACACCAACAAATTCAACAACAACCTCAACATTGAAAAACAACCACAACCTGAACATTGAAAAACACCAACAAATTCAACAACAACCTCAGCATTGAAAAACAACAACAACCTCAACATTGAAAAACACCAATATATTCAACAACAAGCTCAACATTTAAAAACACCAACAAATTCAACAGCAACCTCAACATTGAAAAACAACAACAACCTCAGCATTAAAAAACACCAACAAATTCAACAACAACCTCAACATTGAAAAACAACAACAACCTCAACATTGAAAAACACCAACAAATTCAACAATAACCTCAACATTGAAAAACTCCAACAAATTCAGCAACAACCTCAACATTGAAAAACGCCAACAAATTCAACAACAACCTCAACATTGAAAAACACCAACAAATTCAACAACAACCTCAACATTGAAAAACAACAAGAACCTCAACATTGAAAAACACCAACAAATTCAACAACAAATTCAACATTGAAAAACACCAACAAATTCAACAACAACCTCGACAGTGAAAATCACCAGCAAATTCAACAACAACCTCCACATTGAACAACAACAACAACCTCAACATTGAAAAACACCAACAAATTCAACAACAACCTCAACTTTGAAAAACAACAACAACCTCAACATTGAAAAACACCAACAAATTCAACAACAACCTCAACATTTAAAAACACCAACAAATTCAACGAACAACTTCAACATTGAAAAACACCAACAAATTCAACAACAACCTCGACATTGAAAAACACCAACAAATTCAACAACAACCTCAACATTGAAAAACTACAACAACCTCAACATTGAAAAACACCAACAAATACAACAACAACCTCAACATTGAAAAACAACAACAACCTCAACATTGAAAAACACCAACAAATTCAACAACAACCTCAACATTGAAAAACACCAACAAATTCAACAACAACCTCAACATTGAAAAACACCAACAACCTCAACATTGAAAAACAACAACAACCTCAACATTGAAAAACACCAACAAATTCAACAACAACCTCAACATTGAAAAACACCAACAAATTCAACAACAACCTCAACATTGAAAAACAACAACAACCTCAACATTGAAAAACACCAACAAATTCAACAACAACCTCAACATTGAAAAACAACAACAACCTCAACATTGAAAAACACCAACAAATTCAACAACAACCTCAACATTTAAAAACACGAACAAATTCAACAACAACCTCAAAATTGAAAAACAACAACAACCTCAACATTGAAAAACACCAACAAATTCAACAACAACTTCAACATTGAAAAACACCAACAAATTCAACAACAACCTCAACATTGAAAAACAACAACAACCTCAACATTGAAAAACACCAACAAATTCAACAACAACCTCAACATTTAAAAACGCCAACAAATTCAACAACAACCTCAACATTGAAAAACACCAACAAATTCAACAATAACCTCAACATTGAAAAACAACAACAACCTCAACATTGAAAAACACCAACGAATTCAACAACAACCTCAACATTGAAAAGCACCAACAAATTCAACAACAACCTCAACATTGAAAAACAACAACAACCTCAACATTGAAAAACACCAACAAATTCAACAACAACCTCAACATTGAAAAACAAGAACAACCTCAACATTGAAAAACACCAACAAATTCAACAACAACCTCAACATTGAAAAACACCAACAAATTCAACAACAACCTCAACATTGAAAAACACCAACAAATTCAACAACAACCTCAACTTTGAAAAACAACAACAACCTCAACATTGAAAAACACCAACAAATTCAACAACAACATCAACATTGAAAAACAACAACCTCAACATTGAAAAACACCAACAAATTCAACAACAACCTCAACATTGAAAAACAGCAACAAATTCAACAACAACCTCAGCATTGAAAAACAACAACAACCTCAACATTGAAAAACCCCAACAAATTCAACAACAACCTCAACATTGAAAAACAACAACAACCTCAACATTGAAAAACACCAACAAATTCAACAACAACTTCAACATTGAAAAACACCAACAAATTCAACAGCAACCTCAGCATTGAAAAACAACAACAACCTCAACATTGAAAAACACCAATATATTCAACAACAACCTCAACATTTAAAAACACCAACAAATTCAACAACAACCTCAACATTGAAAAACAACAACAACCTCAGCATTAAAAAACACCAACAAATTCAACAACAACCTCAACATTGAAAAACAACAACAACCTCAACATTGAAAAACACCAACAAATTCAACAATAACCTCAACATTGAAAAACTCCAACAAATTCAACAACAACCTCAACATTGAAAAACGCCAACAAATTCAACAACAACCTCAACATTGAAAAACACCAACAAATTCAACAACAACCTCGACATTGAAAAACACCAATAAATTCAACAACAACCTCAACTTTGAAAAACACCAACAAATTCAACAACAACCTCAACTTTGAAAAACACCAACAAATTCAACAACAACCTCAACATTGAAAACACCAACAAATTCAACAACAACTTCAACATTGAAAAACACCAACAAATTCAACAACAACCTCAAAATTTAAAAACGCCAACAAATTCAACAACAACCTCAACATTGAAAAACACCAACAAATTCAACAACAACCTCAACATTGAAAAACAACAACAACCTCAACATTGAAAAACACCCACGAATTCAACAACAACCTCAACATTGAAAAACACCAACAAATTCAACAACAACCTCAACATTGAAAAACAACAACAACCTCAACATTGAAAAACACCAACAAATTCAACAACAACCTCAACATTGAAAAACACCAACAAATTCAACAACAACCTCAGCATTGAAAAACAACAACAACCTCAACATTGAAAAACCCCAACAAATTCAACAACAACCTCAACATTGAAAAACAACAACAACCTCAACATTGAAAAACACCAACAAATTCAACAACAACTTCAACATTGAAAAACACCAACAAATTCAACAGCAACCTCGAAATTGAAAAACACCAACAAATTCAACAACAACCTCAACATTGAAAAACAACAACAACCAAAACATTGCAAAACACCAACAAATTCAACAACAACCTCAGCATTGATAAACAACAACAACCTCAACATTGAAAAACACCAATATATTCAACAACAACCTCAACATTTAAAAACACCAACAAATTCAACAACAACCTCAACATTGAAAAACAACAACAACCTCAGCATTAAAAAACACCAACAAATTCAACAACAACCTCAACATTGAAAAACAACAACAACCTCAACATTGAAAAACACCAACAAATTCAACAATAACCTCAACATTGAAAAACTCCAACAAATTCAACAACAACCTCAACATTGAAAAACGCCAACAAATTCAACAAAAAACTCAACATTGAAAAACACCAACAAATTCAACAACAACCTCGACATTGAAAAACACCAATAAATTCAACAACAAACTCAACTTTGAAAAACACCAACAAATTCAACAACAACCTCAACTTTGAAAAACAACAACAAATTCAACAACAACCTCAACATTGAAAACACCAACAAATTCAACAACAACTTCAACATTGAAAAACACCAACAAATTCAACAACAACCTCAACATTTAAAAACGCCAACAAATTCAACAACAACCTCAACATTGAAAAACACCAACAAATTCAACAATAACCTCAACATTGAAAAACAACAACAACCTCAACATTGAAAAACACCCACGAATTCAACAACAACCTCAACATTGAAAAACACCAACAAATTCAACAACAACCTCAACATTGAAAAACAACAACAACCTCAACATTGAAAAACACCAACAAATTCAACAACAACCTCAACATTGAAAAACAAGAACAACCTCAACATTGAAAAACACCAACAAATTCAACAACAACCTCAACATTGAAAAACACCAACAAATTCAACAACAACCTCAACATTGAAAAACACCAACAAATTCAACAACAACCTCAACATTGAAAAACAACAACAACCTCAACATTGAAAAACACCAACAAATTCAACAACAACATCAACATTGAAAAACAACAACAACCTCAACATTGAAAAACACCAACAAATTCAACAACAACCTCAACATTGAAAAACACCAACAAATTCAACAACAACCTCAGCATTGAAAAACAACAACAACCTCAACATTGAAAAACCCCAACAAATTCAACAACAATCTCAACATTGAAAAACAGCAACAACCTCAACATTGAAAAACACCAACAAATTCAACAACAACTTCAACATTGAAAAATACCAACAAATTCAACAGCAACCTCGAAATTGAAAAACACCAACAAATTCAACAACAACCTCAACATTGAAAAACAACCACAACCTGAACATTGAAAAACACCAACAAATTCAACAACAACCTCAGCATTGAAAAACAACAACAACCTCAACATTGAAAAACACCAATATATTCAACAACAAGCTCAACATTTAAAAACACCAACAAATTCAACAGCAACCTCAACATTGAAAAACAACAACAACCTCAGCATTGAAAAACACCAACAAATTCAACAACAACATCAACATTGAAAAACAACAACAACCTCAACATTGAAAAACACCAACAAATTCAACAACAACCTCAACATTGAAAAACACCAACAAATTCAACAACAACCTCAGCATTGAAAAACAACAACAACCTCAACATTGAAAAACCCCAACAAATTCAACAACAATCTCAACATTGAAAAACAGCAACAACCTCAACATTGAAAAACACCAACAAATTCAACAACAACTTCAACATTGAAAAATACCAACAAATTCAACAGCAACCTCGAAATTGAAAAACACCAACAAATTCAACAACAACCTCAACATTGAAAAACAACCACAACCTGAACATTGAAAAACACCAACAAATTCAACAACAACCTCAGCATTGAAAAACAACAACAACCTCAACATTGAAAAACACCAATATATTCAACAACAAGCTCAACATTTAAAAACACCAACAAATTCAACAGCAACCTCAACATTGAAAAACAACAACAACCTCAGCATTAAAAAACACCAACAAATTCAACAACAACCTCAACATTGAAAAACAACAACAACCTCAACATTGAAAAACACCAACAAATTCAACAATAACCTCAACATTGAAAAACTCCAACAAATTCAGCAACAACCTCAACATTGAAAAACGCCAACAAATTCAACAACAACCTCAACATTGAAAAACACCAACAAATTCAACAACAACCTCAACATTGAAAAACAACAAGAACCTCAACATTGAAAAACACCAACAAATTCAACAACAAATTCAACATTGAAAAACACCAACAAATTCAACAACAACCTCGACAGTGAAAATCACCAGCAAATTCAACAACAACCTCCACATTGAACAACAACAACAACCTCAACATTGAAAAACACCAACAAATTCAACAACAACCTCAACTTTGAAAAACAACAACAACCTCAACATTGAAAAACACCAACAAATTCAACAACAACCTCAACATTTAAAAACACCAACAAATTCAACGAACAACTTCAACATTGAAAAACACCAACAAATTCAACAACAACCTCGACATTGAAAAACACCAACAAATTCAACAACAACCTCAACATTGAAAAACTACAACAACCTCAACATTGAAAAACACCAACAAATACAACAACAACCTCGACATTGAAAAACAACAACAACCTCAACATTGAAAAACACCAACAAATTCAACAACAACCTCAACATTGAAAAACACCAACAAATTCAACAACAACCTCAACATTGAAAAACACCAACAACCTCAACATTGAAAAACAACAACAACCTCAACATTGAAAAACACCAACAAATTCAACAACAACCTCAACATTGAAAAACACCAACAAATTCAACAACAACCTCAAAATTGAAAAACAACAACAACCTCAACATTGAAAAACACCAACAAATTCAACAACAACCTCAACATTGAAAAACAACAACAACCTCAACATTGAAAAACACCAACAAATTCAACAACAACCTCAACATTTAAAAACACGAACAAATTCAACAACAACCTCAAAATTGAAAAACAACAACAACCTCAACATTGAAAAACACCAACAAATTCAACAACAACTTCAACATTGAAAAACACCAACAAATTCAACAACAACCTCAACATTGAAAAACAACAACAACCTCAACATTGAAAAACACCAACAAATTCAACAACAACCTCAACATTTAAAAACGCCAACAAATTCAACAACAACCTCAACATTGAAAAACACCAACAAATTCAACAATAACCTCAACATTGAAAAACAACAACAACCTCAACATTGAAAAACACCAACGAATTCAACAACAACCTCAACATTGAAAAGCACCAACAAATTCAACAACAACCTCAACATTGAAAAACAACAACAACCTCAACATTGAAAACCACCAACAAATTCAACAACAACCTCAACATTGAAAAACAAGAACAACCTCAACATTGAAAAACACCAACAAATTCAACAACAACCTCAACATTGAAAAACACCAACAAATTCAACAACAACCTCAACATTGAAAAACACCAACAAATTCAACAACAACCTCAACTTTGAAAAACAACAACAACCTCAACATTGAAAAACACCAACAAATTCAACAACAACATCAACATTGAAAAACAACAACCTCAACATTGAAAAACACCAACAAATTCAACAACAACCTCAACATTGAAAAACAGCAACAAATTCAACAACAACCTCAGCATTGAAAAACAACAACAACCTCAACATTGAAAAACCCCAACAAATTCAACAACAACCTCAACATTGAAAAACAACAACAACCTCAACATTGAAAAACACCAACAAATTCAACAACAACTTCAACATTGAAAAACACCAACAAATTCAACAGCAACCTCAGCATTGAAAAACAACAACAACCTCAACATTGAAAAACACCAATATATTCAACAACAACCTCAACATTTAAAAACACCAACAAATTCAACAACAACCTCAACATTGAAAAACAACAACAACCTCAGCATTAAAAAACACCAACAAATTCAACAACAACCTCAACATTGAAAAACAACAACAACCTCAACATTGAAAAACACCAACAAATTCAACAATAACCTCAACATTGAAAAACTCCAACAAATTCAACAACAACCTCAACATTGAAAAACGCCAACAAATTCAACAACAACCTCAACATTGAAAAACACCAACAAATTCAACAACAACCTCGACATTGAAAAACACCAATAAACTCAACAACAACCTCAACTTTGAAAAACACCAACAAATTCAACAACAACCTCGACTTTGAAAAACACCAACAAATTCAACAACAACCTCAACATTGAAAACACCAACAAATTCAACAACAACTTCAACATTGAAAAACACCAACAAATTCAACAACAACCTCAAAATTTAAAAACGCCAACAAATTCAACAACAACCTCAACATTGAAAAACACCAACAAATTCAACAACAACCTCAACATTGAAAAACAACAACAACCTCAACATTGAAAAACACCCACGAATTCAACAACAACCTCAACATTGAAAAACACCAACAAATTCAACAACAACCTCAACATTGAAATTCAACAACAACTTCAACATTGAAAAATACCAACAAATTCAACAGCAACCTCGAAATTGAAAAACACCAACAAATTCAACAACAACCTCAACATTGAAAAACAACCACAACCTGAACATTGAAAAACACCAACAAATTCAACAACAACCTCAGCATTGAAAAACAACAACAACCTCAACATTGAAAAACACCAATATATTCAACAACAAGCTCAACATTTAAAAACACCAACAAATTCAACAGCAACCTCAACATTGAAAAACAACAACAACCTCAGCATTGAAAAACACCAACAAATTCAACAACAACATCAACATTGAAAAACAACAACAACCTCAACATTGAAAAACACCAACAAATTCAACAACAACCTCAACATTGAAAAACACCAACAAATTCAACAACAACCTCAGCATTGAAAAACAACAACAACCTCAACATTGAAAAACCCCAACAAATTCAACAACAATCTCAACATTGAAAAACAGCAACAACCTCAACATTGAAAAACACCAACAAATTCAACAACAACTTCAACATTGAAAAATACCAACAAATTCAACAGCAACCTCGAAATTGAAAAACACCAACAAATTCAACAACAACCTCAACATTGAAAAACAACCACAACCTGAACATTGAAAAACACCAACAAATTCAACAACAACCTCAGCATTGAAAAACAACAACAACCTCAACATTGAAAAACACCAATATATTCAACAACAAGCTCAACATTTAAAAACACCAACAAATTCAACAGCAACCTCAACATTGAAAAACAACAACAACCTCAGCATTAAAAAACACCAACAAATTCAACAACAACCTCAACATTGAAAAACAACAACAACCTCAACATTGAAAAACACCAACAAATTCAACAATAACCTCAACATTGAAAAACTCCAACAAATTCAGCAACAACCTCAACATTGAAAAACGCCAACAAATTCAACAACAACCTCAACATTGAAAAACACCAACAAATTCAACAACAACCTCAACATTGAAAAACAACAAGAACCTCAACATTGAAAAACACCAACAAATTCAACAACAAATTCAACATTGAAAAACACCAACAAATTCAACAACAACCTCGACAGTGAAAATCACCAGCAAATTCAGCAACAACCTCCACATTGAACAACAACAACAACCTCAACATTGAAAAACACCAACAAATTCAACAACAACCTCAACTTTGAAAAACAACAACAACCTCAACATTGAAAAACACCAACAAATTCAACAACAACCTCAACATTTAAAAACACCAACAAATTCAACGAACAACTTCAACATTGAAAAACACCAACAAATTCAACAACAACCTCGACATTGAAAAACACCAACAAATTCAACAACAACCTCAACATTGAAAAACTACAACAACCTCAACATTGAAAAACACCAACAAATACAACAACAACCTCAACATTGAAAAACAACAACAACCTCAACATTGAAAAACACCAACAAATTCAACAACAACCTCAACATTGAAAAACACCAACAAATTCAACAACAACCTCAACATTGAAAAACACCAACAACCTCAACATTGAAAAACAACAACAACCTCAACATTGAAAAACACCAACAAATTCAACAACAACCTCAACATTGAAAAACACCAACAAATTCAACAACAACCTCAACATTGAAAAACAACAACAACCTCAACATTGAAAAACACCAACAAATTCAACAACAACCTCAACATTGAAAAACAACAACAACCTCAACATTGAAAAACACCAACAAATTCAACAACAACCTCAACATTTAAAAACACGAACAAATTCAACAACAACCTCAAAATTGAAAAACAACAACAACCTCAACATTGAAAAACACCAACAAATTCAACAACAACTTCAACATTGAAAAGCACCAACAAATTCAACAACAACCTCAACATTGAAAAACAACAACAACCTCAACATTGAAAAACACCAACAAATTCAACAACAACCTCAACATTTAAAAACGCCAACAAATTCAACAACAACCTCAACATTGAAAAACACCAACAAATTCAACAATAACCTCAACATTGAAAAACAACAACAACCTCAACATTGAAAAACACCAACGAATTCAACAACAACCTCAACATTGAAAAGCACCAACAAATTCAACAACAACCTCAACATTGAAAAACAACAACAACCTCAACATTGAAAACCACCAACAAATTCAACAACAACCTCAACATTGAAAAACAAGAACAACCTCAACATTGAAAAACACCAACAAATTCAACAACAACCTCAACATTGAAAAACACCAACAAATTCAACAACAACCTCAACATTGAAAAACACCAACAAATTCAACAACAACCTCAACTTTGAAAAACAACAACAACCTCAACATTGAAAAACACCAACAAATTCAACAACAACATCAACATTGAAAAACAACAACCTCAACATTGAAAAACACCAACAAATTCAACAACAACCTCAACATTGAAAAACAGCAACAAATTCAACAACAACCTCAGCATTGAAAAACAACAACAACCTCAACATTGAAAAACCCCAACAAATTCAACAACAACCTCAACATTGAAAAACAACAACAACCTCAACATTGAAAAACACCAACAAATTCAACAACAACTTCAACATTGAAAAACACCAACAAATTCAACAGCAACCTCAGCATTGAAAAACAACAACAACCTCAACATTGAAAAACACCAATATATTCAACAACAACCTCAACATTTAAAAACACCAACAAATTCAACAACAACCTCAACATTGAAAAACAACAACAACCTCAGCATTAAAAAACACCAACAAATTCAACAACAACCTCAACATTGAAAAACAACAACAACCTCAACATTGAAAAACACCAACAAATTCAACAATAACCTCAACATTGAAAAACTCCAACAAATTCAACAACAACCTCAACATTGAAAAACGCCAACAAATTCAACAACAACCTCAACATTGAAAAACACCAACAAATTCAACAACAACCTCGACATTGAAAAACACCAATAAATTCAACAACAACCTCAACTTTGAAAAACACCAACAAATTCAACAACAACCTCGACTTTGAAAAACACCAACAAATTCAACAACAACCTCAACATTGAAAACACCAACAAATTCAACAACAACTTCAACATTGAAAAACACCAACAAATTCAACAACAACCTCAAAATTTAAAAACGCCAACAAATTCAACAACAACCTCAACATTGAAAAACACCAACAAATTCAACAACAACCTCAACATTGAAAAACAACAACAACCTCAACATTGAAAAACACCCACGAATTCAACAACAACCTCAACATTGAAAAACACCAACAAATTCAACAACAACCTCAACATTGAAAAACAACAACAACCTCAACATTGAAAAACACCAACAAATTCAACAACAACCTCAACATTGAAAAACACCAACAAATTCAACAACAACCTCAGCATTGAAAAACAACAACAACCTCAACATTGAAAAACCCCAACAAATTCAACAACAACCTCAACATTGAAAAACAACAACAACCTCAACATTGAAAAACACCAACAAATTCAACAACAACTTCAACATTGAAAAACACCAACAAATTCAACAGCAACCTCGAAATTGAAAAACACCAACAAATTCAACAACAACCTCAACATTGAAAAACAACAACAACCAGAACATTGCAAAACACCAACAAATTCAACAACAACCTCAGCATTGATAAACAACAACAACCTCAACATTGAAAAACACCAATATATTCAACAACAACCTCAACATTGAAAAACACCAACAAATTCAACAACAACCTCAACATTGAAAAACACCAACAAATTCAACAACAACCTCAACATTGAAAAACAACAACAACCTCAACATTGAAAAACACCAACAAATTCAACAACAACCTCAACATTGAAAAACAACAACAACCTCAACATTGAAAAACACCAACAAATTCAACAACAACCTCAACATTTAAAAACACGAACAAATTCAACAACAACCTCAAAATTGAAAAACAACAACAACCTCAACATTGAAAAACACCAACAAATTCAACAACAACTTCAACATTGAAAAGCACCAACAAATTCAACAACAACCTCAACATTGAAAAACAACAACAACCTCAACATTGAAAAACACCAACAAATTCAACAACAACCTCAACATTTAAAAACGCCAACAAATTCAACAACAACCTCAACATTGAAAAACACCAACAAATTCAACAATAACCTCAACATTGAAAAACAACAACAACCTCAACATTGAAAAACACCAACGAATTCAACAACAACCTCAACATTGAAAAGCACCAACAAATTCAACAACAACCTCAACATTGAAAAACAACAACAACCTCAACATTGAAAACCACCAACAAATTCAACAACAACCTCAACATTGAAAAACAAGAACAACCTCAACATTGAAAAACACCAACAAATTCAACAACAACCTCAACATTGAAAAACACCAACAAATTCAACAACAACCTCAACATTGAAAAACACCAACAAATTCAACAACAACCTCAACTTTGAAAAACAACAACAACCTCAACATTGAAAAACACCAACAAATTCAACAACAACATCAACATTGAAAAACAACAACCTCAACATTGAAAAACACCAACAAATTCAACAACAACCTCAACATTGAAAAACAGCAACAAATTCAACAACAACCTCAGCATTGAAAAACAACAACAACCTCAACATTGAAAAACCCCAACAAATTCAACAACAACCTCAACATTGAAAAACAACAACAACCTCAACATTGAAAAACACCAACAAATTCAACAACAACTTCAACATTGAAAAACACCAACAAATTCAACAGCAACCTCAGCATTGAAAAACAACAACAACCTCAACATTGAAAAACACCAATATATTCAACAACAACCTCAACATTTAAAAACACCAACAAATTCAACAACAACCTCAACATTGAAAAACAACAACAACCTCAGCATTAAAAAACACCAACAAATTCAACAACAACCTCAACATTGAAAAACAACAACAACCTCAACATTGAAAAACACCAACAAATTCAACAATAACCTCAACATTGAAAAACTCCAACAAATTCAACAACAACCTCAACATTGAAAAACGCCAACAAATTCAACAACAACCTCAACATTGAAAAACACCAACAAATTCAACAACAACCTCGACATTGAAAAACACCAATAAATTCAACAACAACCTCAACTTTGAAAAACACCAACAAATTCAACAACAACCTCGACTTTGAAAAACACCAACAAATTCAACAACAACCTCAACATTGAAAACACCAACAAATTCAACAACAACTTCAACATTGAAAAACACCAACAAATTCAACAACAACCTCAAAATTTAAAAACGCCAACAAATTCAACAACAACCTCAACATTGAAAAACACCAACAAATTCAACAACAACCTCAACATTGAAAAACAACAACAACCTCAACATTGAAAAACACCCACGAATTCAACAACAACCTCAACATTGAAAAACACCAACAAATTCAACAACAACCTCAACATTGAAAAACAACAACAACCTCAACATTGAAAAACACCAACAAATTCAACAACAACCTCAACATTGAAAAACACCAACAAATTCAACAACAACCTCAGCATTGAAAAACAACAACAACCTCAACATTGAAAAACCCCAACAAATTCAACAACAACCTCAACATTGAAAAACAACAACAACCTCAACATTGAAAAACACCAACAAATTCAACAACAACTTCAACATTGAAAAACACCAACAAATTCAACAGCAACCTCGAAATTGAAAAACACCAACAAATTCAACAACAACCTCAACATTGAAAAACAACAACAACCAGAACATTGCAAAACACCAACAAATTCAACAACAACCTCAGCATTGATAAACAACAACAACCTCAACATTGAAAAACACCAATATATTCAACAACAACCTCAACATTTAAAAACACCAACAAATTCAACAACAACCTCAACATTGAAAAACAACAACAACCTCAGCATTAAAAAACACCAACAAATTCAACAACAACCTCAACATTGAAAAACAACAACAACCTCAACATTGAAAAACACCAACAAATTCAACAATAACCTCAACATTGAAAAACTCCAACAAATTCAACAACAACCTCAACATTGAAAAACGCCAACAAATTCAACAAAAAACTCAACATTGAAAAACACCAACAAATTCAACAACAACCTCGACATTGAAAAACACCAATAAATTCAACAACAAACTCAACTTTGAAAAACACCAACAAATTCAACAACAACCTCAACTTTGAAAAACAACAACAAATTCAACAACAACCTCAACATTGAAAACACCAACAAATTCAACAACAACTTCAACATTGAAAAACACCAACAAATTCAACAACAACCTCAACATTTAAAAACGCCAACAAATTCAACAACAACCTCAACATTGAAAAACACCAACAAATTCAACAATAACCTCAACATTGAAAAACAACAACAACCTCAACATTGAAAAACACCCACGAATTCAACAACAACCTCAACATTGAAAAACACCAACAAATTCAACAACAACCTCAACATTGAAAAACAACAACAACCTCAACATTGAAAAACACCAACAAATTCAACAACAACCTCAACATTGAAAAACAAGAACAACCTCAACATTGAAAAACACCAACAAATTCAACAACAACCTCAACATTGAAAAACACCAACAAATTCAACAACAACCTCAACATTGAAAAACACCAACAAATTCAACAACAACCTCAACATTGAAAAACAACAACAACCTCAACATTGAAAAACACCAACAAATTCAACAACAACATCAACATTGAAAAACAACAACAACCTCAACATTGAAAAACACCAACAAATTCAACAACAACCTCAACATTGAAAAACACCAACAAATTCAACAACAACCTCAGCATTGAAAAACAACAACAACCTCAACATTGAAAAACCCCAACAAATTCAACAACAATCTCAACATTGAAAAACAGCAACAACCTCAACATTGAAAAACACCAACAAATTCAACAACAACTTCAACATTGAAAAATACCAACAAATTCAACAGCAACCTCGAAATTGAAAAACACCAACAAATTCAACAACAACCTCAACATTGAAAAACAACCACAACCTGAACATTGAAAAACACCAACAAATTCAACAACAACCTCAGCATTGAAAAACAACAACAACCTCAACATTGAAAAACACCAATATATTCAACAACAAGCTCAACATTTAAAAACACCAACAAATTCAACAGCAACCTCAACATTGAAAAACAACAACAACCTCAGCATTAAAAAACACCAACAAATTCAACAACAACCTCAACATTGAAAAACAACAACAACCTCAACATTGAAAAACACCAACAAATTCAACAATAACCTCAACATTGAAAAACTCCAACAAATTCAGCAACAACCTCAACATTGAAAAACGCCAACAAATTCAACAACAACCTCAACATTGAAAAACACCAACAAATTCAACAACAACCTCAACATTGAAAAACAACAAGAACCTCAACATTGAAAAACACCAACAAATTCAACAACAAATTCAACATTGAAAAACACCAACAAATTCAACAACAACCTCGACAGTGAAAATCACCAGCAAATTCAACAACAACCTCCACATTGAACAACAACAACAACCTCAACATTGAAAAACACCAACAAATACAACAACAACCTCAACATTGAAAAACAACAACAACCTCAACATTGAAAAACACCAACAAATTCAACAACAACCTCAACATTGAAAAACACCAACAAATTCAACAACAACCTCAACATTGAAAAACACCAACAACCTCAACATTGAAAAACAACAACAACCTCAACATTGAAAAACACCAACAAATTCAACAACAACCTCAACATTGAAAAACACCAACAAATTCAACAACAACCTCAACATTGAAAAACAACAACAACCTCAACATTGAAAAACACCAACAAATTCAACAACAACCTCAACATTGAAAAACAACAACAACCTCAACATTGAAAAACACCAACAAATTCAACAACAACCTCAACATTTAAAAACACGAACAAATTCAACAACAACCTCAAAATTGAAAAACAACAACAACCTCAACATTGAAAAACACCAACAAATTCAACAACAACTTCAACATTGAAAAACACCAACAAATTCAACAACAACCTCGACATTGAAAAACACCATCAAATTCAACAACAACCTCAAAATTGAAAAACAACAACAACCTCAACATTGAAAAAAACCAACAAATTCAACAACAACCTCAACATTTAAAAACACGAACAAATTCAACAACAACCTCAAAATTGAAAAACAACAACAACCTCAACATTGAAAAACACCAACAAATTCAACAACAACTTCAACATTGAAAAACACCAACAAATTCAACAACAACCTCGACATTGAAAAACACCATCAAATTCAACAACAACCTCAAAATTGAAAAACAACAACAACCTCAACATTGAAAAACACGAACAAATTCAACAACAACCTCAACATTGAAAAACACCAACAAATTCAACAACAAACTCAACATTTAAAAACGCCAACAAATTCAACAACAACCTCAACATTGAAAAACAACAACAACCTCAACATTGAAAAACACCAACAAATTCAACAGCAAATTCAACATTGAAAAACACCAACAAATTCAACAACAACCTCGACATTGAAAAACACCAAGAAATTCAACAACAACCTCAACTTTGAAAAACACCAACAAATTCAACAACAACCTCAACTTTGAAAAACACCAACAAATTCAACAACAACCTCAACATTGAAAACACCAACAAATTCAACAACAACTTCAACATTGAAAAACAGCAACAAATTCAACAACAACCTCAACATTTAAAAACGCCAACAAATTCAACAACAACCTCAACATTGAAAAACACCAACAAATTCAACAATAACCTCAACATTGAAAAACAACAACAACCTCAACATTGAAAAACACCAATGAATTCAACAACAACCTCAACATTGAAAAACACCAACAAATTCAACAACAACCTCAAAATTGAAAAACAACAACAACCTCAACATTGAAAAACACCATCAAATTCAACAACAACCTCAACATTGAAAAACAACAACAACCTCAACATTGAAAAACACCAACAAATTCAACAACAACCTCAACATTGAAAAACAACAACAAATTCAACAACAACCTCAACATTGAAAAACACCAACAAATTCAACAACAACCTCAACATTGAAAAACAACAACAACCTCAACATTGAAAAACACCAACAAATTCAACAACAACATCAAAATTGAAAAACAACAACAACCTCAACATTGAAAAACACCAACAAATTCAACAACAACCTCAACATTGAAAAACACCAACAAATTCAACAACAACCTCAGCATTGAAAAACAACAACAACCTCAACATTGAAAAACCCCAACAAATTCAACAACAACCTCAACATTGAAAAACACCAACAACCTCAACATTGAAAAACACCAACAAATTCAACAACAACTTCAACATTGAAAAACACCAACAAATTCAACAGCAACCTCGAAATTGAAAAACACCAACAAATTCAACAACAACCTCAACATTGAAAAACAACAACAACCAGAACATTGAAAAACACCAACAAATTCAACAACAACCTCAGCATTGAAAACAACAACAACCTCAACATTGAAAAACACCAACAAATTCAACAACAACCTCAACATTGAAAAACACCAACAAATTCAACAACAACCTCAACATTGAAAAACACCAACAAATTCAACAACAACCTCAACTTTGAAAAACAACAACAACCTCAACATTGAAAAACACCAACAAATTCAACAACAACATCAACATTGAAAAACAACAACAACCTCAACATTGAAAAACACCAACAAATTCAACAACAACCTCAACATTGAAAAACACCAACAAATTCAACAACAACCTCAGCATTGAAAAACAACAACAACCTCAACATTGAAAAACCCCAACAAATTCAACAACAACCTCAACATTGAAAAACAACAACAACCTCAACATTGAAAAACACCAACAAATTCAACAACAACTTCAACATTGAAAAACACCAACAAATTCAACAGCAACCTCGAAATTGAAAAACACCAACAAATTCAACAACAACCTCAACATTGAAAAACAACAACAACCAGAACATTGAAAAACACCAACAAATTCAACAACAACCTCAGCATTGAAAAACAACAACAAATTCAACATTGAAAAACACCAACAAATTCAACAACAACCTCAACATTTAAAAACACCAACAAATTCAACAACAACCTCAACATTGAAAAACAACAACAACCTCAGCATTAAAAAACACCAACAAATTCAACAACAACCTCAACATTGAAAAACAACAACAACCTCAACATTGAAAAACACCAACAAATTCAACAATAACCTCAACATTGAAAAACTCCAACAAATTCAACAACAACCTCAACATTGAAAAACGCCAACAAATTCAACAACAACCTCAACATTGAAAAACACCAACAAATTCAACAACAACCTCGACATTGAAAAACACCAATAAATTCAACAACAACCTCAACTTTGAAAAACATCAACAAATTCAACAACAACCTCAACTTTGAAAAACACCAACAAATTCAACAACAACCTCAACATTGAAAAACACCAACAAATTCAACAACAACCTCAGCATTGAAAAACACCAACAACCTCAACATTGAAAAACAACAACAACCTCAACATTGAAAAACACCAACAAATTCAACAACAACCTCAACATTGAAAAATACCAGCAAATTCAACAACAACCTCAACATTGAAAAACAACAACAACCTCAACATTGAAAAACACCAACAAATTCAACAACAACCTCAACATTGAAAAACAACAACCTCAACATTGAAAAACACCAACAAATTCAACAACAACCTCAACATTTAAAAACACGAACAAATTCAACAACAACCTCAAAATTGAAAAACAACAACAACCTCAACATTGAAAAACACCAACAAATTCAACAACAACTTCAACATTGAAAAACACCAACAAATTCAACAACAACCTCGACATTGAAAAACACCATCAAATTCAACAACAACCTCAAAATTGAAAAACAACAACAACCTCAACATTGAAAAACACGAACAAATTCAACAACAACCTCAACATTGAAAAACACCAACAAATTCAACAACAAACTCAACATTTAAAAACGCCAACAAATTCAACAACAACCTCAACATTGAAAAACAACAACAACCTCAACATTGAAAAACACCAACAAATTCAACAACAAATTCAACATTGAAAAACACCAACAAATTCAACAACAACCTCGACATTGAAAAACACCAAGAAATTCAACAACAACCTCAACTTTGAAAAACACCAACAAATTCAACAACAACCTCAACTTTGAAAAACACCAACAAATTCAACAACAACCTCAACATTGAAAACACCAACAAATTCAACAACAACTTCAACATTGAAAAACAGCAACAAATTCAACAACAACCTCAACATTTAAAAACGCCAACAAATTCAACAACAACCTCAACATTGAAAAACACCAACAAATTCAACAATAACCTCAACATTGAAAAACAACAACAACCTCAACATTGAAAAACACCAATGAATTCAACAACAACCTCAACATTGAAAAACACCAACAAATTCAACAACAACCGCAAAATTGAAAAACAACAACAACCTCAACATTGAAAAACACCATCAAATTCAACAACAACCTCAACATTGAAAAACAACAACAACCTCAACATTGAAAAACACCAACAAATTCAACAACAACCTCAACATTGAAAAACAACAACAAATTCAACAACAACCTCAACATTGAAAAACACCAACAAATTCAACAACAACCTCAACATTGAAAAACAACAACAACCTCAACATTGAAAAACACCAACAAATTCAACAACAACATCAAAATTGAAAAACAACAACAACCTCAACATTGAAAAACACCAACAAATTCAACAACAACCTCAACATTGAAAAACACCAACAAATTCAACAACAACCTCAGCATTGAAAAACAACAACAACCTCAACATTGAAAAACCCCAACAAATTCAAGAACAACCTCAACATTGAAAAACACCAACAACCTCAACATTGAAAAACACCAACAAATTCAACAACAACTTCAACATTGAAAAACACCAACAAATTCAACAGCAACCTCGAAATTGAAAAACACCAACAAATTCAACAACAACCTCAACATTGAAAAACAACAACAACCAGAACATTGAAAAACACCAACAAATTCAACAACAACCTCAGCATTGAAAACAACAACAACCTCAACATTGAAAAACACCAACAAATTCAACAACAACCTCAACATTGAAAAACACCAACAAATTCAACAACAACCTCAACATTGAAAAACACCAACAAATTCAACAACAACCTCAACTTTGAAAAACAACAACAACCTCAACATTGAAAAACACCAACAAATTCAACAACAACATCAACATTGAAAAACAACAACAACCTCAACATTGAAAAACACCAACAAATTCAACAACAACCTCAACATTGAAAAACACCAACAAATTCAACAACAACCTCAGCATTGAAAAACAACAACAACCTCAACATTGAAAAACCCCAACAAATTCAACAACAACCTCAACATTGAAAAACAACAACAACCTCAACATTGAAAAACACCAACAAATTCAACAACAACTTCAACATTGAAAAACACCAAAAATTCAACAGCAACCTCGAAATTGAAAAACACCAACAAATTCAACAACAACCTCAACATTGAAAAACAACAACAACCAGAACATTGAAAAACACCAACAAATTCAACAACAACCTCAGCATTGAAAAACAACAACAACCTCAACATTGAAAAACACCAATATATTCAACAACAACCTCAACATTTAAAAACACCAACAAATTCAACAACAACCTCAACATTGAAAAACAACAACAACCTCAGCATTAAAAAACACCAACAAATTCAACAACAACCTCAACATTGAAAAACAACAACAACCTCAACATTGAAAAACACCAACAAATTCAACAATAACCTCAACATTGAAAAACTCCAACAAATTCAACAACAACCTCAACATTGAAAAACGCCAACAAATTCAACAACAACCTCAACATTGAAAAACACCAACAAATTCAACAACAACCTCGACATTGAAAAACACCAATAAATTCAACAACAACCTCAACTTTGAAAAACACCAACAAATTCAACAACAACCTCAACTTTGAAAAACACCAACAAATTCAACAACAACCTCAACATTGAAAACACCAACAAATTCAACAACAACTTCAACATTGAAAAAGACCAACAAATTCAACAACAACCTCAACATTTAAAAACGCCAACAAATTCAACAACAACCTCAACATTGAAAAACACCAACAAATTCAACAATAACCTCAACATAGAAAAACAACAACAACCTCAACATTGAAAAACACCCACGAATTCAACAACAACCTCAACATTGAAAAACACCAACAAATTCAACAACAACCTCAACATTGAAAAACAACAACAACCTCAACATTGAAAAACACCAACAAATTCAACAACAACCTCAACATTGAAAAACAAGAACAACCTCAACATTGAAAAACACCAACAAATTCAACAACAACCTCAACATTGAAAAACACCAACAAATTCAACAACAACCTCAACATTGAAAAACACCAACAAATTCAACTACAACCTCAACATTGAAAAACAACAACAACCTCAACATTGAAAAACACCAACAAATTCAACAACAACATCAACATTGAAAAACAACAACAACCTCAACATTGAAAAACACCAACAAATTCAACAACAACCTCAACATTGAAAAACACCAACAAATTCAACAACAACCTCAGCATTGAAAAACAACAACAACCTCAACATTGAAAAACCCCAACAAATTCAACAACAATCTCAACATTGAAAAACAGCAACAACCTCAACATTGAAAAACACCAACAAATTCAACAACAACTTCAACATTGAAAAATTCCAACAAATTCAACAGCAACCTCGAAATTGAAAAACACTAACAAATTCAACAACAACCTCAACATTGAAAAAAAACCACAACCTGAACATTGAAAAACACCAACAAATTCAACAACAACCTCAGCATTGAAAAACAACAACAACCTCAACATTGAAAAACACCAATATATTCAACAACAAGCTCAACATTTAAAAACACCAACAAATTCAACAGCAACCTCAACATTGAAAAACAACAACAACCTCAGCATTAAAAAACACCAACAAATTCAACAACAACCTCAACATTGAAAAACAACAACAACCTCAACATTGAAAAACACCAACAAATTCAACAATAACCTCAACATTGAAAAACTCCAACAAATTCAACAACAACCTCAACATTGAAAAACGCCAACAAATTCAACAACAACCTCAACATTGAAAAACACCAACAAATTCAACAACAACCTCAACATTGAAAAACAACAAGAAACTCAACATTGAAAAACACCAACAAATTCAACAACAAATTCAACATTGAAAAACACCAACAAATTCAACAACAACCTCGACAGTGAAAATCACCAGCAAATTCAACAACAACCTCCACATTGAACAACAACAACAACCTCAACATTGAAAAACACCAACAAATTCAACAACAACCTCAACTTTGAAAAACAACAACAACCTCAACATTGAAAAACACCAACAAATTCAACAACAACCTCAACATTGAAAAACAACAACAACCTCAACATTGAAAAACACCAACAAATTCAACAACAACCTCAACATTGAAAAACACCAACAAATTCAACAACAACCTCAACATTGAAAAACACCAACAACCTCAACATGGAAAAACAACAACAACCTCAACATTGAAAAACACCAACAAATTCAACAACAACCTCTACATTGAAAAACACCAACAAATTCAACAACAACCTCAACATTGAAAAACAACAACAACCTCAACATTGAAAAACACCAACAAATTCAACAACAACCTCAACATTGAAAAACAACAACAACCTCAACATTGAAAAACACCAACAAATTCAACAACAACCTCAACATTTAAAAACACCAACAAATTCAACAACAACCTCAAAATTGAAAAACAACAACAACCTCAACATTGAAAAACACCAACAAATTCAACAACAACTTCAACATTGAAAAACACCAACAAATTCAACAACAACCTCGACATTGAAAAACACCTTCAAATTCAACAACAACCTCAAAATTGAAAAACAACAACAACCTCAACATTGAAAAACACGAACAAATTCAACAACAACCTCAACATTGAAAAACACCAACAAATTCAACAACAAACTCAACATTTAAAAACGCCAACAAATTCAGCAACAACCTCAACATTGAAAAACAACAACAACCTCAACATTGAAAAACACCAACAAATTCAACAACAAATTCAACATTGAAAAACACCAACAAATTCAACAACAACCTCGACATTGAATAACACCAAGAAATTCAACAACAACCTCAACTTTGAAAAACACCAACAAATTCAACAACAACCTCAACTTTTAAAAACACCAACAAATTCAACAACAACCTCAACATTGAAAACACCAACAAATTCAACAACAACTTCAACATTGAAAAACAGCAACAAATTCAACAACAACCTCAACATTTAAAAACGCCAACAAATTCAACAACAACCTCAACATTGAAAAACACCAACAAATTCAACAATAACCTCAACATTGAAAAACAACAACAACCTCAACATTGAAAAACACCAATGAATTCAACAACAACCTCAACATTGAAAAACACCAACAAATTCAACAACAACCTCAACATTGAAAAACTACAACAACCTCAACATTGAAAAACACCAACAAATACAACAACAACCTCAACATTGAAAAACAACAACAACCTCAACATTGAAAAACACCAACAAATTCAACAACAACCTCAACATTGAAAAACACCAACAAATTCAACAACAACCTCAACATTGAAAAACACCAACAACCTCAACATTGAAAAACAACAACAACCTCAACATTGAAAAACACCAACAAATTCAACAACAACCTCAACATTGAAAAACACCAACAAATTCAACAACAACCTCAACATTGAAAAACAACAACAACCTCAACATTGAAAAACACCAACAAATTCAACAACAACCTCAACATTGAAAAACAACAACAACCTCAACATTGAAAAACACCAACAAATTCAACAACAACCTCAACATTTAAAAACACCAACAAATTCAACAACAACCTCAAAATTGAAAAACAACAACAACCTCAACATTGAAAAACACCAACAAATTCAACAACAACTTCAACATTGAAAAACACCAACAAATTCAACAACAACCTCGACATTGAAAAACACCTTCAAATTCAACAACAACCTCAAAATTGAAAAACAACAACAACCTCAACATTGAAAAACACGAACAAATTCAACAACAACCTCAACATTGAAAAACACCAACAAATTCAACAACAAACTCAACATTTAAAAACGCCAACAAATTCAGCAACAACCTCAACATTGAAAAACAACAACAACCTCAACATTGAAAAACACCAACAAATTCAACAACAAATTCAACATTGAAAAACACCAACAAATTCAACAACAACCTCGACATTGAATAACACCAAGAAATTCAACAACAACCTCAACTTTGAAAAACACCAACAAATTCAACAACAACCTCAACTTTTAAAAACACCAACAAATTCAACAACAACCTCAACATTGAAAACACCAACAAATTCAACAACAACTTCAACATTGAAAAACAGCAACAAATTCAACAACAACCTCAACATTTAAAAACGCCAACAAATTCAACAACAACCTCAACATTGAAAAACACCAACAAATTCAACAATAACCTCAACATTGAAAAACAACAACAACCTCAACATTGAAAAACACCAATGAATTCAACAACAACCTCAACATTGAAAAACACCAACAAATTCAACAACAACCTCAAAATTGAAAAACAACAACAACCTCAACATTGAAAAACACCAACAAATTCAACAACAACCTCAACATTGAAAAACAAGAACAACCTCAACATTGAAAAACACCAACAAATTCAACAACAACCTCAACATTGAAAAACTACAACAAATTCTACAACAACCTCAACATTGAAAAACACCAACAAATTCAACAACAACCTCAACATTGAAAAACAACAACAACCTCAACATTGAAAAACACCAACAAATTCAACAACAACATCAAAATTGAAAAACAACAACAACCTCAACATTGAAAAACACCAACAAATTCAACAACAACCTCAACATTGAAAAAACACCAACAAATTCAACAACAACCTCAGCATTGAAAAACAACAACGACCTCAACATTGAAAAACCCCAACAAATTCAACATTGAAAAACAACAACAAACTGAACATTGAAAAACAGCAACAAATTCAACAACAACTTCAACATTGAAAAACACCAACAAATTCAACAGCAACCTCGAAATTGAAAAACACCAACAAATTCAACAACAACCTCAACATTGAAAAACAACAACAACCTGAACATTGAAAAACACCAACAAATTCAACAACAACCTCAGCATTGAAAACAACAACAACCTCAACATTGAAAAACACCAATATATTCAACAACAACCTCAACATTGAAAAACAACAACAACCTCAACATTGAAAAACACCAACAATTTCAACAATAACCTCAAAATTGAAAAACTCCAACAAATTCAACAACAACCTCAACATTGAAAAACGCCAACAAATTCAACAACAACCTCAACATTGAAAAACACCAACAAATTCAACAACAACCTCAACATTGAAAACAACAACAACCTCAACATTGAAAAACACCAACAAATTCAACAACAAATTCAACATTGAAAAACACCAACAAATTCAACAACAAGCTCGACATTGAAAATCACCAGCAAATTCAACAACAACTCCACATTGAACAACAACAACAACCTCAACATTGAAAAACACCAACAAATTCAACAACAACCTCAACTTTGAAAAACAACAACAACCTCAACATTGAAAAACACCAACAAATTCAACAACAACCTCAACATTTAAAAACACCAACAAATTCAACGAACAACTTCAACCTTGAAAAACACCAACAAATTCAACAACAACCTCGACATTGAAAAACAGCAACAAATTCAACAACAACCTCAACATTGAAAAACTACAACAACCTCAACATTGAAAAACACCAACAAATACAACAACAACCTCAACATTGAAAAACAACAACAACCTCAACATTGAAAAACACCAACAAATTCAACAACAACCTCAACATTGAAAAACACCAACAAATTCAACAACAACCTCAACATTGAAAAACAACAACACCCTCAACATTGAAAAACAACAACAACCTCAACATTGAAAAAACACCAACAAATTCAACAACAACCTCAACATTGAAAAACACCAACAAATTCAACAACAACCTCAACATTGAAAAACAACAACAACCTCAACATTGAAAAACACCAACAAATTCAACAACAACCTCAACATTGAAAAACAACAACAACCTCAACATTGAAAAACACCAACAAATTCAACAACAACCTCAACATTTAAAAACGCCAACAAATTCAACAACAACCTCAACATTGAAAAACACCAACAAATTCAACAACAACCTCAACATTTAAAAACGCCAACAAATTCAGCAACAACCTCAACATTGAAAAACAACAACAACCTCAACATTGAAAAACACCAAACAAATTCAACAACAAATTCAACATTGAAAAACACCAACAAATTCAACAACAACCTCGACATTGAATAACACCAAGAAATTCAACAACAACCTCAACTTTGAAAAACACCAACAAATTCAACAACAACCTCAACTTTTAAAAACACCAACAAATTCAACAACAACCTCAACATTGAAAACACCAACAAATTCAACAACAACTTCAACATTGAAAAACAGCAACAAATTCAACAACAACCTCAACATTTAAAAACGCCAACAAATTCAACAACAACCTCAACATTGAAAAACACCAACAAATTCAACAATAACCTCAACATTGAAAAACAACAACAACCTCAACATTGAAAAACACCAATGAATTCAACAACAACCTCAACATTGAAAAACACCAACAAATTCAACAACAACCTCAAAATTGAAAAACAACAACAACCTCAACATTGAAAACACCAACAAATTCAACAACAACCTCAACATTGAAAAACAAGAACAACCTCAACATTGAAAAACACCAACAAATTCAACAACAACCTCAACATTGAAAAACTACAACAAATTCTACAACTACCTCAACATTGAAAAAACACCAACAAATTCAACAACAACCTCAACATTGAAAAACAACAACAACCTCAACATTGAAAAACACCAACAAATTCAAAAACAACATCAAAATTGAAAAACAACAACAACCTCAACATTGAAAAGCACCAACAAATTCAACAACAACCTCAACATTGAAAAACACGAACAAATTCAACAACAACCTCAGCATTGAAAAACAACAACGACCTCAACATTGAAAAACCCCAACAAATTCAACAACAACCTCAACATTGAAAAACAACAACAACCTGAACATTGAAAAACACCAACAAATTCAACAACAACTTCAACATTGAAAAACACCAACAAATTCAACAGCAACCTCGAAATTGAAAAACACCAACAAATTCAACAACAACCTCAACATTGAAAAAACAACAACAACCTGAACATTGAAAAACACCAACAAATTCAACAACAACCTCAGCATTGAAAACAACAACAACCTCAACATTGAAAAACACCAATATATTCAACAACAACCTCAACATTTAAAAACACCAACAAATTCAACAACAACCTCAACATTGAAAAACAACAACAACCTCAGCATTAAAAAAACACCAACAAATTCAACAACAACCTCAACATTGAAAAACAACAACAACCTCAACATTGAAAAACACCAACATATTCAACAATAACCTCAAAATTGAAAAACTCCAACAAATTCAACAACAACCTCAACATTAAAAACGCCAACAAATTCAACAACAACCTCAACATTGAAAAAACACCAACAAATTCAACAACAACCTCAACATTGAAAAACAACAACAACCTCAACATTGAAAAACACCAACAAATTCAACAACAAATTCAACATTGAAAAACACCAACAAATTCAACAACAAGCTCGACATTGAAAATCACCAGCAAATTCAACAACAACCTCCACATTGAACAACAACAACAACCTCAACATTGAAAAACACCAACAAATTCAACAACAACCTCAACTTTGAAAAACAACAACAACCTCAACATTGAAAAACACCAACAAATTCAACAACAACCTCAACATTTAAAAACACCAACAAATTCAACGAACAACTTCAACCTTGAAAAACACCAACAAATTCAACAACAACCTCGACATTGAAAAACAGCAACAAATTCAACAACAACCTCAACATTGAAAAACTACAACAACCTCAACATTGAAAAACACCAACAAATACAGCAACAACCTCAACATTGAAAAACAACAACAACCTCAACATTGAAAAACACCAACAAATTCAACAACAACCTCAACATTGAAAAACACCAACAAATTCAACAACAACCTCAACATTGAAAAACAACAACAACCTCAACATTGAAAAACAACAACAACCTCAACATTGAAAAAACACCAACAAATTCAACAACAACCTCAACATTGAAAAACACCAACAAATTCAACAACAACCTCAACATTGAAAAACAACAACAACCTCAACATTGAAAAACACCAACAAATTCAACAACAACCTCAACATTGAAAAACAACAACAACCTCAACATTGAAAAACACCAACAAATTCAACAACAACCTCAACATTTAAAAACGCCAACAAATTCAACAACAACCTCAACATTGAAAAACACCAACAAATTCAACAACAACCTCAACATTTAAAAACACCAACAAATTCAATGAACAACTTCAACATTGAAAAACACCAACAAATTGAACAACAACCTCGACATTGGAAAACACCAACAAATTCAACAACAACCTGAACATGGAAAAACTACAACAACCTCAACATTGAAAAACACCAACAAATACAACAACAACCTCAACATTGAAAAACAACAACAACCTCAACATTGAAAAACACCAACAAATTCAACAACAACCTCAACATTGAAAAACACCAACAAATTCAACAACAACCTCGACATTGAAAAACAACAACAACCTCAACATTGAAAAACAACAACAACCTCAACATTGAAAAACACCAACAAATTCAACAACAACCTCAACATTGAAAAACACCAACAAATTCAACAACAACCTCAACATTGAAAAACAACAACAACCTCAACATTGAAAAACACCAACAAATTCAACAACAACCTCAACATTGAAAAACAGCAACAACCTCAACATTGAAAAACACCAACAAATTCAACAACAACCTCAACATTTAAAAACACCAACAAATTCAACAACAACCTCAAAATTGAAAAACAACAACAACCTAAACATTGAAAAACACCAACAAATTCAACAACAACTTCAACATTGAAAAACACCAACAAATTCAACAACAACCTCGACATTGAAAAACACCATCAAATTCAACAACAACCTCAAAATTGAAAAACAACAACAACCTCAACATTGAAAAACACGAACAAATTCAAAAACAACCTCAACATTGAAAAACACCAACAAATTCAACAACAACCTTAACATTTAAAAACGCCAACAAATTCAACAACAACCTCAACATTGAAAAACACCAACAAGTTCAACAACAACCTCAACATTGAAAAACAACAACAACCTCAACATTGAAAAACACCAACAAATTCAACAACAAATTCAACATTGAGAAACACCTACAAATTCAACAACAACCTCGACATTGAAAAACACCAACAAATTCAACAACAAGCTCAACTTTGAAAAACACCAACAAATTCAACAACAACCTCAACATTGAAAACACCAACAAATTCAACAACAACCTCAACATTGAAAAACTACAACAACCTCAACATTGAAAAATACCAACAAATACAACAACAACCTCAACATTGAAAAACAACAACAAATTCTACAACAACCTCAACATTGAAAAACACCAACAAATTCAACAACAACCTCAACATTGAAAAACAACAACAACCTCAACATTGAAAAACACCAACAAATTCAACAACAACCTCAACATTGAAAAACAACAACAACCTCAACATTGAAAAACACCAACAAATTCAACAACAACCTCAACATTTAAAAACACCAACAAATTCAACAACAACCTCAAAATTGAAAAACAACAACAACCTCAACATTGAAAAACACCAACAAATTCAACAACAACTTCAACATTGAAAAACACCAACAAATTCAACAACAACCTCGACATTGAAAAACACCATCAAATTCAACAACAACCTCAAAATTGAAAAACAACAACAACCTCAACATTGAAAAACACGAACAAATTCAACAACAACCTCAACATTGAAAAACACCAACAAATTCAACAACAAACTCAACATTTAAAAACGCCAACAAATTCAGCAACAACCTCAACATTGAAAAACAACAACAACCTCAACATTGAAAAACACCAACAAATTCAACAACAAATTCAACATTGAAAAACACCAACAAATACAACAACAACCTCAACATTGAAAAACAACAACAACCTCAACATTGAAAAACACCAACAAATTCAACAACAACCTCAACATTGAAAAACACCAACAAATTCAACAACAACCTCAACATTGAAAAACAACAACAACCTCAACATTGAAAAACAACAACAACCTCAACATTGAAAAACACCAACAAATTCAACAACAACCTCAACATTGAAAAACACCAACAAATTCAACAACAACCTCGACATTGAAAAACAGCAACAAATTCAACAACAACCTCAACATTGAAAAACTACAACAACCTCAACATTGAAAAACACCAACAAATACAGCAACAACCTCAACATTGAAAAACAACAACAACCTCAACATTGAAAAACACCAACAAATTCAACAACAACCTCAACATTGAAAAACACCAACAAATTCAACAACAACCTCAACATTGAAAAACAACAACAACCTCAACATTGAAAAACAACAACAACCTCAACATTGAAAAACACCAACAGATTCAACAACAACCTCAACATTGAAAAACACCAACAAATTCAACAACAACCTCAACATTGAAAAACAACAACAACCTCAACATTGAAAAACACCAACAAATTCAACAACAACCTCAACATTGAAAAACAACAACAACCTCAACATTGAAAAACACCAACAAATTCAACAACAACCTCAACATTTAAAAACGCCAACAAATTCAACAACAACCTCAACATTGAAAAACACCAACAAATTCAACAACAACCTCAACATTTAAAAACACCAACAAATTCAATGAACAACTTCAACATTGAAAAACACCAACAAATTGAACAACAACCTCGACATTGGAAAACACCAACAAATTCAACAACAACCTGAACATGGAAAAACTACAACAACCTCAACATTGAAAAACACCAACAAATACAACAACAACCTCAACATTGAAAAACAACAACAACCTCAACATTGAAAAACACCAACAAATTCAACAACAACCTCAACATTGAAAAACACCAACAAATTCAACAACAACCTCGACATTGAAAAACAACAACAACCTCAACATTGAAAAACAACAACAACCTCAACATTGAAAAACACCAACAAATTCAACAACAACCTCAACATTGAAAAACACCAACAAATTCAACAACAACCTCAACATTGAAAAACAACAACAACCTCAACATTGAAAAACACCAACAAATTCAACAACAACCTCAACATTGAAAAACAGCAACAACCTCAACATTGAAAAACACCAACAAATTCAACAACAACCTCAACATTTAAAAACACCAACAAATTCAACAACAACCTCAAAATTGAAAAACAACAACAACCTAAACATTGAAAAACACCAACAAATTCAACAACAACTTCAACATTGAAAAACACCAACAAATTCAACAACAACCTCGACATTGAAAAACACCATCAAATTCAACAACAACCTCAAAATTGAAAAACAACAACAACCTCAACATTGAAAAACACGAACAAATTCAAAAACAACCTCAACATTGAAAAACACCAACAAATTCAACAACAACCTTAACATTTAAAAACGCCAACAAATTCAACAACAACCTCAACATTGAAAAACACCAACAAGTTCAACAACAACCTCAACATTGAAAAACAACAACAACCTCAACATTGAAAAACACCAACAAATTCAACAACAAATTCAACATTGAGAAACACCTACAAATTCAACAACAACCTCGACATTGAAAAACACCAACAAATTCAACAACAAGCTCAACTTTGAAAAACACCAACAAATTCAACAACAACCTCAACATTGAAAACACCAACAAATTCAACAACAACCTCAACATTGAAAAACTACAACAACCTCAACATTGAAAAATACCAACAAATACAACAACAACCTCAACATTGAAAAACAACAACAAATTCTACAACAACCTCAACATTGAAAAACACGAACAAATTCAACAACAACCTCAACATTGAAAAACACCAACAAATTCAACAACAACCTCAACATTTAAAAACGCCAACAAATTCAGCAACAACCTCAACATTGAAAAACAACAACAACCTCAACATTGAAAAACACCAACAAATTCAACAACAAATTCAACATTGAAAAACACCAACAAATTCAACAACAACCTCGACATTGAATAACACCAAGAAATTCAACAACAACCTCAACTTTGAAAAACACCAACAAATTCAACAACAACCTCAACTTTTAAAAACACCAACAAATTCAACAACAACCTCAACATTGAAAACACCAACAAATTCAACAACAACTTCAACATTGAAAAACAGCAACAAATTCCACAACAACCTCAACATTTAAAAACGCCAACAAATTCAACAACAACCTCAACATTGAAAAACACCAACAAATTCAACAATAACCTCAACATTGAAAAACAACAACAACCTCAACATTGAAAAACACCAACAAATTCAACAACAACCGCAAAATTGAAAAACAACAACAACCTCAACATTGAAAAACACCATCAAATTCAACAACAACCTCAACATTGAAAAACAACAACAACCTCAACATTGAAAAACACCAACAAATTCAACAACAACCTCAACATTGAAAAACAACAACAAATTCAACAACAACCTCAACATTGAAAAACACCAACAAATTCAACAACAACCTCAACATTGAAAAACAACAACAACCTCAACATTGAAAAACACCAACAAATTCAACAACAACATCAAAATTGAAAAACAACAACAACCTCAACATTGAAAAACACCAACAAATTCAACAACAACCTCAACATTGAAAAACACCAACAAATTCAACAACAACCTCAGCATTGAAAAACAACAACAACCTCAACATTGAAAAACCCCAACAAATTCAAGAACAACCTCAACATTGAAAAACACCAACAACCTCAACATTGAAAAACACCAACAAATTCAACAACAACTTCAACATTGAAAAACACCAACAAATTCAACAGCAACCTCGAAATTGAAAAACACCAACAAATTCAACAACAACCTCAACATTGAAAAACAACAACAACCAGAACATTGAAAAACACCAACAAATTCAACAACAACCTCAGCATTGAAAACAACAACAACCTCAACATTGAAAAACACCAACAAATTCAACAACAACCTCAACATTGAAAAACACCAACAAATTCAACAACAACCTCAACATTGAAAAACACCAACAAATTCAACAACAACCTCAACTTTGAAAAACAACAACAACCTCAACATTGAAAAACACCAACAAATTCAACAACAACATCAACATTGAAAAACAACAACAACCTCAACATTGAAAAACACCAACAAATTCAACAACAACCTCAACATTGAAAAACACCAACAAATTCAACAACAACCTCAGCATTGAAAAACAACAACAACCTCAACATTGAAAAACCCCAACAAATTCAACAACAACCTCAACATTGAAAAACAACAACAACCTCAACATTGAAAAACACCAACAAATTCAACAACAACTTCAACATTGAAAAACACCAAAAATTCAACAGCAACCTCGAAATTGAAAAACACCAACAAATTCAACAACAACCTCAACATTGAAAAACAACAACAACCAGAACATTGAAAAACACCAACAAATTCAACAACAACCTCAGCATTGAAAAACAACAACAACCTCAACATTGAAAAACACCAATATATTCAACAACAACCTCAACATTTAAAAACACCAACAAATTCAACAACAACCTCAACATTGAAAAACAACAACAACCTCAGCATTAAAAAACACCAACAAATTCAACAACAACCTCAACATTGAAAAACAACAACAACCTCAACATTGAAAAACACCAACAAATTCAACAATAACCTCAACATTGAAAAACTCCAACAAATTCAACAACAACCTCAACATTGAAAAACGCCAACAAATTCAACAACAACCTCAACATTGAAAAACACCAACAAATTCAACAACAACCTCGACATTGAAAAACACCAATAAATTCAACAACAACCTCAACTTTGAAAAACACCAACAAATTCAACAACAACCTCAACTTTGAAAAACACCAACAAATTCAACAACAACCTCAACATTGAAAACACCAACAAATTCAACAACAACTTCAACATTGAAAAAGACCAACAAATTCAACAACAACCTCAACATTTAAAAACGCCAACAAATTCAACAACAACCTCAACATTGAAAAACACCAACAAATTCAACAATAACCTCAACATAGAAAAACAACAACAACCTCAACATTGAAAAACACCCACGAATTCAACAACAACCTCAACATTGAAAAACACCAACAAATTCAACAACAACCTCAACATTGAAAAACAACAACAACCTCAACATTGAAAAACACCAACAAATTCAACAACAACCTCAACATTGAAAAACAAGAACAACCTCAACATTGAAAAACACCAACAAATTCAACAACAACCTCAACATTGAAAAACACCAACAAATTCAACAACAACCTCAACATTGAAAAACACCAACAAATTCAACTACAACCTCAACATTGAAAAACAACAACAACCTCAACATTGAAAAACACCAACAAATTCAACAACAACATCAACATTGAAAAACAACAACAACCTCAACATTGAAAAACACCAACAAATTCAACAACAACCTCAACATTGAAAAACACCAACAAATTCAACAACAACCTCAGCATTGAAAAACAACAACAACCTCAACATTGAAAAACCCCAACAAATTCAACAACAATCTCAACATTGAAAAACAGCAACAACCTCAACATTGAAAAACACCAACAAATTCAACAACAACTTCAACATTGAAAAATTCCAACAAATTCAACAGCAACCTCGAAATTGAAAAACACTAACAAATTCAACAACAACCTCAACATTGAAAAAAAACCACAACCTGAACATTGAAAAACACCAACAAATTCAACAACAACCTCAGCATTGAAAAACAACAACAACCTCAACATTGAAAAACACCAATATATTCAACAACAAGCTCAACATTTAAAAACACCAACAAATTCAACAGCAACCTCAACATTGAAAAACAACAACAACCTCAGCATTAAAAAACACCAACAAATTCAACAACAACCTCAACATTGAAAAACAACAACAACCTCAACATTGAAAAACACCAACAAATTCAACAATAACCTCAACATTGAAAAACTCCAACAAATTCAACAACAACCTCAACATTGAAAAACGCCAACAAATTCAACAACAACCTCAACATTGAAAAACACCAACAAATTCAACAACAACCTCAACATTGAAAAACAACAAGAAACTCAACATTGAAAAACACCAACAAATTCAACAACAAATTCAACATTGAAAAACACCAACAAATTCAACAACAACCTCGACAGTGAAAATCACCAGCAAATTCAACAACAACCTCCACATTGAACAACAACAACAACCTCAACATTGAAAAACACCAACAAATTCAACAACAACCTCAACTTTGAAAAACAACAACAACCTCAACATTGAAAAACACCAACAAATTCAACAACAACCTCAACATTGAAAAACAACAACAACCTCAACATTGAAAAACACCAACAAATTCAACAACAACCTCAACATTGAAAAACACCAACAAATTCAACAACAACCTCAACATTGAAAAACACCAACAACCTCAACATGGAAAAACAACAACAACCTCAACATTGAAAAACACCAACAAATTCAACAACAACCTCTACATTGAAAAACACCAACAAATTCAACAACAACCTCAACATTGAAAAACAACAACAACCTCAACATTGAAAAACACCAACAAATTCAACAACAACCTCAACATTGAAAAACAACAACAACCTCAACATTGAAAAACACCAACAAATTCAACAACAACCTCAACATTTAAAAACACCAACAAATTCAACAACAACCTCAAAATTGAAAAACAACAACAACCTCAACATTGAAAAACACCAACAAATTCAACAACAACTTCAACATTGAAAAACACCAACAAATTCAACAACAACCTCGACATTGAAAAACACCTTCAAATTCAACAACAACCTCAAAATTGAAAAACAACAACAACCTCAACATTGAAAAACACGAACAAATTCAACAACAACCTCAACATTGAAAAACACCAACAAATTCAACAACAAACTCAACATTTAAAAACGCCAACAAATTCAGCAACAACCTCAACATTGAAAAACAACAACAACCTCAACATTGAAAAACACCAACAAATTCAACAACAAATTCAACATTGAAAAACACCAACAAATTCAACAACAACCTCGACATTGAATAACACCAAGAAATTCAACAACAACCTCAACTTTGAAAAACACCAACAAATTCAACAACAACCTCAACTTTTAAAAACACCAACAAATTCAACAACAACCTCAACATTGAAAACACCAACAAATTCAACAACAACTTCAACATTGAAAAACAGCAACAAATTCAACAACAACCTCAACATTTAAAAACGCCAACAAATTCAACAACAACCTCAACATTGAAAAACACCAACAAATTCAACAATAACCTCAACATTGAAAAACAACAACAACCTCAACATTGAAAAACACCAATGAATTCAACAACAACCTCAACATTGAAAAACACCAACAAATTCAACAACAACCTCAACATTGAAAAACTACAACAACCTCAACATTGAAAAACACCAACAAATACAACAACAACCTCAACATTGAAAAACAACAACAACCTCAACATTGAAAAACACCAACAAATTCAACAACAACCTCAACATTGAAAAACACCAACAAATTCAACAACAACCTCAACATTGAAAAACACCAACAACCTCAACATTGAAAAACAACAACAACCTCAACATTGAAAAACACCAACAAATTCAACAACAACCTCAACATTGAAAAACACCAACAAATTCAACAACAACCTCAACATTGAAAAACAACAACAACCTCAACATTGAAAAACACCAACAAATTCAACAACAACCTCAACATTGAAAAACAACAACAACCTCAACATTGAAAAACACCAACAAATTCAACAACAACCTCAACATTTAAAAACACCAACAAATTCAACAACAACCTCAAAATTGAAAAACAACAACAACCTCAACATTGAAAAACACCAACAAATTCAACAACAACTTCAACATTGAAAAACACCAACAAATTCAACAACAACCTCGACATTGAAAAACACCTTCAAATTCAACAACAACCTCAAAATTGAAAAACAACAACAACCTCAACATTGAAAAACACGAACAAATTCAACAACAACCTCAACATTGAAAAACACCAACAAATTCAACAACAAACTCAACATTTAAAAACGCCAACAAATTCAGCAACAACCTCAACATTGAAAAACAACAACAACCTCAACATTGAAAAACACCAACAAATTCAACAACAAATTCAACATTGAAAAACACCAACAAATTCAACAACAACCTCGACATTGAATAACACCAAGAAATTCAACAACAACCTCAACTTTGAAAAACACCAACAAATTCAACAACAACCTCAACTTTTAAAAACACCAACAAATTCAACAACAACCTCAACATTGAAAACACCAACAAATTCAACAACAACTTCAACATTGAAAAACAGCAACAAATTCAACAACAACCTCAACATTTAAAAACGCCAACAAATTCAACAACAACCTCAACATTGAAAAACACCAACAAATTCAACAATAACCTCAACATTGAAAAACAACAACAACCTCAACATTGAAAAACACCAATGAATTCAACAACAACCTCAACATTGAAAAACACCAACAAATTCAACAACAACCTCAAAATTGAAAAACAACAACAACCTCAACATTGAAAAACACCAACAAATTCAACAACAACCTCAACATTGAAAAACAAGAACAACCTCAACATTGAAAAACACCAACAAATTCAACAACAACCTCAACATTGAAAAACTACAACAAATTCTACAACAACCTCAACATTGAAAAACACCAACAAATTCAACAACAACCTCAACATTGAAAAACAACAACAACCTCAACATTGAAAAACACCAACAAATTCAACAACAACATCAAAATTGAAAAACAACAACAACCTCAACATTGAAAAACACCAACAAATTCAACAACAACCTCAACATTGAAAAACACCAACAAATTCAACAACAACCTCAGCATTGAAAAACAACAACGACCTCAACATTGAAAAACCCCAACAAATTCAACATTGAAAAACAACAACAAACTGAACATTGAAAAACAGCAACAAATTCAACAACAACTTCAACATTGAAAAACACCAACAAATTCAACAGCAACCTCGAAATTGAAAAACACCAACAAATTCAACAACAACCTCAACATTGAAAAACAACAACAACCTGAACATTGAAAAACACCAACAAATTCAACAACAACCTCAGCATTGAAAACAACAACAACCTCAACATTGAAAAACACCAATATATTCAACAACAACCTCAACATTGAAAAACAACAACAACCTCAACATTGAAAAACACCAACAATTTCAACAATAACCTCAAAATTGAAAAACTCCAACAAATTCAACAACAACCTCAACATTGAAAAACGCCAACAAATTCAACAACAACCTCAACATTGAAAAACACCAACAAATTCAACAACAACCTCAACATTGAAAAACAACAACAACCTCAACATTGAAAAACACCAACAAATTCAACAACAAATTCAACATTGAAAAACACCAACAAATTCAACAACAAGCTCGACATTGAAAATCACCAGCAAATTCAACAACAACCTCCACATTGAACAACAACAACAACCTCAACATTGAAAAACACCAACAAATTCAACAACAACCTCAACTTTGAAAAACAACAACAACCTCAACATTGAAAAACACCAACAAATTCAACAACAACCTCAACATTTAAAAACACCAACAAATTCAACGAACAACTTCAACCTTGAAAAACACCAACAAATTCAACAACAACCTCGACATTGAAAAACAGCAACAAATTCAACAACAACCTCAACATTGAAAAACTACAACAACCTCAACATTGAAAAACACCAACAAATACAACAACAACCTCAACATTGAAAAACAACAACAACCTCAACATTGAAAAACACCAACAAATTCAACAACAACCTCAACATTGAAAAACACCAACAAATTCAACAACAACCTCAACATTGAAAAACAACAACAACCTCAACATTGAAAAACAACAACAACCTCAACATTGAAAAACACCAACAAATTCAACAACAACCTCAACATTGAAAAACACCAACAAATTCAACAACAACCTCAACATTGAAAAACAACAACAACCTCAACATTGAAAAACACCAACAAATTCAACAACAACCTCAACATTGAAAAACAACAACAACCTCAACATTGAAAAACACCAACAAATTCAACAACAACCTCAACATTTAAAAACGCCAACAAATTCAACAACAACCTCAACATTGAAAAACACCAACAAATTCAACAACAACCTCAACATTTAAAAACGCCAACAAATTCAGCAACAACCTCAACATTGAAAAACAACAACAACCTCAACATTGAAAAACACCAACAAATTCAACAACAAATTCAACATTGAAAAACACCAACAAATTCAACAACAACCTCGACATTGAATAACACCAAGAAATTCAACAACAACCTCAACTTTGAAAAACACCAACAAATTCAACAACAACCTCAACTTTTAAAAACACCAACAAATTCAACAACAACCTCAACATTGAAAACACCAACAAATTCAACAACAACTTCAACATTGAAAAACAGCAACAAATTCAACAACAACCTCAACATTTAAAAACGCCAACAAATTCAACAACAACCTCAACATTGAAAAACACCAACAAATTCAACAATAACCTCAACATTGAAAAACAACAACAACCTCAACATTGAAAAACACCAATGAATTCAACAACAACCTCAACATTGAAAAACACCAACAAATTCAACAACAACCTCAAAATTGAAAAACAACAACAACCTCAACATTGAAAAACACCAACAAATTCAACAACAACCTCAACATTGAAAAACAAGAACAACCTCAACATTGAAAAACACCAACAAATTCAACAACAACCTCAACATTGAAAAACTACAACAAATTCTACAACTACCTCAACATTGAAAAACACCAACAAATTCAACAACAACCTCAACATTGAAAAACAACAACAACCTCAACATTGAAAAACACCAACAAATTCAAAAACAACATCAAAATTGAAAAACAACAACAACCTCAACATTGAAAAGCACCAACAAATTCAACAACAACCTCAACATTGAAAAACACGAACAAATTCAACAACAACCTCAGCATTGAAAAACAACAACGACCTCAACATTGAAAAACCCCAACAAATTCAACAACAACCTCAACATTGAAAAACAACAACAACCTGAACATTGAAAAACACCAACAAATTCAACAACAACTTCAACATTGAAAAACACCAACAAATTCAACAGCAACCTCGAAATTGAAAAACACCAACAAATTCAACAACAACCTCAACATTGAAAAACAACAACAACCTGAACATTGAAAAACACCAACAAATTCAACAACAACCTCAGCATTGAAAACAACAACAACCTCAACATTGAAAAACACCAATATATTCAACAACAACCTCAACATTTAAAAACACCAACAAATTCAACAACAACCTCAACATTGAAAAACAACAACAACCTCAGCATTAAAAAACACCAACAAATTCAACAACAACCTCAACATTGAAAAACAACAACAACCTCAACATTGAAAAACACCAACATATTCAACAATAACCTCAAAATTGAAAAACTCCAACAAATTCAACAACAACCTCAACATTAAAAACGCCAACAAATTCAACAACAACCTCAACATTGAAAAACACCAACAAATTCAACAACAACCTCAACATTGAAAAACAACAACAACCTCAACATTGAAAAACACCAACAAATTCAACAACAAATTCAACATTGAAAAACACCAACAAATTCAACAACAAGCTCGACATTGAAAATCACCAGCAAATTCAACAACAACCTCCACATTGAACAACAACAACAACCTCAACATTGAAAAACACCAACAAATTCAACAACAACCTCAACTTTGAAAAACAACAACAACCTCAACATTGAAAAACACCAACAAATTCAACAACAACCTCAACATTTAAAAACACCAACAAATTCAACGAACAACTTCAACCTTGAAAAACACCAACAAATTCAACAACAACCTCGACATTGAAAAACAGCAACAAATTCAACAACAACCTCAACATTGAAAAACTACAACAACCTCAACATTGAAAAACACCAACAAATACAGCAACAACCTCAACATTGAAAAACAACAACAACCTCAACATTGAAAAACACCAACAAATTCAACAACAACCTCAACATTGAAAAACACCAACAAATTCAACAACAACCTCAACATTGAAAAACAACAACAACCTCAACATTGAAAAACAACAACAACCTCAACATTGAAAAACACCAACAAATTCAACAACAACCTCAACATTGAAAAACACCAACAAATTCAACAACAACCTCAACATTGAAAAACAACAACAACCTCAACATTGAAAAACACCAACAAATTCAACAACAACCTCAACATTGAAAAACAACAACAACCTCAACATTGAAAAACACCAACAAATTCAACAACAACCTCAACATTTAAAAACGCCAACAAATTCAACAACAACCTCAACATTGAAAAACACCAACAAATTCAACAACAACCTCAACATTTAAAAACACCAACAAATTCAATGAACAACTTCAACATTGAAAAACACCAACAAATTGAACAACAACCTCGACATTGGAAAACACCAACAAATTCAACAACAACCTGAACATGGAAAAACTACAACAACCTCAACATTGAAAAACACCAACAAATACAACAACAACCTCAACATTGAAAAACAACAACAACCTCAACATTGAAAAACACCAACAAATTCAACAACAACCTCAACATTGAAAAACACCAACAAATTCAACAACAACCTCGACATTGAAAAACAACAACAACCTCAACATTGAAAAACAACAACAACCTCAACATTGAAAAACACCAACAAATTCAACAACAACCTCAACATTGAAAAACACCAACAAATTCAACAACAACCTCAACATTGAAAAACAACAACAACCTCAACATTGAAAAACACCAACAAATTCAACAACAACCTCAACATTGAAAAACAGCAACAACCTCAACATTGAAAAACACCAACAAATTCAACAACAACCTCAACATTTAAAAACACCAACAAATTCAACAACAACCTCAAAATTGAAAAACAACAACAACCTAAACATTGAAAAACACCAACAAATTCAACAACAACTTCAACATTGAAAAACACCAACAAATTCAACAACAACCTCGACATTGAAAAACACCATCAAATTCAACAACAACCTCAAAATTGAAAAACAACAACAACCTCAACATTGAAAAACACGAACAAATTCAAAAACAACCTCAACATTGAAAAACACCAACAAATTCAACAACAACCTTAACATTTAAAAACGCCAACAAATTCAACAACAACCTCAACATTGAAAAACACCAACAAGTTCAACAACAACCTCAACATTGAAAAACAACAACAACCTCAACATTGAAAAACACCAACAAATTCAACAACAAATTCAACATTGAGAAACACCTACAAATTCAACAACAACCTCGACATTGAAAAACACCAACAAATTCAACAACAAGCTCAACTTTGAAAAACACCAACAAATTCAACAACAACCTCAACATTGAAAACACCAACAAATTCAACAACAACCTCAACATTGAAAAACTACAACAACCTCAACATTGAAAAATACCAACAAATACAACAACAACCTCAACATTGAAAAACAACAACAAATTCTACAACAACCTCAACATTGAAAAACACCAACAAATTCAACAACAACCTCAACATTGAAAAACAACAACAACCTCAACATTGAAAAACACCAACAAATTCAACAACAACCTCAACATTGAAAAACAACAACAACCTCAACATTGAAAAACACCAACAAATTCAACAACAACCTCAACATTTAAAAACACCAACAAATTCAACAACAACCTCAAAATTGAAAAACAACAACAACCTCAACATTGAAAAACACCAACAAATTCAACAACAACTTCAACATTGAAAAACACCAACAAATTCAACAACAACCTCGACATTGAAAAACACCATCAAATTCAACAACAACCTCAAAATTGAAAAACAACAACAACCTCAACATTGAAAAACACGAACAAATTCAACAACAACCTCAACATTGAAAAACACCAACAAATTCAACAACAAACTCAACATTTAAAAACGCCAACAAATTCAGCAACAACCTCAACATTGAAAAACAACAACAACCTCAACATTGAAAAACACCAACAAATTCAACAACAAATTCAACATTGAAAAACACCAACAAATACAACAACAACCTCAACATTGAAAAACAACAACAACCTCAACATTGAAAAACACCAACAAATTCAACAACAACCTCAACATTGAAAAACACCAACAAATTCAACAACAACCTCAACATTGAAAAACAACAACAACCTCAACATTGAAAAACAACAACAACCTCAACATTGAAAAACACCAACAAATTCAACAACAACCTCAACATTGAAAAACACCAACAAATTCAACAACAACCTCGACATTGAAAAACAGCAACAAATTCAACAACAACCTCAACATTGAAAAACTACAACAACCTCAACATTGAAAAACACCAACAAATACAGCAACAACCTCAACATTGAAAAACAACAACAACCTCAACATTGAAAAACACCAACAAATTCAACAACAACCTCAACATTGAAAAACACCAACAAATTCAACAACAACCTCAACATTGAAAAACAACAACAACCTCAACATTGAAAAACAACAACAACCTCAACATTGAAAAACACCAACAAATTCAACAACAACCTCAACATTGAAAAACACCAACAAATTCAACAACAACCTCAACATTGAAAAACAACAACAACCTCAACATTGAAAAACACCAACAAATTCAACAACAACCTCAACATTGAAAAACAACAACAACCTCAACATTGAAAAACACCAACAAATTCAACAACAACCTCAACATTTAAAAACGCCAACAAATTCAACAACAACCTCAACATTGAAAAACACCAACAAATTCAACAACAACCTCAACATTTAAAAACACCAACAAATTCAATGAACAACTTCAACATTGAAAAACACCAACAAATTGAACAACAACCTCGACATTGGAAAACACCAACAAATTCAACAACAACCTGAACATGGAAAAACTACAACAACCTCAACATTGAAAAACACCAACAAATACAACAACAACCTCAACATTGAAAAACAACAACAACCTCAACATTGAAAAACACCAACAAATTCAACAACAACCTCAACATTGAAAAACACCAACAAATTCAACAACAACCTCGACATTGAAAAACAACAACAACCTCAACATTGAAAAACAACAACAACCTCAACATTGAAAAACACCAACAAATTCAACAACAACCTCAACATTGAAAAACACCAACAAATTCAACAACAACCTCAACATTGAAAAACAACAACAACCTCAACATTGAAAAACACCAACAAATTCAACAACAACCTCAACATTGAAAAACAGCAACAACCTCAACATTGAAAAACACCAACAAATTCAACAACAACCTCAACATTTAAAAACACCAACAAATTCAACAACAACCTCAAAATTGAAAAACAACAACAACCTAAACATTGAAAAACACCAACAAATTCAACAACAACTTCAACATTGAAAAACACCAACAAATTCAACAACAACCTCGACATTGAAAAACACCATCAAATTCAACAACAACCTCAAAATTGAAAAACAACAACAACCTCAACATTGAAAAACACGAACAAATTCAAAAACAACCTCAACATTGAAAAACACCAACAAATTCAACAACAACCTTAACATTTAAAAACGCCAACAAATTCAACAACAACCTCAACATTGAAAAACACCAACAAGTTCAACAACAACCTCAACATTGAAAAACAACAACAACCTCAACATTGAAAAACACCAACAAATTCAACAACAAATTCAACATTGAGAAACACCTACAAATTCAACAACAACCTCGACATTGAAAAACACCAACAAATTCAACAACAAGCTCAACTTTGAAAAACACCAACAAATTCAACAACAACCTCAACATTGAAAACACCAACAAATTCAACAACAACCTCAACATTGAAAAACTACAACAACCTCAACATTGAAAAATACCAACAAATACAACAACAACCTCAACATTGAAAAACAACAACAAATTCTACAACAACCTCAACATTGAAAAACACCAACAAATTCAACAACAACCTCAACATTGAAAAACAACAACAACCTCAACATTGAAAAACACCAACAAATTCAACAACAACCTCAACATTGAAAAACAACAACAACCTCAACATTGAAAAACACCAACAAATTCAACAACAACCTCAACATTTAAAAACACCAACAAATTCAACAACAACCTCAAAATTGAAAAACAACAACAACCTCAACATTGAAAAACACCAACAAATTCAACAACAACTTCAACATTGAAAAACACCAACAAATTCAACAACAACCTCGACATTGAAAAACACCATCAAATTCAACAACAACCTCAAAATTGAAAAACAACAACAACCTCAACATTGAAAAACACGAACAAATTCAACAACAACCTCAACATTGAAAAACACCAACAAATTCAACAACAAACTCAACATTTAAAAACGCCAACAAATTCAGCAACAACCTCAACATTGAAAAACAACAACAACCTCAACATTGAAAAACACCAACAAATTCAACAACAAATTCAACATTGAAAAACACCAACAAATACAACAACAACCTCAACATTGAAAAACAACAACAACCTCAACATTGAAAAACACCAACAAATTCAACAACAACCTCAACATTGAAAAACACCAACAAATTCAACAACAACCTCAACATTGAAAAACAACAACAACCTCAACATTGAAAAACAACAACAACCTCAACATTGAAAAACACCAACAAATTCAACAACAACCTCAACATTGAAAAACACCAACAAATTCAACAACAACCTCAACATTGAAAAACAACAACAACCTCAACATTGAAAAACACCAACAAATTCAACAACAACCTCAACATTGAAAAACAACAACAACCTCAACATTGAAAAACACCAACAAATTCAACAACAACCTCAACATTTAAAAACGCCAACAAATTCAACAACAACCTCAACATTGAAAAACACCAACAAATTCAACAACAACCTCAACATTTAAAAACACCAACAAATTCAATGAACAACTTCAACATTGAAAAACACCAACAAATTCAACAACAACCTCGACATTGGAAAACACCAACAAATTCAACAACAACCTCAACATTGAAAAACTACAACAACCTCAACATTGAAAAACACCAACAAATACAACAACAACCTCAACATTGAAAAACAACAACAACCTCAACATTGAAAAACACCAACAAATTCAACAACAACCTCAACATTGAAAAACACCAACAAATTCAACAACAACCTCGACATTGAAAAACAACAACAACCTCAACATTGAAAAACAACAACAACCTCAACATTGAAAAACACCAACAAATTCAACAACAACCTCAACATTGAAAAACACCAACAAATTCAACAACAACCTCAACATGGAAAAACAACAACAACCTCAACATTGAAAAACACCAACAAATTCAACAACAACCTCAACATTGAAAAACAGCAACAACCTCAACATTGAAAAACACCAACAAATTCAACAACAACCTCAACATTTAAAAACACCAACAAATTCAACAACAACCTCAAAATTGAAAAACAACAACAACCTAAACATTGAAAAACACCAACAAATTCAACAACAACTTCAACATTGAAAAACACCAACAAATTCAACAACAACCTCGACATTGAAAAACACCATCAAATTCAACAACAACCTCAAAATTGAAAAACAACAACAACCTCAACATTGAAAAACACGAACAAATTCAAAAACAACCTCAACATTGAAAAACACCAACAAATTCAACAACAACCTTAACATTTAAAAACGCCAACAAATTCAACAACAACCTCAACATTGAAAAACACCAACAAGTTCAACAACAACCTCAACATTGAAAAACAACAACAACCTCAACATTGAAAAACACCAACAAATTCAACAACAAATTCAACATTGAGAAACACCTACAAATTCAACAACAACCTCGACATTGAAAAACACCAACAAATTCAACAACAAGCTCAACTTTGAAAAACACCAACAAATTCAACAACAACCTCAACATTGAAAACACCAACAAATTCAACAACAACCTCAACATTGAAAAACTACAACAACCTCAACATTGAAAAATACCAACAAATACAACAACAACCTCAACATTGAAAAACAACAACAAATTCTACAACAACCTCAACATTGAAAAACACCAACAAATTCAACAACATCCTCAACATTGAAAAACAACAACAACCTCAACATTGAAAAACACCAACAAATTCAACAACAACCTCAGCATTGAAAACAACAACAACCTCAACATTGAAAAACACCAATATATTCAACAACAACCTCAACATTTAAAAACACCAACAAATTCAACAACAACCTCAACATTGAAAAACAACAACAACCTCAGCATTAAAAAACACCAACAAATTCAACAACAACCTCAACATTGAAAAACAACAACAACCTCAACATTGAAAAACACCAACATATTCAACAATAACCTCAAAATTGAAAAACTCCAACAAATTCAACAACAACCTCAACATTAAAAACGCCAACAAATTCAACAACAACCTCAACATTGAAAAACACCAACAAATTCAACAACAACCTCAACATTGAAAAACAACAACAACCTCAACATTGAAAAACACCAACAAATTCAACAACAAATTCAACATTGAAAAACACCAACAAATTCAACAACAAGCTCGACATTGAAAATCACCAGCAAATTCAACAACAACCTCCACATTGAACAACAACAACAACCTCAACATTGAAAAACACCAACAAATTCAACAACAACCTCAACTTTGAAAAACAACAACAACCTCAACATTGAAAAACACCAACAAATTCAACAACAACCTCAACATTTAAAAACACCAACAAATTCAACGAACAACTTCAACCTTGAAAAACACCAACAAATTCAACAACAACCTCGACATTGAAAAACAGCAACAAATTCAACAACAACCTCAACATTGAAAAACTACAACAACCTCAACATTGAAAAACACCAACAAATACAGCAACAACCTCAAGATTGAAAAACAACAACAACCTCAACATTGAAAAACACCAACAAATTCAACAACAACCTCAACATTGAAAAACACCAACAAATTCAACAACAACCTCAACATTGAAAAACAACAACAACCTCAACATTGAAAAACAACAACAACCTCAACATTGAAAAACACCAACAAATTCAACAACAACCTCAACATTGAAAAACACCAACAAATTCAACAACAACCTCAACATTGAAAAACAACAACAACCTCAACATTGAAAAACACCAACAAATTCAACAACAACCTCAACATTGAAAAACAACAACAACCTCAACATTGAAAAACACCAACAAATTCAACAACAACCTCAACATTTAAAAACGCCAACAAATTCAACAACAACCTCAACATTGAAAAACACCAACAAATTCAACAACAACCTCAACATTTAAAAACACCAACAAATTCAATGAACAACTTCAACATTGAAAAACACCAACAAATTGAACAACAACCTCGACATTGGAAAACACCAACAAATTCAACAACAACCTGAACATGGAAAAACTACAACAACCTCAACATTGAAAAACACCAACAAATACAACAACAACCTCAACATTGAAAAACAACAACAACCTCAACATTGAAAAACACCAACAAATTCAACAACAACCTCAACATTGAAAAACACCAACAAATTCAACAACAACCTCGACATTGAAAAACAACAACAACCTCAACATTGAAAAACAACAACAACCTCAACATTGAAAAACACCAACAAATTCAACAACAACCTCAACATTGAAAAACACCAACAAATTCAACAACAACCTCAACATTGAAAAACAACAACAACCTCAACATTGAAAAACACCAACAAATTCAACAACAACCTCAACATTGAAAAACAGCAACAACCTCAACATTGAAAAACACCAACAAATTCAACAACAACCTCAACATTTAAAAACACCAACAAATTCAACAACAACCTCAAAATTGAAAAACAACAACAACCTAAACATTGAAAAACACCAACAAATTCAACAACAACTTCAACATTGAAAAACACCAACAAATTCAACAACAACCTCGACATTGAAAAACACCATCAAATTCAACAACAACCTCAAAATTGAAAAACAACAACAACCTCAACATTGAAAAACACGAACAAATTCAAAAACAACCTCAACATTGAAAAACACCAACAAATTCAACAACAACCTTAACATTTAAAAACGCCAACAAATTCAACAACAACCTCAACATTGAAAAACACCAACAAGTTCAACAACAACCTCAACATTGAAAAACAACAACAACCTCAACATTGAAAAACACCAACAAATTCAACAACAAATTCAACATTGAGAAACACCTACAAATTCAACAACAACCTCGACATTGAAAAACACCAACAAATTCAACAACAAGCTCAACTTTGAAAAACACCAACAAATTCAACAACAACCTCAACATTGAAAACACCAACAAATTCAACAACAACCTCAACATTGAAAAACTACAACAACCTCAACATTGAAAAATACCAACAAATACAACAACAACCTCAACATTGAAAAACAACAACAAATTCTACAACAACCTCAACATTGAAAAACACCAACAAATTCAACAACAACCTCAACATTGAAAAACAACAACAACCTCAACATTGAAAAACACCAACAAATTCAACAACAACCTCAACATTGAAAAACAACAACAACCTCAACATTGAAAAACACCAACAAATTCAACAACAACCTCAACATTTAAAAACACCAACAAATTCAACAACAACCTCAAAATTGAAAAACAACAACAACCTCAACATTGAAAAACACCAACAAATTCAACAACAACTTCAACATTGAAAAACACCAACAAATTCAACAACAACCTCGACATTGAAAAACACCATCAAATTCAACAACAACCTCAAAATTGAAAAACAACAACAACCTCAACATTGAAAAACACGAACAAATTCAACAACAACCTCAACATTGAAAAACACCAACAAATTCAACAACAAACTCAACATTTAAAAACGCCAACAAATTCAGCAACAACCTCAACATTGAAAAACAACAACAACCTCAACATTGAAAAACACCAACAAATTCAACAACAAATTCAACATTGAAAAACACCAACAAATACAACAACAACCTCAACATTGAAAAACAACAACAACCTCAACATTGAAAAACACCAACAAATTCAACAACAACCTCAACATTGAAAAACACCAACAAATTCAACAACAACCTCAACATTGAAAAACAACAACAACCTCAACATTGAAAAACAACAACAACCTCAACATTGAAAAACACCAACAAATTCAACAACAACCTCAACATTGAAAAACACCAACAAATTCAACAACAACCTCAACATTGAAAAACAACAACCACCTCAACATTGAAAAACACCAACAAATTCAACAACGACCTCAACATTGAAAAACAACAACAACCTCAACATTGAAAAACACCAACAAATTCAACAACAACCTCAACATTTAAAAACGCCAACAAATTCAACAACAACCTCAACATTGAAAAACACCAACAAATTCAACAACAACCTCAACATTTAAAAACACCAACAAATTCAATGAACAACTTCAACATTGAAAAACACCAACAAATTCAACAACAACCTCGACATTGGAAAACACCAACAAATTCAACAACAACCTCAACATTGAAAAACTACAACAACCTCAACATTGAAAAACACCAACAAATACAACAACAACCTCAACATTGAAAAACAACAACAACCTCAACATTGAAAAACACCAACAAATTCAACAACAACCTCAACATTGAAAAACACCAACAAATTCAACAACAACCTCGACATTGAAAAACAACAACAACCTCAACATTGAAAAACAACAACAACCTCAACATTGAAAAACACCAACAAATTCAACAACAACCTCAACATTGAAAAACACCAACAAATTCAACAACAACCTCAACATGGAAAAACAACAACAACCTCAACATTGAAAAACACCAACAAATTCAACAACAACCTCAACATTGAAAAACAGCAACAACCTCAACATTGAAAAACACCAACAAATTCAACAACAACCTCAACATTTAAAAACACCAACAAATTCAACAACAACCTCAAAATTGAAAAACAACAACAACCTAAACATTGAAAAACACCAACAAATTCAACAACAACTTCAACATTGAAAAACACCAACAAATTCAACAACAACCTCGACATTGAAAAACACCATCAAATTCAACAACAACCTCAAAATTGAAAAACAACAACAACCTCAACATTGAAAAACACGAACAAATTCAAAAACAACCTCAACATTGAAAAACACCAACAAATTCAACAACAACCTTAACATTTAAAAACGCCAACAAATTCAACAACAACCTCAACATTGAAAAACACCAACAAGTTCAACAACAACCTCAACATTGAAAAACAACAACAACCTCAACATTGAAAAACACCAACAAATTCAACAACAAATTCAACATTGAGAAACACCTACAAATTCAACAACAACCTCGACATTGAAAAACACCAACAAATTCAACAACAAGCTCAACTTTGAAAAACACCAACAAATTCAACAACAACCTCAACATTGAAAACACCAACAAATTCAACAACAACCTCAACATTGAAAAACTACAACAACCTCAACATTGAAAAATACCAACAAATACAACAACAACCTCAACATTGAAAAACAACAACAAATTCTACAACAACCTCAACATTGAAAAACACCAACAAATTCAACAACATCCTCAACATTGAAAAACAACAACAACCTCAACATTGAAAAACACCAACAAATTCAACAACAACCTCAACATTGAAAAACAACAACAACCTCAACATTGAAAAACACCAACAAATTCAACAACAACCTCAACATTTAAAAACACCAACAAATTCAACAACAACCTCAAAATTGAAAAACAACAACAACCTCAACATTGAAAAACACCAACAAATTCAACAACAACTTCAACATTGAAAAACACCAACAAATTCAACAACAACCTCGACATTGAAAAACACCATCAAATTCAACAACAACCTCAAAATTGAAAAACAACAACAACCTCAACATTGAAAAACACGAACAATTTCAACAACAACCTCAACATTGAAAAACACCAACAAATTCAACAACAAACTCAACATTTAAAAACGCCAACAAATTCAGCAACAACCTCAACATTGAAAAACAACAACAACCTCAACATTGAAAAACACCAACAAATTCAACAACAAATTCAACATTGAAAAACACCAACAAATTCAACAACAACCTCGACATTGAAAAACACCAAGAAATTCAACAACAACCTCAACTTTGAAAAACACCAACAAATTCAACAACAACCTCAACTTTTAAAAACACCAACAAATTCAACAACAACCTCAACATTGAAAACACCAACAAATTCAACAACAACTTCAACATTGAAAAACAGCAACAAATTCAACAACAACCTCAACATTTAAAAACGCCAACAAATTCAACAACAACCTCAACATTGAAAAACACCAACAAATTCAACAATAACCTCAACATTGAAAAACAACAACAACCTCAACATTGAAAAACACCAATGAATTCAACAACAACCTCAACATTGAAAAACACCAACAAATTCAACAACAACCTCAAAATTGAAAAACAACAACAACCTTAACATTGAAAAACACCAACAAATTCAACAACAACCTCAACATTGAAAAACAAGAACAACCTCATCATTGAAAAACACCAACAATTTCAACAACAACCTCAACATTGAAAAACAACAACAAATTCTACAACAACCTCAACATTGAAAAACACCAACAAATTCAACAACAACCTCAACATTGAAAAACAACAACAACCTCAACATTGAAAAACACCAACAAATTCAACAACAACATCAAAATTGAAAAACAACAACAACCTCAACATTGAAAAACACCAACAAATTCAACAACAACCTCAACATTGAAAAACACCAACAAATTCAACAACAACCTCAGCATTGAAAAACAACAACAACCTCAACATTGAAAAACCCCAACAAATTCAACAACAACCTCAACATTGAAAAACAACAACAACCTCAACATTGAAAAACACCAACAAATTCAACAACAACTTCAACATTGAAAAACACCAACAAATTCAACAGCAACCTCGAAATTGAAAAACACCAACAAATTCAACAACAACCTCAACATTGAAAAACAACAACAACCTGAACATTGAAAAACACCAACAAATTCAACAACAACCTCAGCATTGAAAACAACAACAACCTCAACATTGAAAAACACCAATATATTCAACAACAACCTCAACATTTAAAAACACCAACAAATTCAACAACAACCTCAACATTGAAAAACAACAACAACCTCAGCATTAAAAAACACCAACAAATTCAACAACAACCTCAACATTGAAAAACAACAACAACCTCAACATTGAAAAACACCAACAAATTCAACAATAACCTCAAAATTGAAAAACTCCAACAAATTCAACAACAACCTCAACATTGAAAAACGCCAACAAATTCAACAACAACCTCAACATTGAAAAACACCAACAAATTCAACAACAACCTCAACATTGAAAAACAACAACAACCTCAACATTGAAAAACACCAACAAATTCAACAACAAATTCAACATTGAAAAACACCAACAAATTCAACAAGCTCGACATTGAAAATCACCAGCAAATTCAACAACAACCTCCACATTGAACAACAACAACAACCTCAACATTGAAAAACACCAACAAATTCAACAACAACCTCAACTTTGAAAAACAACAACAACCTCAACATTGAAAAACACCAACAAATTCAACAACAACCTCAACATTTAAAAACACCAACAAATTCAACGAACAACTTCAACATTGAAAAACACCAACAAATTCAACAACAACCTCGACATTGAAAAACAGCAACAAATTCAACAACAACCTCAACATTGAAAAACTACAACAACCTCAACATTGAAAAACACCAACAAATACAACAACAACCTCAACATTGAAAAACACCAACAAATTCAACAACAACCTCAAAATTGAAAAACAACAACAACCTTAACATTGAAAAACACCAACAAATTCAACAACAACCTCAACATTGAAAAACAAGAACAACCTCAACATTGAAAAACACCAACAAATTCAACAACAACCTCAAAATTGAAAAACAACAACAACCTTAACATTGAAAAACACCAACAAATTCAACAACAACCTCAACATTGAAAAACAAGAACAACCTCAACATTGAAAAACACCAACAAATTCAACAACAACTTCAACATTGAAAAACACCAACAAATTCAACAGCAACCTCGAAATTGAAAAACACGAACAAATTCAACAACAACCTCAACAATGAAAAACAACAACAACCTGAACATTGAAAAACACCAACAAATTCAACAACAACCTCAGCATTGAAAACAACAACAACCTCAACATTGAAAAACACCAATATATTCAACAACAACCTCAACATTTAAAAACACCAACAAATTCAACAACAACCTCAACATTGAAAAACAACAACAACCTCAGCATTAAAAAACACCAACAAATTCAACAACAACCTCAACATTGAAAAACAACAACAACCTCAACATTGAAAAACACCAACAAATTCAACAATAACCTCAAAATTGAAAAACTCCAACAAATTCAACAACAACCTCAACATTGAAAAACGCCAACAAATTCAACAACAACCTCAAAATTGAAAAACAACAACAACCTCAACATTGAAAAACACCAACAAATTCAACAACAACCTCAACTTTGAAAAACAACAACAACCTCAACATTGAAAAACACCAACAAATTCAACAACAACCTCAACATTTAAAAACACCAACAAATTCAACGAACAACTTCAACATTGAAAAACACCAACAAATTCAACAACAACTTCGACATTGAAAAACAGCAACAAATTCAACAACAACCTCAACATTGAAAAACTACAACAACCTCAACATTGAAAAACACCAACAAATACAACAACAACCTCAACATTGAAAAACAACAACAACCTCAACATTGAAAAACACCAACAAATTCAACAACAACCTCAACATTGAAAAACACCAACAAATTCAACAACAACCTCAACATTGAAAAACAACAACAACCTCTACATTGAAAAACAACAACAACCTCAACATTGAAAAACACCAACAAATTCAACAACAACCTCAACATTGAAAAACACCAACAAATTCAACAACAACCTCAACATTGAAAAACAACAACAACCTCAACATTGAAAAACACCAACAAATTCAACAACAACCTCAACATTGAAAAACAACAACAACCTCAACATTGAAAAACACCAACAAATTCAACAACAACCTCAACATTTAAAAACGCCAACAAATTCAACAACAACCTCAACATTGAAAAACACCAACAAATTCAACAACAACCTCAACATTTAAAAACACCAACAAATTCAATGAACAACTTCAACATTGAAAAACACCAACAAATTCAACAACAACCTCGACATTGAAAAACACCAACAAATTCAACAACAACCTCAACATTGAAAAACTACAACAACCTCAACATTGAAAAACACCAACAAATACAACAACAACCTCAACATTGAAAAACAACAACAACCTCAACATTGAAAAACACCAACAAATTCAACAACAACCTCAACATTGAAAAACACCAACAAATTCAACAACAACCTCGACATTGAAAAACAACAACAACCTCAACATTGAAAAACAACAACAACCTCAACATTGAAAAACACCAACAAATTCAACAACAACCTCAACATTGAAAAACACCAACAAATTCAACAACAACCTCAACATTGAAAAACAACAACAACCTCAACATTGAAAAACACCAACAAATTCAACAACAACCTCAACATTGAAAAACACCAACAACCTCAACATTGAAAAACACCAACAAATTCAACAACAACCTCAACATTTAAAAACACCAACAAATTCAACAACAACCTCAAAATTGAAAAACAACAACAACCTAAACATTGAAAAACACCAACAAATTCAACAACAACTTCAACATTGAAAAACACCAACAAATTCAACAACAACCTCGACATTGAAAAACACCATCAAATTCAACAACAACCTCAAAATTGAAAAACAACAACAACCTCAACATTGAAAAACACGAACAAATTCAAAAACAACCTCAACATTGAAAAACACCAACAAATTCAACAACAACCTTAACATTTAAAAACGCCAACAAATTCAACAACAACCTCAACATTGAAAAACACCAACAAGTTCAACAACAACCTCAACATTGAAAAACAACAACAACCTCAACATTGAAAAACACCAACAAATTCAACAACAAATTCAACATTGAGAAACACCTACAAATTCAACAACAACCTCGACATTGAAAAACACCAACAAATTCAACAACAAGCTCAACTTTGAAAAACACCAACAAATTCAACAACAACCTCAACATTGAAAACACCAACAAATTCAACAACAACCTCAACATTGAAAAACTACAACAACCTCAACATTGAAAAATACCAACAAATACAACAACAACCTCAACATTGAAAAAGAACAACAACCTCAACATTGAAAAACACCAACAAATTCAACAACAACCTCAACATTGAAAAACACCAACAAATTCAACAACAACCTCAACATTGAAAAACACCAACAACCTCAACATTGAAAAACAACAACAACCTCAACATTGAAAAACACCAACAAATTCAACAACAACCTCAACATTGAAAAACACCAACAAATTCAACAACAACCTCAACATTGAAAAACACCAACAACCTCAACATTGAAAAACAACAACAACTTCAACATTGAAAAACACCAACAAATTCAACAACAACCTCGACATTGAAAAACACCATCAAATTCAACAACAACCTCAAAATTGAAAAACAACAACAACCTCAACATTGAAAAACACGAACAAATTCAAAAACAACCTCAACATTGAAAAACACCAACAAATTCAACAACAACCTTAACATTTAAAAACGCCAACAAATTCAACAACAACCTCAACATTGAAAAACACCAACAAGTTCAACAACAACCTCAACATTGAAAAACAACAACAACCTCAACATTGAAAAACACCAACAAATTCAACAACAAATTCAACATTGAGAAACACCTACAAATTCAACAACAACCTCGACATTGAAAAACACCAACAAATTCAACAACAAGCTCAACTTTGAAAAACACCAACAAATTCAACAACAACCTCAACATTGAAAACACCAACAAATTCAACAACAACCTCAACATTGAAAAACTACAACAACCTCAACATTGAAAAATACCAACAAATACAACAACAACCTCAACATTGAAAAACAACAACAAATTCTACAACAACCTCAACATTGAAAAACACCAACAAATTCAACAACAACCTCAACATTGAAAAACAACAACAACCTCAACATTGAAAAACACCAACAAATTCAACAACAACCTCAACATTGAAAAACAACAACAACCTCAACATTGAAAAACACCAACAAATTCAACAACAAATTCAACATTGAAAAACACCAACAAATTCAACAACAAGCTCGACATTGAAAATCACCAGCAAATTCAACAACAACCTCCACATTGAACAACAACAACAACCTCAACATTGAAAAACACCAACAAATTCAACAACAACCTCAACTTTGAAAAACAACAACAACCTCAACATTGAAAAACACCAACAAATTCAACAACAACCTCAACATTTAAAAACACCAACAAATTCAACGAACAACTTCAACCTTGAAAAACACCAACAAATTCAACAACAACCTCGACATTGAAAAACAGCAACAAATTCAACAACAACCTCAACATTGAAAAACTACAACAACCTCAACATTGAAAAACACCAACAAATACAACAACAACCTCAACATTGAAAAACAACAACAACCTCAACATTGAAAAACACCAACAAATTCAACAACAACCTCAACATTGAAAAACACCAACAAATTCAACAACAACCTCAACATTGAAAAACAACAACAACCTCAACATTGAAAAACAACAACAACCTCAACATTGAAAAACACCAACAAATTCAACAACAACCTCAACATTGAAAAACACCAACAAATTCAACAACAACCTCAACATTGAAAAACAACAACAACCTCAACATTGAAAAACACCAACAAATTCAACAACAACCTCAACATTGAAAAACAACAACAACCTCAACATTGAAAAACACCAACAAATTCAACAACAACCTCAACATTTAAAAACGCCAACAAATTCAACAACAACCTCAACATTGAAAAACACCAACAAATTCAACAACAACCTCAACATTTAAAAACACCAACAAATTCAATGAACAACTTCAACATTGAAAAACACCAACAAATTGAACAACAACCTCGACATTGGAAAACACCAACAAATTCAACAACAACCTGAACATGGAAAAACTACAACAACCTCAACATTGAAAAACACCAACAAATACAACAACAACCTCAAAATTGAAAAACAACAACAACCTCAACATTGAAAAACACCAACAAATTCAACAACAACCTCAACATTGAAAAACACCAACAAATTCAACAACAACCTCGACATTGAAAAACAACAACAACCTCAACATTGAAAAACAACAACAACCTCAACATTGAAAAACACCAACAAATTCAACAACAACCTCAACATTGAAAAACACCAACAAATTCAACAACAACCTCAACATTGAAAAACAACAACAACCTCAACATTGAAAAACACCAACAAATTCAACAACAACCTCAACATTGAAAAACAGCAACAACCTCAACATTGAAAAACACCAACAAATTCAACAACAACCTCAACATTTAAAAACACCAACAAATTCAACAACAACCTCAAAATTGAAAAACAACAACAACCTAAACATTGAAAAACACCAACAAATTCAACAACAACTTCAACATTGAAAAACACCAACAAATTCAACAACAACCTCGACATTGAAAAACACCATCAAATTCAACAACAACCTCAAAATTGAAAAACAACAACAACCTCAACATTGAAAAACACGAACAAATTCAAAAACAACCTCAACATTGAAAAACACCAACAAATTCAACAACAACCTTAACATTTAAAAACGCCAACAAATTCAACAACAACCTCAACATTGAAAAACACCAACAAGTTCAACAACAACCTCAACATTGAAAAACAACAACAACCTCAACATTGAAAAACACCAACAAATTCAACAACAAATTCAACATTGAGAAACACCTACAAATTCAACAACAACCTCGACATTGAAAAACACCAACAAATTCAACAACAAGCTCAACTTTGAAAAACACCAACAAATTCAACAACAACCTCAACATTGAAAACACCAACAAATTCAACAACAACCTCAACATTGAAAAACTACCACAACCTCAACATTGAAAACTACCAACAAATACAACAACAACCTCAACATTGAAAAACAACAACAAATTCTACAACAACCTCAACATTGAAAAACACCAACAAATTCAACAACAACCTCAACATTGAAAAACAACAACAACCTCAACATTGAAAAACACCAACAAATTCAACAACAACCTCAACATTGAAAAACAACAACAACCTCAACATTGAAAAACACCAACAAATTCAACAACAACCTCAACATTTAAAAACACCAACAAATTCAACAACAACCTCAAAATTGAAAAACAACAACAACCTCAACATTGAAAAACACCAACAAATTCAACAACAACTTCAACATTGAAAAACACCAACAAATTCAACAACAACCTCGACATTGAAAAACACCATCAAATTCAACAACAACCTCAAAATTGAAAAACAACAACAACCTCAACATTGAAAAACACGAACAAATTCAACAACAACCTCAACATTGAAAAACACCAACAAATTCAACAACAAACTCAACATTTAAAAACGCCAACAAATTCAGCAACAACCTCAACATTGAAAAACAACAACAACCTCAACATTGAAAAACACCAACAAATTCAACAACAAATTCAACATTGAAAAACACCAACAAATACAACAACAACCTCAACATTGAAAAACAACAACAACCTCAACATTGAAAAACACCAACAAATTCAACAACAACCTCAACATTGAAAAACACCAACAAATTCAACAACAACCTCAACATTGAAAAACAACAACAACCTCAACATTGAAAAACAACAACAACCTCAACATTGAAAAACTCCAACAAATTCAACAACAACCTCAACATTGAAAAACACCAACAAATTCAACAACAACCTCAACATTGAAAAACAACAACAACCTCAACATTGAAAAACACCAACAAATTCAACAACAACCTCAACATTGAAAAACAACAACAACCTCAACATTGAAAAACACCAACAAATTCAACAACAACCTCAACATTTAAAAACGCCAACAAATTCAACAACAACCTCAACATTGAAAAACACCAACAAATTCAACAACAACCTCAACATTTAAAAACACCAACAAATTCAATGAACAACTTCAACATTGAAACACACCAACAAATTCAACAACAACCTCGACATTGGAAAACACCAACAAATTCAACAACAACCTCAACATTGAAAAACTACAACAACCTCAACATTGAAAAACACCAACAAATACAACAACAACCTCAACATTGAAAAACAACAACAACCTCAACATTGAAAAACACCAACAAATTCAACAACAACCTCAACATTGAAAAACACCAACAAATTCAACAACAACCTCGACATTGAAAAACAACAACAACCTCAACATTGAAAAACAACAACAACCTCAACATTGAAAAACACCAACAAATTCAACAACAACCTCAACATTGAAAAACACCAACAAATTCAACAACAACCTCAACATGGAAAAACAACAACAACCTCAACATTGAAAAACACCAACAAATTCAACAACAACCTCAACATTGAAAAACAGCAACAACCTCAACATTGAAAAACACCAACAAATTCAACAACAACCTCAACATTTAAAAACACCAACAAATTCAACAACAACCTCAAAATTGAAAAACAACAACAACCTAAACATTGAAAAACACCAACAAATTCAACAACAACTTCAACATTGAAAAACACCAACAAATTCAACAACAACCTCGACATTGAAAAACACCATCAAATTCAACAACAACCTCAAAATTGAAAAACAACAACAACCTCAACATTGAAAAACACGAACAAATTCAAAAACAACCTCAACATTGAAAAACACCAACAAATTCAACAACAACCTTAACATTTAAAAACGCCAACAAATTCAACAACAACCTCAACATTGAAAAACACCAACAAGTTCAACAACAACCTCAACATTGAAAAACAACAACAACCTCAACATTGAAAAACACCAACAAATTCAACAACAAATTCAACATTGAGAAACACCTACAAATTCAACAACAACCTCGACATTGAAAAACACCAACGAATTCAACAACAAGCTCAACTTTGAAAAACACCAACAAATTCAACAACAACCTCAACATTGAAAACACCAACAAATTCAACAACAACCTCAACATTGAAAAACTACAACAACCTCAACATTGAAAAATACCAACAAATACAACAACAACCTCAACATTGAAAAACAACAACAAATTCTACAACAACCTCAACATTGAAAAACACCAACAAATTCAACAACAACCTCAACATTGAAAAACAACAACAACCTCAACATTGAAAAACACCAACAAATTCAACAACAACCTCAACATTGAAAAACAACAACAACCTCAACATTGAAAAACACCAACAAATTCAACAACAACCTCAACATTTAAAAACACCAACAAATTCAACAACAACCTCAAAATTGAAAAACAACAACAACCTCAACATTGAAAAACACCAACAAATTCAACAACAACTTCAACATTGAAAAACACCAACAAATTCAACAACAACCTCGACATTGAAAAACACCATCAAATTCAACAACAACCTCAAAATTGAAAAACAACAACAACCTCAACATTGAAAAACACGAACAATTTCAACAACAACCTCAACATTGAAAAACACCAACAAATTCAACAACAAACTCAACATTTAAAAACGCCAACAAATTCAGCAACAACCTCAACATTGAAAAACAACAACAACCTCAACATTGAAAAACACCAACAAATTCAACAACAAATTCAACATTGAAAAACACCAACAAATTCAACAACAACCTCGACATTGAAAAACACCAAGAAATTCAACAACAACCTCAACTTTGAAAAACACCAACAAATTCAACAACAACCTCAACTTTTAAAAACACCAACAAATTCAACAACAACCTCAACATTGAAAACACCAACAAATTCAACAACAACTTCAACATTGAAAAACAGCAACAAATTCAACAACAACCTCAACATTTAAAAACGCCAACAAATTCAACAACAACCTCAACATTGAAAAACACCAACAAATTCAACAATAACCTCAACATTGAAAAACAACAACAACCTCAACATTGAAAAACACCAATGAATTCAACAACAACCTCAACATTGAAAAACACCAACAAATTCAACAACAACCTCAAAATTGAAAAACAACAACAACCTTAACATTGAAAAACACCAACAAATTCAACAACAACCTCAACATTGAAAAACAAGAACAACCTCAACATTTAAAAACACCAACAATTTCAACAACAACCTCAACATTGAAAAACAACAACAAATTCTACAACAACCTCAACATTGAAAAACACCAACAAATTCAACAACAACCTCAACATTGAAAAACAACAACAACCTCAACATTGAAAAACACCAACAAATTCAACAACAACATCAAAATTGAAAAACAACAACAACCTGAACATTGAAAAACACCAACAAATTCAACAACAACCTCAACATTGAAAAACACCAACAAATTCAACAACAACCTCAGCATTGAAAAACAACAACAACCTCAACATTGAAAAACACCAACAAATTCAACAACAACCTCGACATTGAAAAACAACAACAACCTCAACATTGAAAAACAACAACAACCTCAACATTGAAAAACACCAACAAATTCAACAACAACCTCAACATTGAAAAACACCAACAAATTCAACAACAACCTCAACATGGAAAAACAACAACAACCTCAACATTGAAAAACACCAACAAATTCAACAACAACCTCAACATTGAAAAACAGCAACAACCTCAACATTGAAAAACACCAACAAATTCAACAACAACCTCAACATTTAAAAACACCAACAAATTCAACAACAACCTCAAAATTGAAAAACAACAACAACCTAAACATTGAAAAACACCAACAAATTCAACAACAACTTCAACATTGAAAAACACCAACAAATTCAACAACAACCTCGACATTGAAAAACACCATCAAATTCAACAACAACCTCAAAATTGAAAAACAACAACAACCTCAACATTGAAAAACACGAACAAATTCAAAAACAACCTCAACATTGAAAAACACCAACAAATTCAACAACAACCTTAACATTTAAAAACGCCAACAAATTCAACAACAACCTCAACATTGAAAAACACCAACAAGTTCAACAACAACCTCAACATTGAAAAACAACAACAACCTCAACATTGAAAAACACCAACAAATTCAACAACAAATTCAACATTGAGAAACACCTACAAATTCAACAACAACCTCGACATTGAAAAACACCAACGAATTCAACAACAAGCTCAACTTTGAAAAACACCAACAAATTCAACAACAACCTCAACATTGAAAACACCAACAAATTCAACAACAACCTCAACATTGAAAAACTACAACAACCTCAACATTGAAAAATACCAACAAATACAACAACAACCTCAACATTGAAAAACAACAACAAATTCTACAACAACCTCAACATTGAAAAACACCAACAAATTCAACAACAACCTCAACATTGAAAAACAACAACAACCTCAACATTGAAAAACACCAACAAATTCAACAACAACCTCAACATTGAAAAACAACAACAACCTCAACATTGAAAAACACCAACAAATTCAACAACAACCTCAACATTTAAAAACACCAACAAATTCAACAACAACCTCAAAATTGAAAAACAACAACAACCTCAACATTGAAAAACACCAACAAATTCAACAACAACTTCAACATTGAAAAACACCAACAAATTCAACAACAACCTCGACATTGAAAAACACCATCAAATTCAACAACAACCTCAAAATTGAAAAACAACAACAACCTCAACATTGAAAAACACGAACAATTTCAACAACAACCTCAACATTGAAAAACACCAACAAATTCAACAACAAACTCAACATTTAAAAACGCCAACAAATTCAGCAACAACCTCAACATTGAAAAACAACAACAACCTCAACATTGAAAAACACCAACAAATTCAACAACAAATTCAACATTGAAAAACACCAACAAATTCAACAACAACCTCGACATTGAAAAACACCAAGAAATTCAACAACAACCTCAACTTTGAAAAACACCAACAAATTCAACAACAACCTCAACTTTTAAAAACACCAACAAATTCAACAACAACCTCAACATTGAAAACACCAACAAATTCAACAACAACTTCAACATTGAAAAACAGCAACAAATTCAACAACAACCTCAACATTTAAAAACGCCAACAAATTCAACAACAACCTCAACATTGAAAAACACCAACAAATTCAACAATAACCTCAACATTGAAAAACAACAACAACCTCAACATTGAAAAACACCAATGAATTCAACAACAACCTCAACATTGAAAAACACCAACAAATTCAACAACAACCTCAAAATTGAAAAACAACAACAACCTTAACATTGAAAAACACCAACAAATTCAACAACAACCTCAACATTGAAAAACAAGAACAACCTCAACATTTAAAAACACCAACAATTTCAACAACAACCTCAACATTGAAAAACAACAACAAATTCTACAACAACCTCAACATTGAAAAACACCAACAAATTCAACAACAACCTCAACATTGAAAAACAACAACAACCTCAACATTGAAAAACACCAACAAATTCAACAACAACATCAAAATTGAAAAACAACAACAACCTGAACATTGAAAAACACCAACAAATTCAACAACAACCTCAACATTGAAAAACACCAACAAATTCAACAACAACCTCAGCATTGAAAAACAACAACAACCTCAACATTGAAAAACCCCAACAAATTCAACAACAACCTCAACATTGAAAAACAACAACAACCTCAACATTGAAAAACACCAACAAATACAACAACAACTTCAACATTGAAAAACACCAACAAATTCAACAGCAACCTCGAAATTGAAAAACACCAACAAATTCAACAACAACCTCAACATTGAAAAACAACAACAACCTGAACATTGAAAAACACCAACAAATTCAACAACAACCTCAGCATTGAAAACAACAACAACCTCAACATTGAAAAACACCAATATATTCAACAACAACCTCAACATTTAAAAACACCAACAAATTCAACAACAACCTCAACATTGAAAAACAACAACAACCTCAGCATTAAAAAACACCAACAAATTCAACAACAACCTCAACATTGAAAAACAACAACAACCTCAACATTGAAAAACACCAACAAATTCAACAATAACCTCAAAATTGAAAAACTCCAACAAATTCAACAACAACCTCAACATTGAAAAACGCCAACAAATTCAACAACAACCTCAACATTGAAAAACACCAACAAATTCAACAACAACCTCAACATTGAAAAACAACAACAACCTCAACATTGAAAAACACCAACAAATTCAACAACAAATTCAACATTGAAAAACACCAACAAATTCAACAAGCTCGACATTGAAAATCACCAGCAAATTCAACAACAACCTCCACATTGAACAACAACAACAACCTCAACATTGAAAAACACCAACAAATTCAACAACAACCTCAACTTTGAAAAACAACAACAACCTCAACATTGAAAAACACCAACAAATTCAACAACAACCTCAACATTTAAAAACACCAACAAATTCAACGAACAACTTCAACATTGAAAAACACCAACAAATTCAACAACAACCTCGACATTGAAAAACAGCAACAAATTCAACAACAACCTCAACATTGAAAAACTACAACAACCTCAACATTGAAAAACACCAACAAATACAACAACAACCTCAACATTGAAAAACACCAACAAATTCAACAACAACCTCAAAATTGAAAAACAACAACAACCTTAACATTGAAAAACACCAACAAATTCAACAACAACCTCAACATTGAAAAACAAGAACAACCTCAACATTGAAAAACACCAACAAATTCAACAACAACCTCAACATTGAAAAACAACAACAAATTCTACAACAACCTCAACATTGAAAAACACCAACAAATTCAACAACAACCTCAACATTGAAAAACAACAACAACCTCAACATTGAAAAACACCAACAAATTCAACAACAACATCAAAATTGAAAAACAACAACAACCTCAACATTGAAAAACACCAACAAATTCAACAACAACCTCAACATTGAAAAACACCAACAAATTCAACAACAACCTCAGCATTGAAAAACAACAACAACCTCAACATTGAGAAACCCCAACAAATTCAACAACAACCTCAACATTGAAAAACAACAACAACCTCAACATTGAAAAACACCAACAAATTCAACAACAACTTCAACATTGAAAAACACCAACAAATTCAACAGCAACCTCGAAATTGAAAAACACCAACAAATTCAACAACAACCTCAACATTGAAAAACAACAACAACCTGAACATTGAAAAACACCAACAAATTCAACAACAACCTCAGCATTGAAAACAACAACAACCTCAACATTGAAAAACACCAATATATTCAACAACAACCTCAACATTTAAAAACACCAACAAATTCAACAACAACCTCAACATTGAAAAACAACAACAACCTCAGCATTAAAAAACACCAACAAATTCAACAACCTCAACATTGAAAAACAACAACAACCTCAACATTGAAAAACACCAACAAATTCAACAATAACCTCAAAATTGAAAAACTCCAACAAATTCAACAACAACCTCAACATTGAAAAACGCCAACAAATTCAACAACAACCTCAAAATTGAAAAACAACAACAACCTCAACATTGAAAAACACCAACAAATTCAACAACAACCTCAACTTTGAAAAACAACAACAACCTCAACATTGAAAAACACCAACAAATTCAACAACAACCTCAACATTTAAAAACACCAACAAATTCAACGAACAACTTCAACATTGAAAAACACCAACAAATTCAACAACAACTTCGACATTGAAAAACAGCAACAAATTCAACAACAACCTCAACATTGAAAAACTACAACAACCTCAACATTGAAAAACACCAACAAATACAACAACAACCTCAACATTGAAAAACAACAACAACCTCAACATTGAAAAACACCAACAAATTCAACAACAACCTCAACATTGAAAAACACCAACAAATTCAACAACAACCTCAACATTGAAAAAACAACAACAACCTCTACATTGAAAAACAACAACAACCTCAACATTGAAAAACACCAACAAATTCAACAACAACCTCAACATTGAAAAACACCAACAAATTCAACAACAACCTCAACATTGAAAAACAACAACAACCTCAACATTGAAAAACACCAACAAATTCAACAACAACCTCAACATTGAAAAACAACAACAACCTCAACATTGAAAAACACCAACAAATTCAACAACAACCTCAACATTTAAAAACGCCAACAAATTCAACAACAACCTCAACATTGAAAAACACCAACAAATTCAACAACAACCTCAACATTTAAAAACACCAACAAATTCAATGAACAACTTCAACATTGAAAAACACCAACAAATTCAACAACAACCTCGACATTGAAAAACACCAACAAATTCAACAACAACCTCAACATTGAAAAACTACAACAACCTCAACATTGAAAAACACCAACAAATACAACAACAACCTCAACATTGAAAAACAACAACAACCTCAACATTGAAAAACACCAACAAATTCAACAACAACCTCAACATTGAAAAACACCAACAAATTCAACAACAACCTCGACATTGAAAAACAACAACAACCTCAACATTGAAAAACAACAACAACCTCAACATTGAAAAACACCAACAAATTCAACAACAACCTCAACATTGAAAAACACCAACAAATTCAACAACAACCTCAACATTGAAAAACAACAACAACCTCAACATTGAAAAACACCAACAAATTCAACAACAACCTCAACATTGAAAAACACCAACAACCTCAACATTGAAAAACACCAACAAATTCAACAACAACCTCAACATTTAAAAACACCAACAAATTCAACAACAACCTCAAAATTGAAAAACAACAACAACCTAAACATTGAAAAACACCAACAAATTCAACAACAACTTCAACATTGAAAAACACCAACAAATTCAACAACAACCTCGACATTGAAAAACACCATCAAATTCAACAACAACCTCAAAATTGAAAAACAACAACAACCTCAACATTGAAAAACACGAACAAATTCAAAAACAACCTCAACATTGAAAAACACCAACAAATTCAACAACAACCTTAACATTTAAAAACGCCAACAAATTCAACAACAACCTCAGCATTGAAAAACAACAACAACCTCAACATTGAAAAACCCCAACAAATTCAACAACAACCTCAACATTGAAAAACAACAACAACCTCAACATTGAAAAACACCAACAAATTCAACAACAACTTCAACATTGAAAAACACCAACAAATTCAACAGCAACCTCGAAATTGAAAAACACCAACAAATTCAACAACAACCTCAACATTGAAAAACAACAACAACCTGAACATTGAAAAACACCAACAAATTCAACAACAACCTCAGCATTGAAAACAACAACAACCTCAACATTGAAAAACACCAATATATTCAACAACAACCTCAACATTTAAAAACACCAACAAATTCAACAACAACCTCAACATTGAAAAACAACAACAACCTCAGCATTAAAAAACACCAACAAATTCAACAACAACCTCAACATTGAAAAACAACAACAACCTCAACATTGAAAAACACCAACAAATTCAACAATAACCTCAAAATTGAAAAACTCCAACAAATTCAACAACAACCTCAACATTGAAAAACGCCAACAAATTCAACAACAACCTCAACATTGAAAAACACCAACAAATTCAACAACAACCTCAACATTGAAAAACAACAACAACCTCAACATTGAAAAACACCAACAAATTCAACAACAAATTCAACATTGAAAAAACACCAACAAATTCAACAAGCTCGACATTGAAAATCACCAGCAAATTCAACAACAACCTCCACATTGAACAACAACAACAACCTCAACATTGAAAAACACCAACAAATTCAACAACAACCTCAACTTTGAAAAACAACAACAACCTCAACATTGAAAAACACCAACAAATTCAACAACAACCTCAACATTTAAAAACACCAACAAATTCAACGAACAACTTCAACATTGAAAAACACCAACAAATTCAACAACAACCTCGACATTGAAAAACAGCAACAAATTCAACAACAACCTCAACATTGAAAAACTACAACAACCTCAACATTGAAAAACACCAACAAATACAACAACAACCTCAACATTGAAAAACACCAACAAATTCAACAACAACCTCAAAATTGAAAAACAACAACAACCTTAACATTGAAAAACACCAACAAATTCAACAACAACCTCAACATTGAAAAACAAGAACAACCTCAACATTGAAAAACACCAACAAATTCAACAACAACCTCAACATTGAAAAACAACAACAAATTCTACAACAACCTCAACATTGAAAAACACCAACAAATTCAACAACAACCTCAACATTGAAAAACAACAACAACCTCAACATTGAAAAACACCAACAAATTCAACAACAACATCAAAATTGAAAAACAACAACAACCTCAACATTGAAAAACACCAACAAATTCAACAACAACCTCAACATTGAAAAACACCAACAAATTCAACAACAACCTCAGCATTGAAAAACAACAACAACCTCAACATTGAAAAACCCCAACAAATTCAACAACAACCTCAACATTGAAAAACAACAACAACCTCAACATTGAAAAACACCAACAAATTCAA